>OZ010796.1:348354842-348954842 GCA_963932465.1 Maratus speciosus
AGTAGGGGAAAAAGGACAGTTCAGCGTCAGCAGGCGGATTGCGGATTGGGAGGATTGAGGAGGAGGGAGGAATCCACCTTGTGGATGGAGGAGGAGGGTGGAATCCACCTTGTGGATGGAGGAGGAGGGTGGAATCCACCTGTTGGGAGACTTATCCTATAGTAGGAGGGGTTAAATGTTGGAGGGGGCTTAATTTTTGAGGGGGCTTAATTTTTTTTTTCGAATCGACTTAGAGTAGAGATGGAAATATCATACTATAACATAGGTCTTTTCGAGAGGAAGTATGAAGACACTAAATTTTTCGATGGGCTTAATTTTTGAGGGGGGCTTAATTTTTGAGGGGGCTTAATATTTTTTTTTTCGAATTGATTTAGTATTAGAATGGAAATATCATACTATAACATAGTGAGTTAGGTGTTTTCGAAAGGGAGTTTGAGGGGTCTAAATATTTTAGTGGGGCTTATTTTTAGGGGGGGCTTAATTTTTTTTCTTCAAATTGACATAGATAGAAATGGAAATATCATACTATAACATAGAGATGTATGTATTTTCGAAAGGGAGTTTGAGGAGCCTAAATTTTTTAGAGGGGCTTATTTTTTTAGGGGGGCTTAATTTTTAAGGGTGATTTTTTTTTTTTTTTTTTTCTGAATTGTCTTAGAATTTGAATGAAGATAAAAATGTCTTATATTTTTTGAAAAAAATTTTTGATGCTGCCATCTGTATGCGGTAGTGCGAATTTATTATTGAAAATAGTATTTTATTTTTGAAAAGTTTTGAGGAAGGTTTGAACCTGCAAAATAGTCTCTTGGCTCGATGATATGTTGAAGACTTAACTAATCGAGCCAAGAAACTATGTCTATATGTTTAGATTTTAGATGTTTCAAAACAAAAAATTGTATTCCCCCTTCTGTATGCGCAAAGAGAGGTTGGTTTCTTAAGATAACTCATCAATACCTATTTTAACTGCTCACTCTGCGAATTTTTTTTAATGTGTATGATTTTTATTTTTAGTTTAACTGATTTTATCGATTTTACGTACGAGAGTTTAATTATTTTACGCACAAATGTATGATCATTCTAGAAAGCCGTGGTTTCGAACCTGCGAACTCCCATTCAAATTTCATTTTTTGTAACTGATAAGCTATCCACTATTCAAACCGCGCCCCAATATTTTCTAACTTACTTTTGAACACTACATATTTTTAAAAATACTTACCTCTTCCTCTTTATTATACTAGGGAAGTTAATACAATTTATGTTTAAATTGAAGAAATAATTAATTTTTTATATTTCTTTAATAAGTAAGTCATTTTTTTAGATCGATTAGAAGGCTACCAAACGATTTGAATTAAACATTGTTTTTACCAGTATTAATCCACCTAAGTTTAGAATTGTACTTTTTCTTGTGAACCATATCCTATTCATTGAATCGTCTGAAATAGACTTCCTAAACCCCATTATCAACGTTTCTCACTATCTTTCAGATTTTCTATTTATCAATTATTATAATTTCAATCAACTCATAGTTTGTTATTGCAATAGATAATTATTTGATGATTCTACACTAGTTCTAATGAATTTTAAAACTACTACTTCAATTCAACTCATTCTTTTATACAGTTTAATAAATTCAGTATGAATTAAACCATTGGTTTGTCATATATTTCACTGAAATAATAAAATTAATGTGTAAAACCTTAGAATGACGAATTCAAAAACGTAACAATTATACTTTTTTGTGAACCATATGTTTCATCTGCTATTTCAAATCGACTTTATACATCACCCTTCCAGCAGATGCTTACTGACTTATACAAACATTCAACAAGTAATCAGCTTTTCAACACAAAATAACTAATATATAAATAAGGATAACTATTGGTTTTAGGAGAGATTATTACACTTAGACACAAATTTCAACTATTCAAAAAAGTTTGGTAAATCTTTACTTCCGTTTATAAACATGATTAATCTTATCAGCAGATATCAACTGTCTTTGTTATACACTTGATAAGCGAATACTATCTTAGGAAAATGTTATCTAATTCGTTTTAATTGTCTTTTTCGTGGGAAATGTAACTGCTTACTTCATTCTACAATTATTTACTCGGATTTTTCGAAGAGATTTCAAACATAAACTTATCGACTGTCTTTCTTAATCATGTAATAGGTGAATGGAATCTTTTTATCAGGAAATAGTAATTATTTCAAAAGTGAAAATGATTTTTGAAGATATTTTAATAGTTTTTAACAAATTCTACTTTCAGAAAAGATAGCATTTTTTTGGATTGTAACACAACCTTTTAATATACTACGTGAATTGAAATATTTTATTTTCTGCATTTAAGTGACCAAAACTTTCAATTTTAATACATATATTTTAGTTTTATAATTTGTTTTTATTTAGAAGGGATTTTCGTGAATTCTTATCTTTTAACCGGAAATGACGAAATCGATAATTTATCATTATTTTCACATTCATCATCATAGTAAAACTATTTTTTAATTTTTAGCATTTTAATAAACAGAAAAAAAAAATGATTGTTTATTACCAAAGCACTACTTATTAGAATTTTTTCCTATAAATTACTTTTTGAAGGTTTTTAAAAACCCATTAATCGATTACACTAAAGACGATTTTTTTGAAGAAACATTGTTTGATTTGCTAAAAGTTAGAAATAATTTAAAATCAATTAGAATAATTTCATATAAGTTAAAGAATAATAACTTATGTTTTTTACACAAATAAGTTTTTTTTAATCGAAAATTACTTTTCTGAAATACAGCACTCCTTATTTTTACCATACTTGATACTTTTAAAAGAAATATATTTATTTAGAAATTTGTTTAACTGTTCTTAGAATCGACCAACTTTTGCTTCTGAAACACAAATAACATTTAGAGAGAGAGAAAAATTTGTGAATAAGCATAAACTGAAATTCGGAAAAATCCTAGTCAGGTTTAAAACTTCCTTGTTGAATATCATGAAACACAATATTAAAATATTTTATCATAAAAAATGTTAATTTTTTAATTCTACTTTCATAATTCGTTACACTTTTTAAAATTGTTCAATTTTATTTTATTTTACTTTTTGGATTTGAATAATTTCTCAATAATAACATTTCAGAAGAAAGAATTTTTTTAAATAGGGCATACTCAAGTTTTTAAACAATAATTCATAAACATTAAAATTTTATCACATAATATTTTAGATTATTTCAAAACTGTACTTACATAATTCACGAACTTGCTGAAACTTTAACCCTTTGATCCAACTTCTTAATTTAAAATGAAAATTTTCTAAGTTCTTATCAGCTAGTTTCCCCTTAATCACGTGATATCCCGAGTGACCACGCGTTTTCCTTTATAGTTTCGTTATAAGTGATTTCACTTGCGTTATCACACCAGTGATTAGTGATTTCACAGTGATCTTTTCACGGAGGTTTCTCTTTCCGATTAGGAAAGTTTTATCTTGATAATGTGATAAGGGTTAGTATAAATGTACGTCAACTCGACCAAGTGAATGTATCATTCTTTTTCGCTTAGTTACTTCGCCTTGTCTTCTCGATTCACCCCTCGTTTTACTACCTTTAAAAAATGTCTTTTTTTAACAAGAGTGAAAATGAAAAGGATGTTTATTGTTTAGGGGAAAGACCAGAATGTGCATCTTTAGAAGAGGAATGGTTCACCCGAACGTTTCACGAATTGGATGCATATATCCCTTTTTGTGAGTGTATTGGTGAGGAAACACTCGTTGAAGTGATCATGGTGCCGAAGAACAGCGAATTAAAAGTTTATATTCGAAAATATAAAGAGGATGTGGATACCGGTGAATTTTTTCCTACTTTAGAAGGTGTCAGTTTTTCCTCTGCAGCATTTGACTTTCTTCAAAAGAATATGAAAAACTTTCATTTTTCATCAGAGAAAGACACTTTTGTAGCCAATAATGAAGTTTTAATAGTTTTTGTAGATGACCGATCATGCCTACTTCAGCAATTAATTAAGACGGATGAGATTGAATATTCACTTAAACCGAACTCTCTTCAGCTAACCAAAGAACAATTTAAAAATCTTGAAAAAATATGTTCTGAGGTTAATGATGTCTTGATTACAACCATCCTTACAAAGGTTATCCCCATTGAAGTGATGACTCATCTTAATGACTGTCGACATTCTCACTTAAGTTTGATTAAAGCCAAAGAATTTTTCATTTCGTGTTTTACACGGGTATTACAACAATCTGTGGTTCGTGAATTTCATTGCACTTCCTGTGTTCAAGGAGTTTCAACTGTTAGTCCTCATATATGTTTGCAGTTGAACTTACGTCAGAAATTCGATTTTTGTAGTGACAGTGCATTGCTAAAATTTAATATACAAAAATTTCTTTTATACTTGTCAGAAAAGTGTTCATGTGAGTATACTCATTCTTTCTTTGCATCAATGAATTTAGATATGTATTTAGATTTTTTGGTTAATGTTTTCGCCATGTAATACAATGCAATTCTTATAAAACTCAATTCAAAGCTTTGAATCGTTTTATGTGTTATTTTAATTCAAGCTTTTTTAATGAATTCAAATTCATTTTCAAAATATTTTATCGTTGTTTGAAGATTTTGTTTATTAAGAAAAATTGTAATTTTTGAATAAATACTTTGTTTATTTATTTTTAACTTTTCTCTGTTTTATTTAATCACCTACTCTTTTTTTTCAGCTTTTTCAATTTTTAGTGGAGAGAAAGTAATTGTTTCATTTTTGAGGGAGGAACTTAGAAATGATTTGAGTGTTTTTAAAAACATGATCTTTTACAGATTTTCAAATTAATCAAGAATGAGTTTATTCTTTTATCATGTTGAATCATAGAATTTGTTTAATTGCTTTCACTTTGCTTGGTTTTTAAGTCATTTTAAAAAATAACATTTTTTGTTTTAGATATGAAATTTAAATTAAGTTTATTTTTGTGAAATCATAATTTTTACTGTTAAGTCTTATTATTCAAAAATCATAAAGAAAAAAAATCACAAGTTTTATTTTTTAAAGTATATTATCCTCGCGCCAGTATTATACATTTTAAACTTTGATAATTATGTAAAAGCAGTGGTTTAATGTTGTTGTTTTTTTTTTTGTTTGTTTGTTTTCAACAAAGTCTGATTTATAATGACATAAAAAAGCTTATCTCATGGAATATTTTTGAAATCAATGTAGCACTAGTTTTTTTTTCTTGATAATGAGTTTTAAAATTTGTTTTTATCAAATGAGTTATAAGATGTATGCTTTCAACTAGCATGAATTTTCTGAAAAAATATTTTAATTTAATTTGAGATATAAAACTTCCTGATTTGTTTCTTTTAAGATGATATTAGTGTTTAATTTTAATAATTTCATCATCCTAATTAAAAATTTTAAGAATTATTCTCACTTCAACTTAAACGAGTATCAATTAGAGAAATTTCAAGAAAAAGTACATTACTTGAATAAGAAACCTCTTAAGCATGTATGTAACACATATACTCAATCGTTTAATAATTTGTTCAACTAAAAGAAAGCCTCTTATACATTTCGATTTTGTTATTTCATCGTTTTTTAACGAAGGTTTTTGTGATAGTGAAATAGAAACCATCTAAAATGAATTGTTTTAAATAATAATTGTCTTTTGAACTTTTAATATAGTGTTAGAATTTAATTTGTTTATGTATAACTTAAGAAATCATCAATTCTTTAGCAATTAAAAATGTATAACATAAGCATAAAAATAATAATAACGAAAAAAAAAGTTTTTAAAATTAAAATAATAATAATAATAATTTATTTTAAAAGTTTTCCAAATTAAAAAAAAAAGTTTATAAATAAAAAAAAAGTTTTCAAAATTTAAAAAAAAAAGTTTGCAAATAAAAAAAGTTTTCAAAATTTAAAAAAAAGTTTGTAAAAAAAAAAGTTTTCAAAATTAAACAAAAAAGTTTGTAAATAAAAAAATGTTTTCAAAATAAAAAAAAAAGTTTTCAAAAATTAAAAAAAAAAAGTTTGCAAATAAAAAAGTTTTCAAATTTAAAAAAAAAAAAGTTTGTAAATAAAAAAAAGTTTATAAATAAAAAAAGTTTTTAAAATTAAAAAAAAAGTTTGTAAATAAAAAAAAGTTTTCAAAATTAAAAAAAAAGTTTCTAAATAATAAAAGTTCTCAAAATTAAAAAAAAAAGTTTTCAAAATTAAAAAGTTTATAAATAAAAAAAATTTTAAAAAAAAAATTTAAAAAATTACAAAATTAAAAGTTAAAAAAAAAAACTTTGAAAAAAAGTTTTCAAAATTAAGTTATCAAAATTAAAAAAATTAAAAAATAAAATACTTAATAAATTATGTTATCAAAACTCAGTTTACCTATCTGTGTATGTGACTTTCAAATTAAAAAAGTTATCAAAAAGTTCAATTAGATTGAAAATACAAGCATACAACCAATCCTATATCAATTAATCATACCAATTAATCAATCAACCAATCAATGATATCAATCATTCATAAAAATCAATCATATTAATTACTGATATCAAGCAATGATATAAATCAATCATATCAATCAACCAATCGTTCAAATCAGTCAATCATATTAATCAACCAAACAATCCTATCAATCAACTATCGTTCATATAAGTCAATCATATCGATCAACCAATCGTTCAAATCAGTCAATCATATTAATCAACCAAACAATCCTATCAATCAACTATCGTTCATATAAGTCAATCATATCGATCAACCAATCATTCATATAAGTCAATCATATCAATCAATCTTATGAATGAATGAATCAATCAATCAATCCTATTAATCATATCAATCAAGATATCAAATACAAATATTCATACAAATCAAGCACATCAATTGCAGTTCAAGTATTACAAGTAGTATAATAACATTATAAGAAAGTTTTTGAATTAATACAATGATTAACTACCAACATTTTGTAACAACACTTTTACAAAAACAATGTATATGAATAGATATTTTAGTTACAAAAAATATTTAAAATGCTTTTGAAAGTTAACAAAATTATTTTCCAAAAATGTTAAAAACATTACAAGCTGCTAAAACCTACACTTTAACAAGAGTGAGTTGTCCTATATTTCCTTTCTATTTACATTTGAGTACATGTATACGGATTCCTCCTTTCAATTATGTTCTGTAGTATACACTTCAAAAAAAAATATATAAAAAAACCTTGAATTAAAATATTCTTTAGTTATTAAAAAGTTTAAAAAATTAACAATTTTTTTTAATATCATAAGACAACAAAAATTATTTTATAATTTATTAAAAGTGAATTTCCCTATCTCTATATATGCGTTTAACTTTCATTTTGCTTTAGCTTAATAATACAAATCTTCTTTATGTTAACATCCTACCCACATTTTATTTTATAGTCATACACATCGAAACAAAAAAAAAACAATCTATTATTAAATTCTTCAAATTAAAATTGTAATACATATATACTTAAACATTCATATAAAAATAACGAACTTACCGTACTTGAACTCAAAAAAGAGATGGCGAGCTTATCACGTGATAGACTGTGATGTAATCAATTAGATATCACGTGCCTCCCTCGTGTCTTTTGTCTTATCTACAATCAGATTATATTATCAATCAGATGATCTAACTGATATGAGTCTTTAGCAAGACACTAGCCATTTTCACTTCAGTCATCGAATATGTAGGTCGGATATTTTCTTGAAAGTCTTTTATTTTGTGGAATCTTAAGCAACATAATACCATATATTTGCAAATAAAATCCTATTAAAATCTTTCTCGCAATTGTGAACAAAGATTAATTTTCATATTGTTTAAGTATAATCATTGATTTTTTAACTGGATAATAATATTTTTAGAAGTAACGTAAATTTCTTATAAAAGCGGAAATATTTATTGCATCATTCATAGAATTCAAGTTTGAATATTGACCAAGTTTTTTAAACGTTTATAAACACTTTATACTAGAACATATACTAGTTTTTACTAAGTACTAGTATATACCAAATACTAGTATAAATTATACAAGTTTAAAAAACTTGGTCAATATTCAAACTTGAATTCTATGAATGATGCAATAAATATTTCCGCTTTTATAAGAAATTTACGTTACTTCTAAAAATATTATTATCCAGTTAAAAAATCAATGATTATACTTAAACAATATGAAAATTAATCTTTGTTCACAATTGCGAGAAAGATTTTAATAGGATTTTATTTGCAAATATATGGTATTATGTTGCTTAAGATTCCACAAAATAAAAGACTTTCAAGAAAATATCCGACCTACATATTCGATGACTGAAGTGAAAATGGCTAGTGTCTTGCTAAAGACTCATATCAGTTAGATCATCTGATTGATAATATAATCTGATTGTAGATAAGACAAAAGACACGAGGAAGGCACGTGATATCTAATTGATTACATCACAGTCTATCACGTGATAAGCTCGCCATCTCTTTTTTGAGTTCAAGTACGGTAAGTTCGTTATTTTTATATGAATGTTTAAGTATATATGTATTACAATTTTAATTTGAAGAATTTAATAATAGATTGTTTTTTTTTTTTGTTTCGATGTGTATGACTATAAAATAAAATGTGGGTAGGATGTTAACATAAAGAAGATTTGTATTATTAAGCTAAAGCAAAATGAAAGTTAAACGCATATATAGAGATAGGGAAATTCACTTTTAATAAATTATAAAATAATTTTTGTTGTCTTATGATATTAAAAAAAATTGTTAATTTTTTAAACTTTTTAATAACTAAAGAATATTTTAATTCAAGGTTTTTTATATATATTTTTTTTTGAAGTGTATACTACAGAACATAATTGAAAGGAGGAATCCGTATACATGTACTCAAATGTAAATAGAAAGGAAATATAGGACAACTCACTCTTGTTAAAGTGTAGGTTTTAGCAGCTTGTAATGTTTTTAACATTTTTGGAAAATAATTTTGTTAACTTTCAAAAGCATTTTAAATATTTTTTGTAACTAAAATATCTATTCATATACATTGTTTTTGTAAAAGTGTTGTTACAAAATGTTGGTAGTTAATCATTGTATTAATTCAAAAACTTTCTTATAATGTTATTATACTAACTTGTAATACTTGAACTGCAATTGATGTGCTTGATTTGTATGAATATTTGTATTTGATATCTTGATTGATATGATTAATAGGATTGATTGATTGATTCATTCATTCATAAGATTGATTGATATGATTGACTTATATGAATGATTGGTTGATCGATATGATTGACTTATATGAACGATAGTTGATTGATAGGATTGTTTGGTTGATTAATATGATTGACTGATTTGAACGATTGGTTGATCGATATGATTGACTTATATGAACGATAGTTGATTGATAGGATTGTTTGGTTGATTAATATGATTGACTGATTTGAACGATTGGTTGATTGATATGATTGATTTATATCATTGCTTGATATCAGTAATTAATATGATTGATTTTTATGAATGATTGATATCATTGATTGGTTGATTGATTAATTGGTATGATTAATTGATATAGGATTGGTTGTATGCTTGTATTTTCAATCTAATTGAACTTTTTGATAACTTTTTTAATTTGAAAGTCACATACACAGATATACAGATAGGTAAACTGAGTTTTGATAACATAATTTATTAAGTATTTTATTTTTTTAATTTTGATAACTTAATTTTGAAAACTTTTTTTCAAAGTTTTTTTTTTTTAACTTTTAATTTTGTAATTTTTTAAATTTTTTTTTTAAATTTTTTTTATTTATAAACTTTTTAATTTTGAAAACTTTTTTTTTTATTTTGAGAACTTTTATTATTTAGAAACTTTTTTTTTTAATTTTGAAAACTTTTTTTTATTTACAAACTTTTTTTTTAATTTTAAAAACTTTTTTTATTTATAAACTTTTTTTTATTTACAAACTTTTTTTTTTAAATTTTGAAAACTTTTTTTATTTGCAAACTTTTTTTTTTAATTTTTGAAAACTTTTTTTTTTATTTTGAAAACATTTTTTTATTTACAAACTTTTTTGTTTAATTTTGAAAACTTTTTTTTTTTACAAACTTTTTTTTAAATTTTGAAAACTTTTTTTATTTGCAAACTTTTTTTTTTTAATTTTGAAAACTTTTTTTTTTATTTATAAACTTTTTTTTTTAATTTGGAAAACTTTTAAAATAAATTATTATTATTATTATTTTAATTTTAAAAACTTTTTTTTTCGTTATTATTATTTTTATGCTTATGTTATACATTTTTAATTGCTAAAGAATTGATGATTTCTTAAGTTATACATAAACAAATTAAATTCTAACACTATATTAAAAGTTCAAAAGACAATTATTATTTAAAACAATTCATTTTAGATGGTTTCTATTTCACTATCACAAAAACCTTCGTTAAAAAACGATGAAATAACAAAATCGAAATGTATAAGAGGCTTTCTTTTAGTTGAACAAATTATTAAACGATTGAGTATATGTGTTACATACATGCTTAAGAGGTTTCTTATTCAAGTAATGTACTTTTTCTTGAAATTTCTCTAATTGATACTCGTTTAAGTTGAAGTGAGAATAATTCTTAAAATTTTTAATTAGGATGATGAAATTATTAAAATTAAACACTAATATCATCTTAAAAGAAACAAATCAGGAAGTTTTATATCTCAAATTAAATTAAAATATTTTTTCAGAAAATTCATGCTAGTTGAAAGCATACATCTTATAACTCATTTGATAAAAACAAATTTTAAAACTCATTATCAAGAAAAAAAAACTAGTGCTACATTGATTTCAAAAATATTCCATGAGATAAGCTTTTTTATGTCATTATAAATCAGACTTTGTTGAAAACAAACAAACAAAAAAAAAAACAACAACATTAAACCACTGCTTTTACATAATTATCAAAGTTTAAAATGTATAATACTGGCGCGAGGATAATATACTTTAAAAAATAAAACTTGTGATTTTTTTTCTTTATGATTTTTGAATAATAAGACTTAACAGTAAAAATTATGATTTCACAAAAATAAACTTAATTTAAATTTCATATCTAAAACAAAAAATGTTATTTTTTAAAATGACTTAAAAACCAAGCAAAGTGAAAGCAATTAAACAAATTCTATGATTCAACATGATAAAAGAATAAACTCATTCTTGATTAATTTGAAAATCTGTAAAAGATCATGTTTTTAAAAACACTCAAATCATTTCTAAGTTCCTCCCTCAAAAATGAAACAATTACTTTCTCTCCACTAAAAATTGAAAAAGCTGAAAAAAAAGAGTAGGTGATTAAATAAAACAGAGAAAAGTTAAAAATAAATAAACAAAGTATTTATTCAAAAATTACAATTTTTCTTAATAAACAAAATCTTCAAACAACGATAAAATATTTTGAAAATGAATTTGAATTCATTAAAAAAGCTTGAATTAAAATAACACATAAAACGATTCAAAGCTTTGAATTGAGTTTTATAAGAATTGCATTGTATTACATGGCGAAAACATTAACCAAAAAATCTAAATACATATCTAAATTCATTGATGCAAAGAAAGAATGAGTATACTCACATGAACACTTTTCTGACAAGTATAAAAGAAATTTTTGTATATTAAATTTTAGCAATGCACTGTCACTACAAAAATCGAATTTCTGACGTAAGTTCAACTGCAAACATATATGAGGACTAACAGTTGAAACTCCTTGAACACAGGAAGTGCAATGAAATTCACGAACCACAGATTGTTGTAATACCCGTGTAAAACACGAAATGAAAAATTCTTTGGCTTTAATCAAACTTAAGTGAGAATGTCGACAGTCATTAAGATGAGTCATCACTTCAATGGGGATAACCTTTGTAAGGATGGTTGTAATCAAGACATCATTAACCTCAGAACATATTTTTTCAAGATTTTTAAATTGTTCTTTGGTTAGCTGAAGAGAGTTCGGTTTAAGTGAATATTCAATCTCATCCGTCTTAATTAATTGCTGAAGTAGGCATGATCGGTCATCTACAAAAACTATTAAAACTTCATTATTGGCTACAAAAGTGTCTTTCTCTGATGAAAAATGAAAGTTTTTCATATTCTTTTGAAGAAAGTCAAATGCTGCAGAGGAAAAACTGACACCTTCTAAAGTAGGAAAAAATTCACCGGTATCCACATCCTCTTTATATTTTCGAATATAAACTTTTAATTCGCTGTTCTTCGGCACCATGATCACTTCAACGAGTGTTTCCTCACCAATACACTCACAAAAAGGGATATATGCATCCAATTCGTGAAACGTTCGGGTGAACCATTCCTCTTCTAAAGATGCACATTCTGGTCTTTCCCCTAAACAATAAACATCCTTTTCATTTTCACTCTTGTTAAAAAAAGACATTTTTTAAAGGTAGTAAAACGAGGGGTGAATCGAGAAGACAAGGCGAAGTAACTAAGCGAAAAAGAATGATACATTCACTTGGTCGAGTTGACGTACATTTATACTAACCCTTATCACATTATCAAGATAAAACTTTCCTAATCGGAAAGAGAAACCTCCGTGAAAAGATCACTGTGAAATCACTAATCACTGGTGTGATAACGCAAGTGAAATCACTTATAACGAAACTATAAAGGAAAACGCGTGGTCACTCGGGATATCACGTGATTAAGGGGAAACTAGCTGATAAGAACTTAGAAAATTTTCATTTTAAATTAAGAAGTTGGATCAAAGGGTTAAAGTTTCAGCAAGTTCGTGAATTATGTAAGTACAGTTTTGAAATAATCTAAAATATTATGTGATAAAATTTTAATGTTTATGAATTATTGTTTAAAAACTTGAGTATGCCCTATTTAAAAAAATTCTTTCTTCTGAAATGTTATTATTGAGAAATTATTCAAATCCAAAAAATAAAATAAAATAAAATTGAACAATTTTAAAAAGTGTAACGAATTATGAAAGTAGAATTAAAAAATTAACATTTTTTATGATAAAATATTTTAATATTGTGTTTCATGATATTCAACAAGGAAGTTTTAAACCTGACTAGGATTTTTCCGAATTTCAGTTTATGCTTATTCACAAATTTTTCTCTCTCTCTAAATGTTATTTGTGTTTCAGAAGCAAAAGTTGGTCGATTCTAAGAACAGTTAAACAAATTTCTAAATAAATATATTTCTTTTAAAAGTATCAAGTATGGTAAAAATAAGGAGTGCTGTATTTCAGAAAAGTAATTTTCGATTAAAAAAAACTTATTTGTGTAAAAAACATAAGTTATTATTCTTTAACTTATATGAAATTATTCTAATTGATTTTAAATTATTTCTAACTTTTAGCAAATCAAACAATGTTTCTTCAAAAAAATCGCCTTTAGTGTAATCGATTAATGGGTTTTTAAAAACCTTCAAAAAGTAATTTATAGGAAAAAATTCTAATAAGTAGTGCTTTGGTAATAAACAATCATTTTTTTTCTGTTTATTAAAATGCTAAAAATTAAAATAGTTTTACTATGATGAATGTGAAAATAATGATAAATTATCGATTTCGTCATTTCCGGTTAAAAGATAAGAATTCACGAAAATCCCTTCTAAATAAAAACAAATTATAAAACTAAAATATATGTATTAAAATTGAAAGTTTTGGTCACTTAAATGCAGAAAATAAAATATTTCAATTCACGTAGTATATTAAAAGGTTGTGTTACAATCCAAAAAAATGCTATCTTTTCTGAAAGTAGAATTTGTTAAAAACTATTAAAATATCTTCAAAAATCATTTTCACTTTTGAAATAATTACTATTTCCTGATAAAAAGATTCCATTCACCTATTACATGATTAAGAAAGACAGTCGATAAGTTTATGTTTGAAATCTCTTCGAAAAATCCGAGTAAATAGTTGTAGAATGAAGTAAGCAGTTACATTTCCCACGAAAAAGACAATTAAAACGAATTAGATAACATTTTCCTAAGATAGTATTCGCTTATCAAGTGTATAACAAAGACAGTTGATATCTGCTGATAAGATTAATCATGTTTATAAACGGAAGTAAAGATTTACCAAACTTTTTTGAATAGTTGAAATTTGTGTCTAAGTGTAATAATCTCTCCTAAAACCAATAGTTATCCTTATTTATATATTAGTTATTTTGTGTTGAAAAGCTGATTACTTGTTGAATGTTTGTATAAGTCAGTAAGCATCTGCTGGAAGGGTGATGTATAAAGTCGATTTGAAATAGCAGATGAAACATATGGTTCACAAAAAAGTATAATTGTTACGTTTTTGAATTCGTCATTCTAAGGTTTTACACATTAATTTTATTATTTCAGTGAAATATATGACAAACCAATGGTTTAATTCATACTGAATTTATTAAACTGTATAAAAGAATGAGTTGAATTGAAGTAGTAGTTTTAAAATTCATTAGAACTAGTGTAGAATCATCAAATAATTATCTATTGCAATAACAAACTATGAGTTGATTGAAATTATAATAATTGATAAATAGAAAATCTGAAAGATAGTGAGAAACGTTGATAATGGGGTTTAGGAAGTCTATTTCAGACGATTCAATGAATAGGATATGGTTCACAAGAAAAAGTACAATTCTAAACTTAGGTGGATTAATACTGGTAAAAACAATGTTTAATTCAAATCGTTTGGTAGCCTTCTAATCGATCTAAAAAAATGACTTGCTTATTAAAGAAATATAAAAAATTAATTATTTCTTCAATTTAAACATAAATTGTATTAACTTCCCTAGTATAATAAAGAGGAAGAGGTAAGTATTTTTAAAAATATGTAGTGTTCAAAAGTAAGTTAGAAAATATTGGGGCGCGGTTTGAATAGTGGATAGCTTATCAGTTACAAAAAATGAAATTTGAATGGGAGTTCGCAGGTTCGAAACCACGGCTTTCTAAAATGATCATACATTTGTGCGTAAAATAATTAAACTCTCGTACGTAAAATCGATAAAATCAGTTAAACTAAAAATAAAAATCATACACATTAAAAAAAATTCGCAGAGTGAGCAGTTAAAATAGGTATTGATGAGTTATCTTAAGAAACCAACCTCTCTTTGCGCATACAGAAGGGGGAATACAATTTTTTGTTTTGAAACATCTAAAATCTAAACATATAGACATAGTTTCTTGGCTCGATTAGTTAAGTCTTCAACATATCATCGAGCCAAGAGACTATTTTGCAGGTTCAAACCTTCCTCAAAACTTTTCAAAAATAAAATACTATTTTCAATAATAAATTCGCACTACCGCATACAGATGGCAGCATCAAAAATTTTTTTCAAAAAATATAAGACATTTTTATCTTCATTCAAATTCTAAGACAATTCAGAAAAAAAAAAAAAAAAATCACCCTTAAAAATTAAGCCCCCCTAAAAAAATAAGCCCCTCTAAAAAATTTAGGCTCCTCAAACTCCCTTTCGAAAATACCTACATCTCTATGTTATAGTATGATATTTCCATTTCTATCTATGTCAATTTGAAGAAAAAAAATTAAGCCCCCCCTAAAAATAAGCCCCACTAAAATATTTAGACCCCTCAAACTCCCTTTCGAAAACACCTAACTCACTATGTTATAGTATGATATTTCCATTCTAATACTAAATCAATTCGAAAAAAAAAATATTAAGCCCCCTCAAAAATTAAGCCCCCCTCAAAAATTAAGCCCATCGAAAAATTTAGTGTCTTCATACTTCCTCTCGAAAAGACCTATGTTATAGTATGATATTTCCATCTCTACTCTAAGTCGATTCGAAAAAAAAAATTAAGCCCCCTCAAAAATTAAGCCCCCTCCAACATTTAACCCCTCCTACTATAGGATAAGTCTCCCAACAGGTGGATTCCACCCTCCTCCTCCATCCACAAGATGGATTCCACCCACAAGGTGGATTCCACCCACATCCACCCACCGCCACCGCCTGCTGACGCTGAACTGTCCTTTCTCCCCTACTTAGGCATTATTTTTTGATGACCCCGTATATATATATATATATATATATATATATATATATGATCTTTGTCACACTGTAACTCTCGTATTTATGAGCCGATTTGGATGTAACTTGGTGTGTACATAGTACATACCAATGTATTGAGCGAGTTCGTTGGCCAGTTTCATCCGCCATCATATTTTAAAATGGCGGCTATTGAATTTTTTTTTATTTAAAATTTACAATGAGGTACAAAAAAATTAGAAATTGAAAAAGACTTTTTTCTTATGTATTTGACCTTGATACGAAGATTCTGGAGCATTTTTTGTTTCGTCTGTATCTTAATAAATGGCTGAGTTATAGCACTTTGAATTTCTAGTGTGGCTGACATTTTGAAACGATCTGATTTTTGTCACGCGATAACACGCGTATTTATTAACCGATTTGGATGTGACAAGGCATGACAATAGTACATACCAATGTCTAGACCGAGTTAGTTGTCCAACTTCATCCGCCATCTTGTTTCAAAATGGTGGCCATTTAAAAAATTAAAAAAAAATAACTTTCAAATGAGGAACAAAAAAATTAGAAATTGAAAAAGATTTTTTTGTTATGTACTTGACCTTGATATAAAGAATTTGGAGCATCTTTTTTTTAGTCTGTATCTTAAAAAATGGCTGAATTATAGCCCTTTGAATTTCTAGCACAGCTGATGTTTTGACACGATCCGATTTTTGTCACGCGATAACACGCGTATTTATTAAACGATTTGGATGTGAATTGACATGTGCATAGTATATAGCAATGTCTCGACCAAGTTTGTTGGCCAGTTTCATCCGCCTTCTTGTTTCAAAATGGCGGCCATTAAATTAAAAAATAAATACAAGGTACAAAAGGTAAAAACAAGGTAAAAACAAGGTACAAAAAAAATAGAAACTAAATTTTTTTTTTTTTTTTTTTTGTAGTGTTTGACCTTGATAGGAGGATTCAGAAGCATTTTTGGTTTTGTCTTTATCTGAAAGAATGGCTGAGATACAGCAGTTTAAATTTCTAATGTGGGTGACATTTTGAAAAATGTGTTTTTTTTTCCCTGCGATAGCGCCCATATATATTAATCGATTCCGATGTGAGTGAGCATGTACACAGGAATTATTAAGGTATCGACAAAGTTCATTGGTTAGCTTCACCCATCATGTTGTTTTAAAATGACGAGTACTTCAAAATATTGCCGAATTTGGCGACCAAATATAAATCATTTTAAATAAAACCAGCTTGGATAAAACTGACTAATTTTGCGGGAAGTAGAATTTTTAAGTGACAAAAATTAGTATCGAATCTTTTATAATCGTGTTGTACTAATTTAAGCTTCGTTTGTAAGCTGGCTTTTTGAAAATAAGTAATACGAAAGCTACCTCTTCCTCCCGGCACTGGCCGGAAGGACTTTTTTACACCCATCCAATTCAGAACACTAAAAGCAATCATTTCATTGTAGACATTTCCTAACGTACTCACTTATTATTAGGTTACATAGTAATATGATATAGGTATACAGTGTGATCTCGAAAATCCGGTTTCAGAGGTCTAGCAACTTAACAAATCCTGCATCAAAATCATCTACCCCCCACCCTTTTTTTTTACTTCCAAGTTACGAGAGAAGTGAAATTAGCAATTGTTTACAAATCAAATACTGAAATAAAAATGATGCATTAGCAGACAGCGAGATTGATGATGCTGTGCTAAATAGAATGTTCTATAACTCTGGTAGCAGCTAAGAGAAACGAGGACGAGGACCTGGCAGAAGAAAAGATCTCACTGGAAAAATGCATAAATTTGACCGGAAAACAACTGCACTACATTTTCGAAATCGGTATTCGTCAGTTGTATAAAATACAAGAAAGAAGATAATTACTTGATACTGATGCTTCATTGGCATTGATGCTTGGCATTGAGTCATTTCTTCTGCTTGAGAATCTACATGACAAGGAATGACTACGCGGCTTATCAGTTTTGTTTTTCTTTTGGAATGTAGAAAATATCTATAAGTAAGTTTTTTTATAGTATCAATTTTCTCTTTTTCTCACATCAATATGACTTGGGTATGAATTAAATTACGAATAAATGTCACTATCAAGAAAATCGTAAGTACTTTGATATTTTTTCAGAAATCTGTAATTTTTAAAAATCCGCCTCAGTCGAGGTCCCGATAATTCGAGATTTTCGAGCTTATAGATTATATTACAATCAGAGTTGGGCAAATTTGTCATCTCAATTATCAGCAGTGAAATTACAAGTTAATTGCATGTAATTGTTTATAGTTAGACGCATTCAAACGCACAAATTTCGTTAAAACGGGATGGGGGCTGTCCCTCTATTATCATGCAAGAATTTTTTACGGCATGTAATTTTAACTATAATTAATTACATGCAATTAAATTGTAATCACATTGCAGCTAATTGATATTACAAATTTGATTACAATATGCTCTGATTACAATAACATGTCTCTTACTGAAATCGAAGAAGACGAGGATGATCCGGAATTCACTGAAGTACTTGAATGTCACTATGCTTAAATAATTCCATTTCACATTTATTTTTTCACTAACTTTTTTATTTGTGTGTTCAAAATATCGTACCATGTCAAACTAACCAGCATAAAAACAGTGTTGCCAGCGGGCTACATTTTTAAAATTCAGATTTCTTGATCGGCACCACATTTTTGAAATAGTAAAATTCGCCTTATATCGCCTTATTAAATGACATTCTAATTAAGGCGAAAACAAGGGGAATTTTACAATTTCAGAAAAGTGGTGCCAATCAAGAAAGCTGAATTTAAAAAAGTAGCTCACTGGCAACACCATATTCATATTAGACAGTTTGAAATGGTACCGACGATATGTATCCTAATACAGTGTGTATAACTATTCAAATTTCAAACAGTTAGAAATAAATCATAAATTATTTTTTAAACTGTGGTTCGTAATATAATAGGCTATTATCTTTTCTAAATTAAGGTTCAAAAGTAACCGATTCATTTCCTTCAAGTTTATTAAATATTATTATTAATTGATCATACCTTACTTAGTGCACATTAACATCTCAAAAGCTAATTCATTTTTTAAAGATGTTACCACTTGTAAATTATCAGTTGCATCGGCTGTAGTTAAAGCTTGTTTTACGACAGTAAAATTTATAAATTTAGCACTAAATTAAAAAAAAAAAAAGAAATCAAAATTATTTCATTATATTTACCAAGAGAATCGTCAGGACGACAATTGACCATAAGATAATCTGAAAAGTAAAAAAAGTAAAATTACATTTCACATTTGACTTTTTTTTTTTTTTTGACATTTGAAGTCCACCGAAATGGAGAATGCTTTGGGGCCTATAGCTACAATGGCTGTCGCCTCGAATGATCCTTATTATACATAGAAACCACAACAAGTCACAACAAGTTTTATTTTCCATTACATATATTATATAACTACAATGGAACATTCATAATTACATCCATGTCTTACCCAGGGACTCGAACCCGGGCCCTCGGGGTGACAGCAACCTCCGCTTACTGACCACGCCACCGGGCAACCACATTTCACATTTAATTAAAAATATAAAAATATAAAAAATAAAAAATTTTTACAATAATTAATTAATAACAAATAAAAAATTAATACAAGCAACATAGCTTTTGACAAGCTAACTGTATTAAATATGTTTTATTCTACCCCAGATATGTCTGAAAAATAATAAAACCATACTCTATAATTGAGTATTCAGAAAAAAGAAAATATTCAGCCAAAATTATCAAAAGAAAGGCTGCATCCTTCAGCCTAGACATTCATTAGATTTTAAATGAACTTCCAATTTATGATGGTAGCAAATCACAATGCAAAATATTTAGTTTATATAGTTTTGAAGTAGTAAAATTTTTGTGTGCATGTGGAAATTATCAATTATTTCTTATAAGTAGAGTTCAGTTTGCAAAACCTTTATTGTGTCAAAATTAAAACAATCTTTCTTTTTATGAACTTAAGTAATGTGAAATATTGCTTATGAATGTCTGTAATATGAAATATATTCAAGGTAGTAAGTAATCTTACATTGTGTCATTGATGAATATTTTTAATCTTTTATCTGTACCATTATTTCCAAACAATAATAAAACTACACTTTTATGCAAAAGATTTGTTACAAGTTTTACAGGTACAAGGCCCATTTACCTTTTTTTCATTTTATCGCGATTTCAAATGTATAATTTTAAATCCGTTTTAAATCATTCTTTTTAGAAAATGCTTCATGACAAATATCACAGAATTTTGTTTTTATCTGAAATGCACAAGAAGATGTTCTTTCAAACTCTTCCTTTGCGAAAAAGATTTGTGATAAATACAGCAAACTGCGACTTAGCATTGCATCTTCGTTAAGAGGGATTCATTGTATTATTCCAAATAGGTACTTTTTCAGGCATAAATATAGAGTCCATATCTTTGCTATTTGAAGTAAGCGTTATATCAGTTTGAGGAGTGGAATACGTGTTTTAAAATTAACCATACTAAGTCGAAAAGCACAAGTGAAAACATCCACAGAAAGAAAAAGGGAAGCACTTAATAAATTTATTGATTCGTTTCATACAACTTTATAAAAAATATAGAGGGTGTGCATGTTTAAAAAAAAATAAGTTGCGCAAGCGTAGTATAAATTTTATATATAAATAATACTTATGTTGTGTTTTAAAAAAAGTGGGTGTAAAAGTATATATGTAATGCTTAAAAATGTATGTCTAACAGAGTGATAATTCAACATATATGGCATGTTTAATAAATTTACTAATAGTTTTAACATATTTAATAATGTGTACATGTAATAGAAAAAAAATTAATGAAAGGTGATTTAATAAAAAATTAATAAAAACGTATTTATAAAAAAATTAATAACACCTTAAAATTAAAAAAAAAAAAATGTGGTGTGTCTTTCGAAAGAAGTTTGTCTTTCTTCATCAGGCGCAAAAATGCAATTTTGAAAGTACGAGCAAGACTGACTTCATTTCAAAGTAGGAGCATGTCTTCTTTGCAACAGATGAAGAAAGACAGTTTTTATAAGGTTTTTTAAATCTTCAATTGTGTATCATCCCAGTTAATTCAACATAGTATTGCAATATCTTTTAATATAAATTTATAAATTAACATAAATAATAAGTTTTAGTTAAAAAATAGTCACTAATATCTATATAATCTTTTTAGTTACAGTATAAAATGAAAATATATATATATATATATACTACGGGGTTCTGCCCCCTGCGAGCTGCGGCTATCAACCCCCTTCAGGTTTCACGGCCTGTAAAAGCATAGTAATCTGCCCTGTAATCACCTTTAAATGCGTTTCGCGGGTAAAATTTTATTAATTTAAAGTTTTCGTACTTTTATCATTTACGCATAATTATTTTACTGTACTTTTCCCTATTTTCTGCTTTTAACACGTGACCATTTAATTCTTATTTTAAAATTTTCTTTCCGTTTTTAATAATTTCACTTTTCAATTTTAATTTGAAAATGGCGACAAAAACAAATCTAACTTTTATTTTTTTTTCGAATTTTCCTGAAAAACATAATTTAATCGCTATAAATTTAATCTGTAAATAAACTTTTAATCGTTAGGAAATATTATTCTTTGCGGTGTTTTAGAATTGAAAACAATCTCTATAATAATAGCCTAAGTCATGTGACTATCATCAACAGTTTCAGGCGGATCCCTTCGTTTTTTATATTCCAGGCGGCCAATTTGGTACTTTAATGTTAGCCAGCCACAGGTGTAATAAGTCGCCAAATATTATTCTATCGCCATTATTTCACTTATATTATAATAGTCCAAGTCATGTAACTGCCATAAACAACGGGCTGATCCGTTCGCTTTTCATAAGAAAGGTTTCTATTTTGATTAAAGAATCAAAATTATTTTTTCGAATAAAACTACATAAAAGTTGCCATGATTGCAAAGAATTCCTGGTACTTTTATGTTAGCCGGGTGCAAATCTCGCCAATAGCTTTTTTTTTAACTCGCCAGTTAGCATTTTTTTAATTCTTCGACAGGTAAATTAAAACGGTGCTACTTGGTTATGCCATCGACCAAAAATATGTCTCCAAAGTATAAGATTAAATGCCAATAATGGTTGATCGTAAATGTCACATTCACTTAACTTTAAGGAAGTTACACGTGTTTACGCTATGAAGTGATTTTTATTTCGACGTTTTATTTGTATTTTTATTAATGTTATACTAATTTATTTGTTCTTTCGTTATTTAAAATAAAAATTATGTCAATTTGTAAATTTGGCTATTTATATAATTTGGCGAAATTGGTCGACGGGAGAAGTAGTTCCATTAAAACATTGCTTTGAAATGGAAATTAAATGTCATGATTTGTTGCATTGTCATATAAGCACCGTGTTTGGCGTAATTTTTTTTTACGACAATTTGGCGAAAATCTCGTTTTCTAATACCAGTTACATATCTATACTTAATATTATAAAGAGGTAAAAACTGTTTATTTGTAGGAGATAAGCTCTGGAACTACCGTACCGATTCCAAAAGTAATGGTATCAAAATGATGGTGTTAGTCCAACGTAGAACATAGGCTATATCTTATGTCCGTGCCACTGGCCAAAAGGAGGTGCAGGAGCAAAAACGTTCTAAATATGCGATTTTTATGTTACTGAAAGGCCTAGCCTAGAAACATGAAATTTAGAATGGTAGTTACTTATAAGATACTAATGAGCTCTAAGAACATTTCTTAAAAAAATTCGGAATTTAAAAGGGGTGAAAATGCTCAAAAAAAAGTTCTAAAAAACGTTCTAAATGGAGATTTTTACGCAATCTCAAGAAGTACCAAACCGATTTTAAAACTAATGGAGTCAAACTGATTGTGACAACCTTTGCTCTAACATAGGCTACATTTTATGTTGATGCCACTACCATAGGCGTAGCGTGACCAGAAATTTTGGGGGGGCACCAAGGCCGTGAGAAGTGCGCCCTTAACGAATTTTCAATTTTGCGCCTCCCCCCCCCCCCAAAAAAAAAAAGTCTTTCTCTTTGTAATGGGTGTAATAAAATTGATAAAGTGCAGAAACATAAATGAATTATATAATATTTATAATATGAATAAATATTTCGCGTTTAGTTTGGAACTTTAAAATGTTTAATTTTAATTTAGAAATTCAGAACAACTAAATAACGCAAGAGAAAATTGCACTTATTTGTTAGACAGTTCATGATGTTTTGCGACAGGAAAAAAAATGATCAAGAAAGGAAAAAGAAATTCCCCGGAAAATGTTCGGCGGACAAAAACTGAATAAATAAACAAATAAAACCGTGGTTTGCAGCATAAATTTTGCGCCCGGGGCAACCGCTCCTTTAGCCCCCCCCCCCCTTTGCACAGCCCTGGAGGGAACACTAGAGGTCTGCCCTGGCCACAATTTCCAGGCCGGCGTGAAAATTAAAAGTTCCACCCGAGCCCGGCCCATTTATATTTTCACAGTTCATGGCCAGGCCCGGTTCGTAAAAAAATCAGTGAAAACAAGCTCGGCCCATAAAAAAATCAATTAAATCAGGCCTGTTCCGGCCCGACTCAATTTCTCAAAAATTCCCCTTTTTCTTAACATGCAATTTCAGGGCTGCCACTTGCTACTAAAATGCTATACCTAGCGACTATTTTCAGCATACGGCGGCTATGGCGACTATTTTAGGCCGAAAACTATTAAAAAGAGACTATTTCAAGAAAGCAGTAGGCGACTTTTTTCGGATTCAGCGACTATTTTTACTGAAAATATTCGGTCTTTTTCTTCAAAGCGCCTGTAAAGTCATCTTCCCAAACGCACTTTTTCAACGGTTGTTTGAGGAGATTCGCGATTTTTTCCGCGACGAATTCCAAAATTCGGGATTCCCCCACCCCCCCTAAACCATTGACGAAAATAACTATTTATTTCTGAGGTCTTCTTATACTATCGCTGAAGGAGATTTTGCGATTTTTTCCGAGATCCTTTGCCAAATTTTGCAGATTTTTCTACTACAGATTGACCAAATTGATTTTTTTTCCTCCACCACTTGTCCAAATTCGGGATGTATATTTTCTACGACCGATTGATGGTAGTTACCATTTGTTTCAGAGATCTTTTGGCGAAATTACGGATTATTTTCCAGATCGTTTGTCAAAATTCGGGATTTTCTTTTAATGACCATTTTATAAAATTCGTGATTTTTTAAGCTATCATTTGGTTAAATCCCCCCCCCCCTTTTTTAAACCAAATTTGTGTTTTTTTTTTGTCCGCGACCATTCTACGAAATTTGCGATTTTTTTCTTGTGATCGTTAAACGAAATTCCTATTGTCCATTCTTTAGACGAAATTTTGAGATGATTTTTTTGCGACCAAATGATGAAAATCGCCATTTGTTTCCGCGACCTTAGCTAAAGTTCAAGATATTTTTACAGTTGTTTGAGGAGATTCGCGATTTTTCTCTGCGACGAATTGCAAAATTCGCGATTTTTTTCCCCCAATCGATTGACGAAAATAGTTATTTCTTTTCGCCATCTTTTGCTACGATTGTTGAAGGAGATTTTGCAATTTTTCCTATGACCTATTAGAAATTTCCCGATTTTTTGGGGGCGATCGTTTCGCGGTACTCACAATCTTTTTTTCGTGATCCTTTGCCAAATTTCGCGTTTTTGTTTCCGACGATCGTTTCACGAAACTCACGTTTTCTTTCCGCGATCCTTTGCCAAAATTCGCGAATTTTTCTGCGACAGATTGGCGAAATTTTATTTCTGCCACCACTTGTCGAAATTCGCGATATATATTTTTTCCGTGATCGATTGATGGTATTCGCTATTTATTTCAGATATCATTTAACAAAATTCGCGATTCTTTCCCACGATAGTTTATCGAAATTCGTGATTTTCTTTTCAAAATCAACTTACGAAATTCTTGATTTTTTGTGCAATCATTTGTTTAAATTCTCGATTATTTACGCGATTATTTGATCAAATTCGTGTCTTTTCATGGATGATTCTGTTTTAAGGCATCCGGTTCCGAAAATTTTAAAAATTCGGGAAGATAAAATATCGCGAATTTCGGCAAATGATCGTCGAAAAAATCAATTTCGACAATCGTTCACAGAAAAAAATCGCCAATTTCTTTAAAAGATCGCAGAAAAAAACGAATTGTGCCAAAGAATCGCGAATTTCTTCAAGGGACCGCGAATTTCTTCGAGGGATCGCAAAAAACGTAAACTTCGTCTAGGGATCGCGTGAAAAACAAAAATTTCACAAAGGGATCGCAAATTTTATCAAAGGATCGCAGGAAATGCTAATTTCATCAAAGGATTGCGGAAAAAAACGCATAGGCGATTTCCAATCCTTTCCCTCACTCTGCTGTAACTTTTTAGAAAATTTGCTGTGAATTTCAGTTTTTTTTTGTTTTTTTTTTGTTTTTTTTTTTTAAACCCAGAATTACACCTGCCGTCCTTTTGTCTGCGACCATTTGGCGAAAATTGCATTTTTTTTCTCTTCATCGTTTGACGAAATTCGTAATATTTTGTATATTCTTTTGACGAAATTTGTGATGATTTGTCTGTGAGCGACGGACGAAAATCGCCATTTGTTTCCACAACTTTTGATAAAATTCAAGATATTTTGCCTTTAAAAGGAGATTCGCGATTTTTTTCCCCGACGAATTACCAAAATTCGCATTTTTTTCCGCCAATTGTTTCGTGGAATTCACGATTTTCTTTACACGATCCTTTGCCAAATTTCGTGAATTTTTGTACGACCGGTTGACGAAAATGATATTCGGTATTTGTTTCAGGGATTTTTGACGAAATTTGCGATTCTTTTAAACGATCTTTTCTTTTGTCGACTGACTGAGGAAGTTCTTGTTTTTTTGCTCGATTTTTTGCGCGACTATTTGACGAAATTCGCGGATGTAATTTTTTTTCTGTTCGCGACAGTTTGGCAAAATTTTCGATTTTCTTTCCGTAATCTTTAGGCGAAATTTACAAGTTTTTTTTTCCGCGACTGATGGAAAATTTTTTTCTAAGGCCAATTGTTGATGTGTGGCGATTTTTTTTTTCGTTCCCGAATGGCAAAATTCGCGACTGTTTGATGAATTGATTTTGTGGATTTCTCAAAGAGAAAAAAATCGTGGCTTACACGAAATTAAAAAAAAAAAATCGCATACGAATCATATGCCTGTTCAAGAAATAAATTTGGAAGATTCCATCCAAACAGATATTTTTATTATGCGGGAATTTCCTTTTTTGTGTGGGATTTGCGATATCCCGCACGTTATTTTTAACCCATCCTCTCATATAAAACTTTTCTCTTTTCTCTCTAAGAAACTCTTGAAATGAAAGGCCTGATGGAAAGTAGTTCCGGGGGTGATCTGCAAGAAGTTTTTACTGTTATGTTTCCAGGTGCTGTACATAATTTTTATTGTGGAAGATCCAAGTTACTTCGTAACTGAAACATTAGGGCATTATTTTCTGGATAACTTGCTTTCTCATTTGAAGAAATCTCTCTATTCTTTATTCACTGATTTGAGCAGAAGCATAAACTGAAATAAAATGTGGACATTCATAAAGTCATTTCATTGTTATGGATAGAATTTTTCTTCCTTTTTTTTTAAAGTGGGTATGCGAGTATTTTGGCTACTATTATCGAACAAATGCTACTATTTTTTTTCGTTGGAGGCTACTAAAGCTACTATTTTCAGTGTCATTCGGCAGTGGCAGCCTTACAATTGAGATGCTTTTATGAAGTAGAATAAAGATTTTTTTTCTAAAAAAATCCGATTTTTTAAAAATAAAATAACATCGAAATTGGACTTTTGATTTCCAAATTCAAAGGCTGGCAATTACAAGAGGATACATTTAGTAATCCGCTTTAAATCAAGCTGCTTCGAATTAGGAAAAATGTTAAAAGGGAGAACGCTACTCGATTCTTAAGCACCTGAATGCTAGCATCTGTAATTTTCAGGCAAATAGGAATAGAAATGAGTTTATATGTGTCAAAAATAATCACATTTTTGAGTGGAGATTTTTGATTTTTCTGAAAACGTTATTAATTTAATAAAATAAACAATTCTCTGTATGTTCTTACCTTCTATTCCATTTTCGTCCTTTTGAAGCCAGACTTGAATGTATTTAGAATCATGGTGTGCTTCATAACATGCTTGTTATTAAGTTTTCTATAAAAATTTCCTGTTTTTTTATCGCGTTTGTTTTTATGTGGCTCATTTATTCTTGATCAGTTTAAAAAATAGTAATAACAACATTTAACTACGAGTACATTCCCACAAACGACCAGATCATACCAAGTCAAGTGTGTGGAGAGGGGTTAGGTAAAGACGCTCCTATTATATCACTTTGCACAAGAGGGAAACACAAGTTCAAAGGTCAAAGAAGTTCTTTGTGTGACCACCTTGTGTTACTCACTGAAATTAAACTACTTGGGTGACTGGACACCAGCTTTGCAGTTGGGGAAAATTTTCTTTCTACCGATCAAATTACAACTACTGACCAAATATCAATGATTGACCAAATATCAATGATTGTCCAGCACCGTATTAATGGTTGAGAACTAAAGCGTTTTTGTTTTGGGGGAAGAGAGAGTGGGTGAAATGCTACATACTAAAAAGTTTTAAATTTGATTGCATCATAAAAAAATCAATTGAAAATCACTGCCATTTATCTTTTTTGTAAAAGTCTCAATAAATCATAATCCTACAATATGTGAATATAAATTTCACATTAATTTATCTGAAAATCCCATGTATAATACACAATCACATATCCTTTTAAAACAGTGACAAATGAAGGTTTTTAATAATTTGCACAATAAGTACAACCTTAATATCAATCGTACGTTCAGGGCTGAAACTAGCCTTTTTTTGCGTCAGGGGAAAACATGATTTTGGCGACCACCCCCTCCCTTCATCTCCTCACGCACAATAACTATTATTGACCTCAGGTACCCTATGCAAAATAAATAAATAAATAAATAAAATTCCTAAAAAATAAAAATCATTAAATAATTAAAATTAGAGCAAGAAATATGTAAACGACGCTCCCATAGGATTAACATTAGCTTGAGCGTTAAGAGCCTAAACAAGTCACACGAAGAAACTGGAACGCTAATGCTAAACGTATGGGAGCGATCTTTTTTAATTTTCTCGCTTGCATATTAATACTTTTAAATGATTTTTTTAGCTTAAAAAAGCTGACGTTAAATTCTAACCAGGTTAGTATTTATTTTTTAGATTTTGGTTGGAGATTATTTTTATAAAGTTACCTTCACTTCCAGTACCGGTTTCAAAACCTAAAAGTATGGCAACGCTAAAGATCAATCTAAATTATCCTAAGAAAAAAAATAATTTTAAAATATTAAAATCAAAACGAGAAATTTCAAAAGAACGCTCCCTTAGTTTAACATTAGCTTGCGAGTTTCTTTGCATTTCATATATATATACACATTTTTTTATGAATCGACAAACGATTCATTTGGCGCCCCCTTCGCCTTTGTTCTGGCGCCTGGGGCACATGCCCCCTCTGCACCCCCCCCCCCTAGTTTCGGCCCGGGCTATATTCTTTAAAAAACATTAAAAAGGGGGGCTACTGTTCTATCTTGCATACATTTCAACCCTTAGATTTTACTCGTTGACAGTTGCTCGACCTCGTGTCATTTGAGACCGGATCTGCATGCAAAAAAAAAGTAATTTTAGTAAAAGGCATGGGCGACATTTTTCAGTTGTCACCTACCTAGAAATGGCAAAAGGACGAGAAATGTAATTTGGGAAGGTAAAAGCAGGGGCGGCTGATGGCGCCCTGGGTTGGGTTTTTTTTTTTTTTTTTATTACGGGCAAGCTCGCCTCCTCTCTCGAAGACTGGATTTGGTTGGTTGCAAAAAACAATTGCCCCAAAAGTAATGCAAAAAATAATGCACCAAAACAAATGCAAAAAATAATTGCCCGCAAAGGAACAGAGCTGCATTTTACAATTTCCGCCTAAGGTGGCAAAACGCCTAGAAATGGCAAAAAGAAGAGAAAAAATCATTTTGGGGGATAAATGCAGGGGCGGCTTTATTAGCCATGATGGCGCCCTATGAGAGATTTTTTTACCGTACCACTGCAAATGCTATACTCATTTTTTTTTCTTTTAAAAGGCTTTACTAAAACACTTTACTTTGTACACTCCTTCCAGGGCCGAAACAAGCTATATTTTCACCCGGTGAAAACGTCGATTTTGGACCCCCCCCCCCCCTTCCTCTGCAAAGTAAATTTACAAAGAGACGTTTAAGAAAGTTTCTAGTAGCGAACTTATTTTAAAATTTAAAATGTGTAACAATAAAATACATAATATTGAAATATATAACCAGCTTTATAAAATATTTATTCGTTAAAACCTGTGGAAAAAATCGAAAGGAAGCGGAAATAATTCCGCTTTATACAGGTTTCCGTCTTAGAAGGTATAACTGTTGGTATTCTTTCTGTTGGAACCATGTAGTTTTTTTTTTCATTTAAGACACGACTGCATTATAGACAGATTTCATTTTTCGAGATTTTACTGTTGTTGTAGCATTACAAATTATTACAATTGGGGCACTTTAATGGCATAGTGATATGAGTCACATTATTTTAGGAACTAAAAAACCAGGATTTACTGTAGGTATAAAAATGAATTCCAGTTTTGTAAAATATCTTCCTGTACTATCTACATAAGTTTTTCAGAATTATCACTTATACCACTCTTCTTATTTATAGACTGATATGTCTAGATACTTTCCTGAACTTAATGCTAATTTTCAAATTTATGTCTGACTCAAAACAACAACAACAAAATTATTAAGTTTTTACTTTTTATTTTGTGAATTTTCGACCGCTTGGTTTTTATTGTAACAGTCGGTCACCTGACCTCGCCTCCTCTAAGGACAAATATGGTGATATGCATGTAAAAAAGTAATTATAAGAAAAAGAATGGGGTTATTCATTTTCTGTCTTGTACGTGAATCTTTTTATCTATTTGACATTTTTAATGCACCGTACTAAGCTTTTCTTTTTTACCTTTTCGGGTAGGAAATATTTTTTACACAAATTTCACACGCACATATATATATTGTATAAAACGGCAAACCAAATTTTTATCTGATGTTCCCTGCGCGAGGCGCCCAGAACACATGCCCCCTCTGCCCCCCCCCTCCATAGTTTCAAACCCTGACTCCTTCTCCCATTTATTTTTATTGTACCGGACAATCATTTGACGTCGCGCCCATAGCAAGACGGGAAAAAAGAAAGCTCTAAAAAGAATAGAACAGCCTTCATGGTATCTTTTCAACAGAAAAGTAGTCACATTCAAACAAAATCTTCATTTGGCGCCCTTTTCTCCTTTCGTTCTGACGTCCAAGGCACATGACTCTGCACCCCCCCCCCCCCAGGAAATCGGTTATCGGCGAGGGACAGTTTTACACAAAAGAGAGGAGTAGAGACTGACCTATTGGCCTTGGAAAATGTTAGTGATTCTCCTATTTGCAGTCTTCTATTATAGATGAATCTTTTTATATATTTGTAAATTTTAATGCATTTGGTTCAGTTTTCCTTTTGGCTTTTCCGGCTGCGAGACATTTTTATGCAAATTCGATATATATACATATACATTTTTGTATGTAAAGACAAAAAAAAACTTCATTTGGCGCCCCCTACGCTTTCTGTTCTGGCGCCCGGGGTACAGAAGGTTGGGGGGGCAGGTGCCCCCTCGTGCCCCCTGTTAATGCACCTTGTAATTACAGCATATTTAACGATTTATTACTGTTTTCTACCTTTGTTTTTTATTTATGTTAAACTTTTGCCCGTGTAAATAAATTTTTTGCTTCCAAGCGTGAACTGATTTGTCAAATGCAAAATTTACATTTATCTTCTAACTTATCTAAAAGTTAAACTTAGACCAGAAATGTTTTTATTATTATTTTTGTAATATGAAAAAACAGACACAATGTGCGATAAATCTGATCAAAACAGTGATTCCGATTAACAGTCACAGTTAAGCTTTTTCAGGTAATGTGGGTTTCCCGAAATCCGGGTAATCTCCGGCTCTGAACGCTGCGGGAAACTTGGTAAAACTCACGGGATACCGGCTCTAAACGCTTCGGGTTCAACCAGCGCCGCTGGTTCAACACAGTGAAACCCGGGGAACCCAGAGATGGCCTACAGTTTTTGCGGCATCTGAGATTGGCAACACTGAACGAACAGTGAATCGAAAATTCGATTCAAAATCGAAAGTTTTCGCGAGGTGTTCGTGGTCAAGGTAGGTTGCTGTCGGCCCGGCTCCGTGCTTCAAGTTGTGGTGTCCCCGTTTCGTCTCTAGAGGTACAGGTTGTAGTTTTTTCCTTTTTTTATTATTGCTTTTCGTTCAACGTGGTCTCCAGCCCTGTGTGGCGTGGTAAGCTTTCCGCGTTTGTAAATGTTTACTTTTTGCTGTGTTTAAGAGTAGTTTATTTTTATTTTTTTTCTCTGGCCCGCTGGTCGAGGACTGGTTGTGTTGTTTTTATCGTAAAGTATGTCGTCCATTTTTACTATTACAGATGCTAGTGCTAGTGACCCAGAAATCTTTTTGCAAGAAGTTAGTAATCCTTCGCAACAGGTTACTTATGCGTTCGCAAATGGAGTCTCCAGTGTTTGTGTCTTTCTTGAAGCGACTGAGGGTAAGATTCCACGAAATAGGCCTGTGGCTTTAAAAGCTGATTTTGACAAAATAGTTGGTCCGAATGCGCCTTTAAAAATTCGTTTTACCAGGACGGATAAATTGTTAGTCGAGACGTCGGATGCTCAATGCGCTCAGGCGGTCTCCGGTATTGACAAATTACTTAATGTGCAGGTCAAGGCGTATATTCAACAGAAAACTATTACGTCGCGGTTTGTCTTACACAATATCGATACGAGTATTAGTCTCGAAGATTTGGGAAAGGAAATTCAAGCTGAAAATAAGCTGAAGGTTAAGGATTTGCGGCGTTTTACCAGAAAGGATAATGGTGTTACCAAACTAACGGAAACTGTTTTAGTGACTATTTACGACGCATTTATTCCTGAAAGGATCAAGTTGTTTTATATGACTGAAAGAATTAGACTTTTTTATGACTGACCACGCCAGTGTCTTAACTGCTGGCAATTTAATCATGCCACCAGCAAATGCACGAATGAAACCACCTGCAGGAAGTGTGGTGGTAAACATGCGTCTGCCACATGCAGTACTGCCGAGCTTACGTGCTCTAATTGTCAAGCCTCCCACCTGGCGTCTGACCCGAAGTGTCCAGCCCGACTAAGGGAAATGGATTTCCAAAAATGCAAATCTGATAACCATTTATCAATCACCGAAGCTCGTAGACTGTATGCAAAGAATTCTAATCCAAAAACGTATGCTGATTCTATTAAAATGAACTCTGAAGTAACCTTGAACCCCACATATGTAACTAAAGCAGACCTCGAACAAACGATGGAACTCTTTTTTCAGCGCACCCAAGAGTGCATCCTTAGTGTGTTACAACAATAAACGAACTTATTCATACAAACCATGGAAGGATTGGTAAAGTCTTTCACGGCGGCCTGTGCGGCCAATACACGGGCTGCTAGTGCTTCTAAAGATGCGGTTGGCAGCTCTCCCTCCGATCGGCCGAAGAAACTTAAAAAAAAAAAGGTGACGGCCCCGCGGCTATCCTTAGCGAACTGTCGGGGCCAGGTTTACAGTAAAACAAGCGGGAACGTGTTTGTTCTGAAATCGGGCTCTGAAGAAGAGTCTGGTGGCGACAACATGGAACTGGTTTAGCGCCCCCTCCTTCTATGTTTTTTTTCTTCTTTTTTGTGCCGCCCTTTTTGGTGTTCGCCAGTTGGACTTTTTGCTGTTTGTGTGTTTCCCAGGGGTTCTTTGTCGTTTATTTATGGTGCAGTTTTCGATCCCTTTTGCCGTGATTCAGTGGAACTTGAGAGGCATTAAAAATAAGGTCCATTGGTTGAAGTGCTCCCCCTTTTCGAAGGCCGATGTTTTTGTTTTTCAAGAATCCTTTCTTACAGTGGATGATTCTTTTGCCTACCCGGGTATGGTGGTTTATCGTCAGGACAGAGCTGGCAGGGGTGGTGGTCTGCTCACTGCTGTGAGTAGTAAGCTTACCTCTGTAATACTCGATTTGGGCTCTCTTAACACCCAGGGTGTGGAGGTCCTTGGAGTTAGGGTTTAGATGGCTAGACGGTGGGTGACTATCGTCAATGTTTACGCTCCCGAGGGTAGAGTTAGGGAAGCTTGGCTCCAGCGGCTTACCAATAAGATTTCGCATCCCTTCCTGATACTTGGTGATTTTAATCAAAAGCATCATGCCTGGGGCAGTTCTTGTAATACTTCGGGCTCTGAAGAGATTCTCAACTGGCTTCTCAACAACAATGTTTGCATTCTTAATACAAATCATCCAACTCACGTCACTCATTCTGGCTCTGCATCTTTGATTGATCTCTCTTTTTCAAGCCCTGATTTTTTTCGGCTCACGGACACCTATGTCCACCCTGATCTGTTTGACTCTGACCACTGACCTATCATCCATAAAATTAACCATGTCACTACGAACTACCTGCATACTTCTACAAATTGGGATGGGGTAGAGTCTTGCCTTAATCGGACCCTGGATATTTATGATGTCACCTCATTTGAGCACCTCCATAAGAGCTTTCGTGATGTTCTTTCTCATAATTCTTTCAAACATAGGGTGCAGCAGCGGGATAACACCCCCCCCCCCCTGGTGGGACTCACGTTGTGCGTGGCTCCTCGGCCAAAAGAGGAAATTCCTGAGATTAGCCAGAATCAACTTATCGAGGGATTGCTGGAAATCGTATAAGTCTTATGCTGCTCAGCTCAAGCGCTATATGAATTATCAGGCTCGCAATTACTGGGGTGATATATGTGAAAAGGCCGCCAAAGGTACTATTTATCAAATCATCAAGGCTTTAGCCAAGAGGAGTAGCTCGGAGTCAAATTTCTATTTGATGGACGAGACTGGGGAGCTTCTCGACAGGTCTGACCAAGCCAATGCCTTTGCCGAGCAATTTCGAAGCGCCCGTGAGTTCTGTAGTATCCCTTTTAATCTTAGCAGTTCGGATGAGCATTGGAACAACCCGATCACGTTTGAAGAGTTGAACCGTGCGATTCAGGATACCAAGAATACCACCCCTGGCGAAGACGGAATTCCGGCTCGTGTTTATAAGGCTCTTACAATTGGAAACAAACAAAAGTTGCTTCGGCTTTTTAATGATAGCTTCATGTCGGGCGGTGTTCCGGAAAGCTGGAGAACTGCGGTGATCCTGCCTATCTGGAAGTTTGGGAAACCTAAAGGGATTCTTAGCAGTTACCGGCCCATCGCTCTCATGGCTGTGGGGTGCAAGATTATGGAGCGCATCCTCCTCAAGAGAATTCTCGACTGGGTTATGCCTAGACATCTTTTTAATGATCGACATTTTGGTTTTCTTCCCAATAGCGATTGCACGAAGGGTTTGAAGCTGTTTTACTTAGACATTAAGCGTGCCAGATCGGAGAGGAAGTACATCATCGCTCTCAAGCTAGACATCCACGCGGCGTATGACTCTGTATGGCGGGATGCTCTTATTTACAAGATGGCTAGCCTGGGCATTGCTGGAAGAACGGCCTTGTGGATCTTAAAGTGGATCGAGATTAGGAAGATCAAGGTTAAGTGGAGAGGTGTTTTCTCTCATCTGGTGAACTCTTTTCGTGGTGTGCCGCAGGGCAGCGTCCTTTCGCCCATCCTGTTTATGATCTTCCTGTGGGATTTATTCGAAGCTGTTGATTCGGGGATTCAAATCATTGTATATGCCGATGACATCCTTCTCTACTTTTCAGATTTTTCCTTAGAAAATGCTTTTTTGAAACTCCAGGAGATGCTTAACAGGATCAATGCTTGGTGCACTTATTGGAAGCTTGAGCTCCGGCCTGATAAATGTTCGGCAATAAACTTCTCTCGACAAAAGGATTCTCCCCGCAGAATTTCAGTCTTCATGGATCAGACATCCCGTGGCAGAATACTACAAAGATCTTGGGTGTCATTTTTACTCACAACCTGTCATTCAATCAGCATATTGAGTTTTTATGTAAAAAATGTATCAATGCAAAAACCCTTGACGGGTTAAAAGTTTCTGACGCAGCATTTTATCTTATGCTCTAAGAATTTTAAATATGGAACTTAAAAATACTGATATCAAATTTTGAGTGACGTTATGCTATTTCTTAAAAAATATATTTGTATTTATTTCATCATTTTATTTTTGTTTTATTTATAATCGCATGTGCAAAAGTTATGTTCAACATGAAAAGCTGCATAAAATTTTATTCGCTGTTGCTTTATCATTTATATCTCTCATAAATTCAAAATATGAGTTTTAAAAGATATGATATAAAATTTAAGTGACGCCTTGATGTGACTTTAAAAGGTTTGTTTTAAAATTCAATTTAAATTATTTTTGACTTGGTTAAAATATTTTTTTACATCTACACAATACTTTTAATTTTCCAATTCACTGTTAAATATATCACTTTCATTGAATCTATACTATGCATTGAAATGTATTTATTTCAATAAATTGATGTATCTTTTGTGTCACGCTATTCAAAATTGTGAGTAAGATTTATGTAAATGGTTTCTTTGCGTCATTGTGTCCAAACTACATGAAATGTATGAAAAAGGATAGTTTGACGCAAATAAACCATTTACATAAATCTTACTCACAATTTTGAATAGCGTGACACAAAAGATAAATCAATTTATTGAAATAAATACATTTCAATGCATAGTATAGATTCAATGAAAGTGATATATTTAACAGTGAATTGGAAAATTAAAAGTCTTGTGTAGATGTAAAAAAATATTTTAACCAAGTCAAAAATAATTTAAATTGAATTTTAAAACAAACCTTTTAAAGTCACATCAAGGCGTCACTTAAATTTTATATCATATCTTTTAAAACTCATATTTGAATTTATGAGAGATGTAAATGATAAAGCAACAGCGAATAAAATTTTATGCAGCTTTTCATGTTGAACATAACTTTTGCACATGCGATTATAAATAAAACAAAAATAAAATGATGAAATAAATACAAATATATTTTTTAAGAAATAGCATAACGTCACTCAAAATTTGATATCAGTATTTTTAAGTTCCATATTTAAAATTCTTAGAGCATAAGATAAAGTGCTGCGTCAGAAACTTTTAACCCGTCAAGGGTTTTTGCATTGATATCATTACTGTTTTGAGGTTAGTGATAAAATGATTAAAAAAAGATACTTATGGGATTTAATGCAGATTTAATTTTTACTATTTTATTACAATTTTCCTTATAGCAGTTTGTATATAAAAACAAGTGGGTAAGTATAATCGCAGATCGCACAGAGGGTTTCATTTGATATTCCTTTAAAAACACATTATCCTTAAATTAATAAATCCAAAATGTTAATTTATAATTATTAAATCCTTACATAGATGGTGCACCAATAGTTCCAATTTTCATGGGACAGGGAACGCACTCTTTTAAACAAACCACCTTCCAATTGAAGTCATCAAAAACCAAGTTGAATAAGCCAGACCCCGTTGTGTTGTTTGACAAACAGCAGTCTCATGTCCCCTCCTTCCCCCCCTTTTTCAAAATTTTTCAGACCAGTACCTAAGAATGGAGCCGAAATAATTTTTTCTCTTCAGAAATTACGATAAAAAAATAGTATGCAGTACTCATAAATTTATTTTAATGCTATATAGGGTGATTATTAAGTTAATTATAACGTTTGGAATCTGTTGCATTGATGTCCGAAAGGTAGTTTCTGAGTTATGGAAGCTGGACCCATAAGGCGCCATAGAGGGGCGAAGCCCGCTAGTGTCTATCATAATTATATCTGCCATGTGGACTAATTGCGATATTTAATCAAAATAGTCCCCCCCCCTCCTCATCCCCGGAAATATAACAAATACAAAATGTGTCTTTATAAACCTATCGTCAAATAGGTTTTTATTTCTTTTTCCCTAAAAAAAAAACATGATTTTTATATCCGTAACGTAAATAGCGGACGAAGCCCGCTAGTTCCTATCATAATATATATTTTTAATAATTTTATATAGTCTATAATAAAAATCAGACTTAAAATAGTCTAGTTCCATGAGTACTTGTAGTGACAGTCACATGCTACGATTTTTGGATACCAGTATTTTAGAACGGGAAAATGTGACTTATTTTATCGGAGATATCTCATTAATTGAATAAGGCGAAGTAAACTTTTTGAAAAAAAGGTGGCCAACAAGCATGGCAGTTATCAGCTATGTGACTTTGTGCTAAAGTCCATTAATTTGATCTGCTTTAAAAAGATTACGGAAGATTGAATTATAGTAGAACCTGGATTAACCGAGCTTCGATTAATCGAGGTTTCTGTTAACCGAGCCGATAACAAAGACTGTTTTTTTTTTCCCTTTTGAATGAGCCTTAAAAATAACCACACGCTTTAGCTCACTGCCCGTGCTATACAGGCCCTTCTGCCCCCAAAAGCACTCAACTCCAAAGAAACATTGGACCCTGAGAAGTCAATAGCGAACAATGCTTTGTTTCCAGTGGCTGTGTTAACTTTCGTAAATTTTTCAATTTGCATTTTAAAATTTACTACTGGTAGTTGATTTTCTTTTTAAATTTGTTAAGCTGTGAAACAGAACTTTACATATATTTATTTTTATTATTTAAAAAACGTTCTATATATATTTTTAAAAGAGATGTTAAATTCGCAAGCACGGCGAGTTTTTACACACAGTTTCTATTAACCGAGATTTCCGATTCCGACTTACTAACAGTCCCAATTAGCTCGGATAATCGAGGCTGCTCTGTATAATTAAAAAATCAATGGCGATATTACCGTAAACGGGTTTCCCTTTTACTGAGGGATTTCAAGACCGAATCAGCTGAAGTTAGTTGCTGTTTCCGTGCTAGGTTAAATAAGATTAGTTAAACATTTGAAAATTACCAAATATAAAAGGAACTAAGTCAACAGAGTCTTTGCTTTATGGTATTTTTTAACAACGCTATAAGAAAATGATTTTAAATAAGAGATTTTAAATGTAACGTTTTAAATCTGACATAATTTTCACCAAACTTTCCTTTCTCTTTGTCACATTCAACTGAAAATATTTTTATTATTAGAAAGATAATATTATTATTTGAGCTACCTTAAAATTGGCAACTATAGTTAAAAATATCATCTCGAAATTTGAAATAAACCTCTCATATAAATATATTTTTTAATTTAAACTGTTTTGCAGTATTATTATTTGGCCACTTTGGCCAATATGACGTAATTTCCTCCATTTACGACTTTTAACACATATCAATGAATTTATTATTAGTAGTAGGGAAACGAGAGTTCTGGCTCAGGAGGGGGTGCTGGGGTGCAGTCCGCAGGTGCACCCCCTCCAACACCCCCTCCGGTCCCGCACCGTCTTCGATCCCCCACCCAGTACCGCACCCTCCAACACCGCCTCTGGTACACCTCCGCCACCGCCCCCTAGCGGGAAAAATGGCGTTTTTAGAGTATTTTTCTGCTATAACATGAGAGTTGAATGTTAGATCGACAAGATTATCATACTATAAGATGAAGATTAAATTTACATTTGAATTTTGAACAACCTTTACCTTAATGAGTATTATTAATTAAGCAAAATAATGAAAAATAACAATTTTTAATGGAAAAAGCTGATTTCTGTAAATTTTCTTTCAACTGCAAGATCAGTATATAAACTTAAATGGGGAAAGTTAAACATATATTTGAATTTTGAACAATCTTTACCTTAATGAGTATTATTAATTAAGCAAAACAGTGGAAAATACCAATTTCTGAGGAAAAAGGCTGATTTCTGAAGATTTTATTCAACTGCAAGCTCAGAATATCAACTTAAATGGAGAAAGTTAAACATATATTTGAATTTTGGATGATTAACATCTTAATGAGCATTATTAATTAAGCAAAACAATGAAAAATATCAATTTTTAATGAAAAAAGATGAATTTTTTCAAGTACAAGATCAGAATATATTCTTAAATGGGGAAAGTTAAACGCGTACATTTGAATTTTGAAGAATCTTTACCGTAATGAGCATTATTAATTAAGCAAAACAATGAAAAATAACAATTTTAAAGGAAAAAAGCCGATTTCTGTAGATTATTTTCAACTACAAGATCAGAATATCAACTTAAATTGAGAAAGTTAAACATATATTTGAATTTTGAACAATCTTTACCTTAATGAGTATTATTAATTATGCAAAATAACAAAAAAATATAAATTTTAATGGAAAAAGCAGATTTATTTATTTTATTTTTTTTTCCAACCATAAAATGAGAATATCGTATTAAAATGGAAATTTAAACATACATTTCAGTTTGAGAACAACCCTCACCTTAATTAATTTTGATTAACTGAACAAATAACAAAAGTTAATATGGAATAAAAAGATGAATTTTATTAACTTTTATACTAGTTTGAGATTTTAACAGACATTTAAACACTAGTTATGTAAGATTTAAAACCTTAGACAAATACGTCCTAAGACATATTAATTAATCAAAATAAATTCAATTTTCAGCTTAATCAATAACTGGAAATTTATCATTAAAAACACATATATATATATATATATATATATTCATGATTGTACATATAAAAATAAGAGTTTACAAGCTAATTTCCTTAATTTTTAGAAGATTCAACAGAATATTTTCAACAAGTCTGGTATAAGAAAATAAATACCAAATAACAATTTCCATTCCCTTCCAACCGCTCACATTCCCTAAGCTTGGGGGAACACAACAATAGAGTTTTGACGTCACAAAGCATATCGGGAAAATGTTTACATCCAAGAAAAATATAAATTTTTATGCTCCTTCTCAACTGTTAAATGAAAGATAAACTTATATTTTAGTTTTGAACAATCATTACCTTAATGATTATTAATAATTAAGCAGAACAAAGGAAAATATTTCTTTTTTATGAAAAAGACACATTTAAACGAATTCGGTTAACATTTACACTACTTTGAGATTTTATCGTCCTTTTTTAGACGTTAGTTATGTAATATTTAATTCGTTACACGACTATACCCCAAAATATATTCAATCTAATTTCCTTAATTTTAGCAGATTCAACAGAATTTTTTCGATAGGGCTAGTAATAAGATAATAATTCAAGATCCCATTCACTGCATGCTACCCTTAGCATACTTCAAACTTGGGAAGGGATCACAAACCTTCTCTGACGTCATATTCGAACCAATTTTTTAGTTCGTGTTTACTGCACCTGGTAAACTACAAAGCATAACAGAAAATGTTTCCGTTCAAGAAAAATATCAGTTTTTTGGTAAAAAGAGACTGAATTCTTTACAACTGTCACATGAAAGATGTAAACATTTATTTTAGTTTTGAACAACCATAACCTTAATGAATTTTTATAAGTGAAAAAATAACAAAGGAAAATATTATATTTTAATGAAAGAAGACAAATTTAAACGAATTTGATTGACTCTTACACTAGTTGGAAACTGTAAATGAGTAAAATTGTTTTATGAGTTCATTTAATCATTAACACATTCGAGATTTTGTACATATATCCGAATTTTGAATGAACAGCATCTTAATGAATATTAATAATTAAGTAAAACAATGGAAAATATCAATTTTTAAGGAAAAAGATCAGAATATCAGCATAAAAGAGGAAAGATACGAGGATTTCAACTTAAAAGGGAAATTTAAACATTTATTTCAGTTTTTGAAAAATCATTACCTTAATGAATTTTAATAATTGAACAAATAACTAGGGAAAATATTATTCTTTAATAATAAAAGAAAAATTTAAACGAATTTGATTAACTTTTACACTAGTTTGAGATTTTATCCTCCTTTTAGATGCTACCTATGTAGAATTTTAACTTTTCAACGAGACACACTTCAAGAAATATTACTAAACAAAATAAATTAATTTTAATCTAATCAATAACTGAAAATTACACATTTTAAAAATATTTTCATGAATGTGTGTAAAAATACGAGTTTACAAACTAATATCCTTATTTTTATTACATTTAACTAAATTTTTCTACATTCAAGCTCAATTTTTATACACAAAGCATTATTTAATCAAATCCAGTACTTTCAGATTTAACGAAATTCACCGATTTTCACTTTTTAAACCAATCCTATGAGTTAAAAAACAAGAGCACCTCCTATAATTTTATAGCATTGGGTGAAACGAGACGAATTAGCAGCACATTAAAATTTAACATAATTTTAAAAAAAGTTATTAAATAATTGCTTAGTGCATAACTTTCCTTCAAAATGAAAAACAAATGAATTCTTGAAACCCCCAATCTTACTAAGTAAAAATAAATAAATAAATAAATAAAAATAAAATAATTATTCGCCCTTGGACGGATTCGAACCGCCAACCCCATGGTTAACAGCCATATGCACTATCCAATTGCGCTACAAGGGCATCGAAGATTTTTGAATTATTGCAATACTTATCTACATCAAACTCGATTCTTGCTCCTATATATTTTACCATTACATAACTGTAAAAACTGTTTTTTTCATTTATCAGAAAATTATTAAATCACAGAACGATCACACATCAAGTTGTTTCAAATATGAATGCTATCTTTACAGTTTTCTAATGATACAGGGTATACATGAACACAAACTTTAATTTTCAAACATTTCATATTTCAAATAGTCTATATTTCAAACCAAAATATTTGAAAATTTCACACGTAAGAGCAAATATTACTTAGATCTTTTCACTATTACCTTTTAAAAAATAGCAGATAACTACTTTTGAATTAATTTTCCAAGAACTGTAACTGAAATTACATCAACACCTTATAGAAAACCCTGTTTTAACACAATTTCTTGAAATTCAACAACGAATTGACCTTTACAGCAATACTTATCTACATCAAACTCGATTCTTGCTCCTATATATTTTAACATTACATAATTTTAACAAATTTACATCGAATTTGTAACATTTTAACACTTTGATGACATACACCTCAAGAAATATTCATAATTAAACAAAAAAATAATCTTATCAATAACTGGAAATTTCACATTTAAAACACATATTTTCGTGATTGTACACATACAAATAACAGTTTACAAACCAATTTCCATAATTTATCACATTCGAACTAAATTTTTACACACAAAACATTATTTAATCATATTCTATAATTTATGATTCAGTGAAATTCGGACTAGTCTAGGTTATTCTGCTCATATTATTAATCAAATTGTCTTATGTTTCACCTTGCATTTCGAAGATTTTCGAATTATCATCCATCAAGTTGCGTAAAACATAAATACTGTCTTTATAGTTTAATGATACATAGTATACATGACTAGCCTGAGTTATTCTATCCATATTATTAACCAAATTATCATATGTTTCATCTTACACATCGAAGATTTCTGAATTTTCATCCATCAAGTTGCTTAAAATATTAATACTACGTTTATAGTTCTAATGATGCATAGCATACATGAATGCAATCTTTAATTTTAACATTTCATATTTCAAATAACCTATTTCAAAGCCAAACTATATGAATTTTTACTACAACGCTTATCACAGAACAATTTACGCTTCACACTTGTCTAATAATTATTAGATATGTATTCCTCAGAAATATTACTACTATATGAATACGTAAAGAAAATGTAATATATATATATATATACATATATATATATTAAATAACCTCATACACGAAAAGTATCACAGAAGGAAAATACTAATAATCAATTAAAATAATTAACTATTACATAAAAGTCCATCTATTACATATAAAACTTCAACTGATGAATGAAAAATATGCAAATTAGCAAAATAAAATTTACAAAAGTAAGAAAAAAATACAAGTTATTGAAAATTTAATTAAAAAAAAAAGGCTTTTGAAAATTGCAAGTTTAACTCCTACCTTAAATGTCATTACCACTATCTCTTCGCAGAATATAATAATCTATGGTTTGCTATAACAGAATTTCTTGATAACATTTATTATACTACTGATTTGTACGCATGCGTGAGTTGTCACGTGATCAAAACGTTTGAGAATAATATAAATTTTCGAAAAGCAGCGCAGCATTTCTCATTTCAACTGTTAGACTTAAGGGAGAAGGTAACTTTAGTGCACAACTCTGATAAATTTCCAGATTTTAATTCAAGTGGGGAATCGATTTCTTTGTTAGTTAATAAAGTAAGTTTTAGTATATCATTGCAATATATAATAATAAAAATAAACAATGAATAAATTATTATTTATATATTAAACCTTTCCTAAGTATATAAATATATTTCTTTTATTGTACAGATGTTGCAGCAAGATGAATCAAAACAGCAGCAATCCTCTTTATCAGAAATGGATGATCTGAATGATTCGCTCTTAGCACATGTAGAGTTAACGAATAATAAATATGTAAGTACTTAGATATGAAATACTATAATTCATATATGAAACGTAATTAGAGTAAATTTAAAATCAAATATTTTATTGTTAGTACTTTAACAAATGTTTTTTATCCATAACATTGAAGAGAATTCTAATTGTTTACATTTATTTCTCTCACAGATGTGTTCTATTTGCTACAAACAATTTTTAAGTAAATGGAATTTAAAAGAACATACACAGATCCATACAGATGAAAAACCCTATACTTGTGAAGATTGCCAAAAGCCGTTTTCAAGAAAATATGAATCAAAAATGCATACTACATCATATAGTCTATCACCAGCTGTATGTAAACTATGTGAAGATATTCAAGAAATAACCAGACGTTTGAAGAATTTAACAATCAAGGAAGAGATTTAGGCTATGTACTCAACCTATTTGCATAAGAGTTACCACAATATACCAAAACTGAAATTTCGAAGGCACACAGTGGGTGTAAAGAAATTTTTGTTACTCATGATTCTCGTAACCACCATGAATTTGGATATTATTCATAATGTACTCCTTAAATTTTTATAATAAATATTCTTTTATCTGCACTTATCGACGTGTTTATTTATATCTCCTAACATTTTAAACGAAAAACGCTTTCCTATCTTAAAAAATTTCATAAGAACAGATAAAAATTAACAGATGAATGAAAAAATATGCATGTTCACAAAGTTTTCTAGATATATTTACAAAAATGTTTACAAAATAAAAAATTTGCAAGAGTAAAAGACAAAATTCACAAAATTAAATAAAAAATACAACATAACATTTTTTTCTTCTTACAAATGTCAGTTTTTAGAAAAGTAGGAAAAAAAATTACACTTAGATATTTTTTTTTTCAAAAGTGAAAAAAAATATTTTTACAAAAATATTTTTACAAAAAAATATTTTTACAAAAAATATTTTTACAAAAAATTTTTTTGTAAAAAAAAATTTTTTTACAAAAATTTTTTTTTCAAAAAATATTTTTACAAAAAAAAATTACAAAAGTAAAAAAAAAAGAAAATTATAACATAAAAAATAATAAAAAAAATTTACAAAATTTGTGAAAAAAATTTGCAAAAAAGTTATGAAAAAGTTTCAAAAAATGATATTTTAAATAGTATTGTAATGGTTGGCCAACCATTATACACTATATTTAAAATATCATTTTTTGAAACTTTTTCATAACTTTTTTGCAATTTTTTTTCAAACTTTTTTGCAAATTTTTTTCACAAATTTTGTAAATATTTTTTATTATTTTTTCATGTTATAATTTTTTTTTTTACTTTTGTAATTTTTTTTTGTAAAAATATTTTTTGTAAAAAAAATTTTTGTAAAAAAATTTTTTGTAAAAATATTTTTTGTAAAAATATTTTTTTGTAAAAATATTTTTGTAAAAATATTTTTTTTCACTTTTGAAAAAAAAAAATCTAAGTGTAATTTTTTTCCTACTTTTCTAAAAACTCACATTTGTAAGAAGAAAAAAATGTTATGTTGTATTTTTTTTTTTAATTTTGTGAATTTTGTCTTTTACTCTTGCAAATTTTTTATTTTGTAAACATTTTTGTAAATATATCTAGAAAACTTTGTGAACATGCATATTTTTTCATTCATCTGTTAATTTTTATCTGTTCTTATGAAATTTTTTAAGATAGGAAAGCGTTTTTCGTTTAAAATGTTAGGAGATATAAATAAACACGTCGATAAGTGCAGATAAAAGAATATTTATTATAACAATTTAAGGAATACATTATGAATAATATCCAAATTCATGGTGGTTACGAGAATCATGGGTAACAAAAATTTCTTTACACCCACTGTGTGCCTTCGAAATTTCAGTTTTGGTATATTGTGGTAACTCTTATGCAAATAGGTTGAGTACATAGTCTAAATCTCTTCCTTGATTGTTAAATTCTTCAAACGTCTGGTTATTTCTTGAATATCTTCACATAGTTTACATACAGCTGGTATACACTATATACAGCTGGTATGGACTATATGATGTAGTATGCATTTTTGATTCATATTTTCTTGAAAACGGCTTTTGGCAATCTTCACAAGTATAGGGTTTTTCATCTGTATGGATCTGTGTATGTTCTTTTAAATTCCATTTACTTAAAAATTGTTTGTAGCAAATAGAACACATCTGTGAGAGAAATAAATGTAAACAATTAGAATTCTCTTCAATGATATGGATAAAAAACATTTGTTAAAGTACTAACAATAAAATATTTGATTTTAAATTTACTCTAATTACGTTTCATATATGAATTATAGTATTTCATATCTAAGTACTTACATATTTATTATTCGTTAACTCTACATGTGCTAAGAGCGAATCATTCAGATCATCCATTTCTGATAAAGAGGATTGCTGCTGTTTTGATTCATCTTGCTGCAACATCTGTACAATAAAAGAAATATATTTATATACTTAGGAAAGGTTTAATATATAAATAATAATTTATTCATTGTTTATTTTTATTATTATATATTGCAATGATATACTAAAACTTACTTTATTCACTAACAAAGAAATCGATTCCCCACTTGAATTAAAATCTGGAAATTTATCAGAGTTGTGCACTAAAGTTACCTTCTCCCTTAAGTCTAACAGTTGAAATGAGAAATGCTGCGCTGCTTTTCGAAAATTTATATTATTATCAAACGTTTTGATCACGTGACAACTCACGCATGCGTACAAATCAGTAGTATAATAAATGTTATCAAGAAATTCTGTTATAGCAAACCATAGATTATTATATTCTGAGAAGAGATAGTGGTAATGACATTTAAGGTAGGAGTTAAACTTGCAATTTTCAAAAGCCTTTTTTTTTTTTTTTTTTTTAATTAAATTTTCAATAACTTGTATTTTTTTCTTACTTTTGTAAATTTTATTTTGCTAATTTGCATATTTTTCATTCATCAGTTGAAGTTTTATAAGTAATAGATGGAATTTTATGTAATAGTTAATTATTTTAATTGATTATTAGTATTTTCCTTCTGTGATACTTTTCGTGTATGAGGTTATTTAATATATATATATATATATATATAATACATTTTCTTTACGTATTCATATGGTAGTAATATTTCTGAGGAATACATATCTAATAATTATTAGACAAGTGTGAAGCGTAAATTGTTCTGTGATAAGCGTTGTAGTAAAAATTCATATAGTTTGGCTTTGAAATAGGTTATTTGAAATATGAAATGTTAAAATTAAAGATTGCATTCATGTATGCTATGCATCATTAGAACTATAAACGTAGTATTAATATTTTAAGCAACTTGATGGATGAAAATTCAGAAATCTTCGATGTGTAAGATGAAACATATAATAATTTGGTTAATAATATGGATAGAATAACTCAGGCTAGTCATGTATACTACGTATCATTAAACTATAAAGACAGTATTTATGTTTTACGCAACTTGATGGATGATAATTCGAAAATCTTCGAAATGCAAGGTGAAACATAAGACAATTTGATTAATAATATGAGCAGAATAACCTAGACTAGTCCGAATTTCACTGAATCATAAATTATAGAATATGATTAAATAATGTTTTGTGTGTAAAAATTAAGTTCGAATGTGATAAATTATGGAAATTGGTTTGTAAACTGTTATTTTTATGTGTACAATCACGATAATATGTGTTTTAAATGTGAAATTTCCAGTTATTGATAAGATTATTTTTTTGTTTAATTATGAATATTTCTTGAGGTGTATGTCATCAAAGTGTTAAAATCTTACAAATTCGATGTAAATTTGTTAAAATTATGTATGTTATGTATATCATATGTTAAAATATATAGGAGCAAGAATCGAGTTTGATGTAGATAAGTATTGCTGTAAAGGTCAATTCGTTGTTGAATTTCAAGAAATTGTGTTAAAACAGGGTTTTCTATAAGGTGTTGATGTAATTTCAGTTACAGTTCTTGGAAAATTAATTCAAAGGTAGTTATCTGCTATTTTTTAAAAGGTAATAGTGGAAAAATCTAAGTAATATTTGCTCTTACGTGTGAAAATTTCAAATATTTTGGTTTGAAATATAGACTATTTGAAATATGAAATGTTTGAAAATTAAAGTTTGTGTTCATGTATACCCTGTATCATTAGAAAACTGTAAAGATAGCATATATATTTGAAACAACTTGATGTGTGATCGCTCTGTGATTTAATAATTTTCTGATAAATGAAAAAAACAGTTTTTAAAATTATGTAATGGTAAAATATATAGGAGCAAGAATCGAGTTTGATGTAGATAAGTATTGCAATAATTCAAAAATCTTCGATGCCCTTGTAGCGCAATTGGATAGTGCATATGGCTGTTAACCATGGGGTTGGCGGTTCGAATCCGTCCAAGGGCGAATAATTATTTTATTTTTATTTATTTATTTATTTATTTTCCCTTAGTAAGATTGGGGGTTTCAAGAATTCATTTGTTTTTCATTTTGTGGGAAAGTTATGCACTAAGCAATTATTTAATAACTTTTTTTTTATTATGTTTAAGTTTTAATGTGCTGCTAATTCGTCTAGTTTCACCCAATGCTATAAAATTATAGGAGGTGCTCTTGTTTTTTAACTCATAGGATTGGTTTAAAAATTGAAAATCGGTGAATTTCGTTAAATCTGAAAGTACTGGATTTGATTAAATAATGCTTTGTGTATAAAAATTAAGCTTGAATGTAGAAAAATTTAGTTAAATGTAATAAAAATAAGGATATTAGTTTGTAAACTCGTATTTTTATACACATTCATGAAAATATTTTTAAAATGTGTAATTTTCAGTTATTGATTAGATTAAAATTAATTTATTTTGTTTAGTAATGAGTATTTCTTGAAGTGTGTCTCGTTGAAAAGTTAAAATTCTACATAGGTAGCATCTAAAAGGAGGATAAAATCTCAAACTAGTGTAAAAGTTAATCAAATTCGTTTAAATTTTTCTTTTATCATTAAAGAATAATATTTTCCCTAGTTATTTGTTCAATTATTAAAATTCATTAAGGTAATGATTTTTCAAAAACTGAAATAAATGTTTAAATTTCCCTTTTAAGTTGAAATCCTCGTATCTTTCCTCTTTTATGCTGATATTCTGATCTTTTTCCTTAAAAATTGATATTTTCCATTGTTTTACTTAATTATTAATATTCATTAAGATGCTGTTCATTCAAAATTCGGATATATGTACAAAATCTCGAATGTGTCAATGATTAAATGAACTCATAAAACAATTTTACTCATTTACAGTTTCCAACTAGTGTAAGAGTCAATCAAATTCGTTTAAATTTGTCTTCTTTCATTAAAATATAATATTTTCCTTTGTTATTTTTTCACTTATAAAAATTCATTAAGGTTATGGTTGTTCAAAACTAAAATAAATGTTTACATATTTCATGTAACAGTTGTAAAGAATTCAGTCTCTTTTTACCAAAAAACTGATATTTTTCTTGAACGGAAACATTTTCTGTTATGCTTTGTAGTTTACCAGGTGCAGTAAACACGAACTAAAAAATTGGTTCGAATATGACGTCAGAGAAGGTTTGTGATCCCTTCCCAAGTTTGAAGAATGCTAAGTGTAGCATGCAGTGAATGGGATCTTGAATTATTATCTTATTACTAGCCCTATCGAAAAAATTCTGTTGAATCTGCTAAAATTAAGGAAATTAGATTGAATATATTTTGGGGTATAGTCGTGTAACGAATTAAATATTACATAACTAACGTCTAAAAAAGGACGATAAAATCTCAAAGTAGTGTAAATGTTAACCGAATTCGTTTAAATGTGTCTTTTTCATAAAAAAGAAATATTTTCCTTTGTTCTGCTTAATTATTAATAATCATTAAGGTAATGATTGTTCAAAACTAAAATATAAGTTTATCTTTCATTTAACAGTTGAGAAGGAGCATAAAAATTTATATTTTTCTTGGATGTAAACATTTTCCCGATATGCTTTGTGACGTCAAAACTCTATTGTTGTGTTCCCCCAAGCTTAGGGAATGTGAGCGGTTGGAAGGGAATGGAAATTGTTATTTGGTATTTATTTTCTTATACCAGACTTGTGGAAAATATTCTGTTGAATCTTCTAAAAATTAAGGAAATTAGCTTGTAAACTCTTATTTTTATATGTACAATCATGAATATATATATATATATATATATATATATATGTTTTTAATGATAAATTTCCAGTTATTGATTAAGCTGAAAATTGAATTTATTTTGATTAATTAATATATGTCTTAGGACGTATTTGTCTAAGGTTTTAAATCTTACATAACTAGTGTTTAAATGTCTGTTAAAATCTCAAACTAGTATAAAAGTTAATAAAATTCATCTTTTTATTCCATATTAACTTTTGTTATTTGTTCAGTTAATCAAAATTAATTAAGGTGAGGGTTGTTCTCAAACTGAAATGTATGTTTAAATTTCCATTTTAAGACGATATTTTCATTTTATGGTTGGAAATTAAAAAATAAATAAATCTGCTTTTTCCATTAAAATTTATATTTTTTTTGTTATTTTGCATAATTAATAATACTCATTAAGGTAAAGATTGTTCAAAATTCAAATATATGTTTAACTTTCTCAATTTAAGTTCATATTCTGATCTTGTAGTTGAAAATAATCTACAGAAATCGGCTTTTTTCCTTTAAAATTGTTATTTTTCATTGTTTTGCATAATTAGTAATGCTCATTAAGGTAAAGATTCTTCAAAATTCAAATGTACGCGTTTAACTTTCCCCATTTAAGAGTATATTCTGATCTTGTACTTGAAAAAATTCATCTTTTTTCATTAAAAATTGATATTTTTCATTGTTTTGCTTAATTAATAATGCTCATTAAGATGTTAATCATCCAAAATTCAAATATATGTTTAACTTTCTCCATTTAAGTTGATATTCTGAGCTTGCAGTTGAATAAAATCTTCAGAAATCAGCCTTTTTCCTCAGAAATTGGTATTTTCCACTGTTTTGCTTAATTAATAATACTCATTAAGGTAAAGATTGTTCAAAATTCAAATGTAAATTTAATCTTCATCTTATAGTATGATAATCTTGTCGATCTAACATTCAACTCTCATGTTATAGCAGAAAAATACTCTAAAAACGCCACTTTTCCCGCTAGGGGGCGGTGGCGGAGGTGTACGAGAGGCGGTGTTGGAGGGTGCGGTACTGGGTGGGGGATCGAAGAGGGTGCGGGACCGGAGGGGGTGTCGGAGGAGGTGTCGGAGGGGGTGCACCTGCGGACTGCACCCCAGCACCCCCTCCTGAGCCAGAACTCTCGTTTCCCTACTACTATTATTTAAAAATTTTCTTTTTCTTTTAATATTCACGTGTAAATATAATTTTTATGACGTAATTTTCAATGTTTTCCTGCTTTTAATGCGTAATCATTTAATTCTAATTTGAAAATAAATGATTATTTTATAATTTTCTTTCATTTTAAGTAAGCATGTGTAAAAACAATTTTTATGACGTAATGTTTAATATTTTCCTGCTTTTAACACGTTATCATTTAATTCTAATTTAAAAGGATTTTTTTCTGTTTATAATAGTCACGTGTGAATAAAATTTAATTTAAAGGATATATTATTCTTTGCGCTGTTTTAACAATTGGCAACAATTTAAAATAACCTTTTCTAAAATATGTAAAAAATATCTCTGGAAATTCTGAAAATTTTAATTTAAAATTGAAATAAACGTCAAAAAATTAGGCAAGTTAAAAATAATAAATGCACTCTGCAAACTTCGAGTTTCTATTGAATGATTAAATTGAATGAAAATGATTAAATTCCCATGTATATTTTTTTTCCTATGAGACTTTTTTAATGAGACAATTTTATCCAGATTTAACATTAAATATCTCTTTAAATAATTCTTCGATTTAAAAACTGTCTACTTCAACGTTTTTATCAAACATTTCTCTATAATACTACCCATTTTAATATTCTTGTATGCAGTAATTTTCTTAATATTTGCGAAATAGACCTCTAGTCACAAGAGATTCTTTCAAAGCGGCGAAGAGCGTTAGTTTTTTTGTTTTTTCCCCGAATAAGAGACAAAATGTATTCCGCAATTGCGTCAAAAGATTGCGACACCAGAATTCTGATATGCTTATTATGTAAACTGTAAATATTGCAAAGTTAAATAAAAACAATTGTCTCGGGGTTATCAAACTTCATTGTTATTTATAAATAAAACATTTCAACTAAATTATTTATTATAAAAGAATTATTACATCACAATAGTTTTTATGGAAGGAAAATAATAATTATAATAATATTATCGATGTCAGTGATTATATATTGATTGACCGTCATAATAATAAAAAATGATATTATAAAAAGAAGAGCTGAAATGAATTATTTTTTTACGTTTCTGGTCGTGTGATTTATATTCAAATAATAATTATTAATGTATATTTTTTGTAAAGTGATTGAAATTAAATATATTTATAAAATTTGCCAAGAAATAATCATCATCAAATTGGCGTCATTATAATTGTAATTTTATTTAACTTAATAGCAATTAAAAAAGTCCTTCCGGCCAGTGCCGGGAGGAAGAGGTAGCTTTCATAATCCTTATTTAAAAAAAGTCAACTTATATCATGCAAACACACGAAGCTCAATTTAGTGGAAACCGAATATAGGAGATTCAATACTAATTTTTATCAATATAATGAATGAGAATTTCGCGAAATTAGTCAGCTTTATCCAAGCTGCTTTTCTTTAAAGTAACTTATATTTGGCTGCCAAATTCGGCAATTTCTTAAAGTGCCTGTCATTTTAAGACAGCATGGTGGATGAGGCTAAACAATGAACTTGGTCGAGACATTAGTAATTGCTGTGCACATGCGCACTCACATCGGAATCGGTTAATATATAGAAGTGCTATCGCATGCAAAAAATCAGATTTTTCAAAATGTCACCCACAATAGAAATTGAAACTGCTATATCTGAGCCATTTTTTAAGGTAAAGACAAACAAAAAATGCTCCTGAATCCTTATATCAAGATCAAATACTTAAGAAAGAAACCCTTTTCAATTTCTAAAATTTTTGCACCTCACTTTAAATATATATATATTTTTTTAATTTAATGGCCGCCATTTTGAAACAAGATGGCTGATGAATCTGGCCAGCGAACTTGGTCGAGGTGTTGATGTATACTATCCACATGCCTTCTTACATCGAAATAGGCGAATACGTGTGTTATCGCGTGACAAATACAAGATCGTTTCAAAATGTTAGCCATGCTAGAAATTCAAAGTGCTATAAATCAACCATTTTTTAAGATATCAACAAAAGAACAAATTTTCAGAAACAAAAACTGCTCCGGAATCCTTGTATCAAGGCCAAACACATAAAAAAAAATCTTTTTCATTTTCCAATTTTTTAATACCTCATTTTGAATTTTAAATTTAATTTTTTAAAATGGCAACCCTTTTGAAACAAGAGGGCGAATGAAGCTGGCCAACGAACTCGGTCGAGACATTGGTATGTACTATGTACAGACCAAGTTACATCCAAATAGGTTCATAAATACGCCTGTTATCGCGTGACAAAAATCAGGTCGTTTTAATATGTCAGCCACAAGAGAAATTCAAAATGCTATTACTCAGCCATTTTTTTTTAGATATAGATGTACATAGATGTATATATACATATATAGATGTACTATGTACAGCTCCGGAATAGGTAGCTTTTTTGTAAAGAAAGCTACCTAAAATTACAAAGGAACTGAGAATAATGGTCAACTAACAGACTTTAAAAGAAATAAAACACATTCACATGCGAAAACTAGTACCAGGGAGTATCGAACTGCCTATCTTAAGATTAGTAGACCATGGCCCTTAACCACTCAGCCACTGGGAAGACAAAATTTTTCTCTCCAAAAGTGTTTAAAAAAAAGCATGTGTATGAATACAGTGTCATGCATTTTCGGTGAAATTTCCATAGAATGGCGAAGAAATATAGTCCGATTTTTCATGCGCATTATAAAACGAACAAGAGTCTTGCTGGAAACAAGTAAATTGTTATTTGGTTCATCTGAAACATATTTATTTGATTTTTAAAAAATCGCCCGTGTCATTTTCGAGAGAAAAAAAAATCGAATTATTTAACGAACGAGAGTTTTCCCAGAAAAAAGAAAAGTGTTATTCACCTCGCCTTAATCACATTTATATTATGTATCAATTTAACGATAATCGTTAGAACCGTTTTCGAGATTTTCAAATTAGGAACTTCCTCGATATCATACCAACGTTTTCACTTTAAAAATGGCTATTTAGATCTCAAAATATACTTCACGTAGAAATGTAAAAATTTCAGTATACGATTAGACTGCAGATATAAGACTGTTCTAGAAAATTCAGAACAATAAGACCTATATTTGCTGAGTTATTAAAAGGCGGCTTTTCGCGTTTTCTTTGATGTCGAGTTAGCTGTATATATGAGTTCCGCCATCTACGAACTCTATGATACGATACGATACGATTTTAGGCTTAAGGCTGCGTCACTCAGAATACTACCGTCTTCCATGATGAAGCACCTAAATTTATTAAAAGCTGTAGCCAGTCCTCAGTGGGGAGCGAAAACCGTCCATCTCATTCCTTTGGTCAATTCCCTTATTCGGGGCGTTATTGATTATGCGTGTCCTGTGTACGGCGTTGCCGCTAAGACCTCTCTAAAGAAGCTGGATGTGGTGTATAATGCGGCCCTCCGTTTTGCGATCGGCCTGCCCAAGTGGACTCCCATCTTCAAGCTATATCGTGAATCCAACCAAGCTCCTCTTAGTTTGGACGAAGTTATCTTACCTCCTCTTTTTACATCCGGTGTACGTCTGCTGTCAATTTTGGTCGTCCCTGCTCCAATTTTTTTCCTGATGGGTTTTCTTGGCCTACAGACCATGCTATTGTGATTCCTCATATGCTGATTACCTCTCACTGGCCTTGCATGAGCTTAAAAGATGTCTGTGAGATCATAGTTGATGAGTTGCCGTTTCAAACTAAAAACCTCCCTCCCACCGCCATCAGTCAGTGTTTCAATCTGTACATGGATGAGTTCCGTCATCTTACCAATTCTTGTTTTATCGCCACGGATGCTTCGAAAAATGATTTTAAAACTTCTATTGCTGCTGTTAATATTACTGAAGATACAACCTTTCGCTTACCTCACCCATCATTTAAACTCAACTTTTACTGCGGAAGCTCTAGCCCTTAATCTGGCTGTCCAGCGCTTTCTTATCAAGAGCTACAACTACTTTATTTTGTCGGATAGCAAGTCTGCCCTTGAAACTTTAATACATATTAACCTTAAGTCCCCAGCTGTCATCTTACACCTTTTCCAGTCTTTGTGCAGGGTCCGTGATTCTGTGTGTGGGATTACCTTGATCTGAGTCCCTGGCCATGTTGGTATCCCTCCTAATGAGAAAGCTGATAATCTGGCAAGAAATGGTCCGTATGCGGTCAGCACTTATAGTGGGGTGGCCCCTGAAGACTTAAAGAGGCATTTAGAGGATCAGCTTCATGCTAGCTTCCAGAGCTGGTGGGATGATTGTAAATATGCAGTCGATTCACCGTATCTTGGTCCGAATATTTATAAGTGGACGCATAATCGTAAAGAGGATGTTTTCATTGCTCGTTTCCGGACGCAAACGGCTGTCACTGACAAAAAGTTATATATTTTCAAGCTAAGTAATTCTCCCACGTGCTCTCTTTGTTCTACGGAGGATGGGACGGAATTCCATTACGTTTTCAAGTGCCCTGTTTTTGATGCTGAAAGAACGATGCTACGGGATGCCATGGCCAGGGCCCGCTTAACACTCAGAAATAGGGGAAGCCTAACGTCACAGATGGGGCCTTCTATTACTCTGCGAATTGCATTTTTATTTGCTAAATCCCTTTTTCGTATGCTTAAATAAATTTAAATTTTAGCATCAAAGTTTAGAGTAAATAACATTTTTAATATTAAACTATAACTACCTATGTATACATATGAAAAAGTATTTTATTAAATGTTTAATTGTAAGTCACCAATTTATTTTGTAAATGACAAACAAGTATGGAACTACAGTTGAGAATATTTGAACTTAAAAATATCTTTTGTGATTTACAAATTGCCACACAGTAAGCAAAAAAAAAAAGTTTCAGAAGAGAAAAAAATACATTTTTTACCCTGATTGAGTTTCTTTTTTCTAAAAATTAGTTTTGAAAAGTAAAATTGGGGGCCCTTTTGTATTTCAGTGGGTAAGCACGGGCTTCACGGGACTATTCCGTAAACAGGTCCTGGCCATGGCATCTGTTATTTCCTTTCCTGATGACTGGATTGACTTTTGGGACTGTATCAACTCTAATCGTCATTGTTTTCGTCTGTTCATCAATCTCTTCCTCGGGAGCGCATTTTCGCCGATCCCAACCGTTATAGCAAAAATTAGGAACTGCGCATGAGTGGGGACTTAGATTGAAATTCTCTTACTAGAAAACTTGTACAGGGTTACCGGAGTTGCTATGTCGTCATGCTAAATTGGCGATTACTTTTTGGCGTTCGAAAATATTTCAAAGTTTTGTTATTGTGAAACGGTGATAGAGTGTAGAGCTTACGTAAACTTATTTGATTTGATATTTTTAATGAATTTACCTGAACAATATACGTATATTCCAGTCAAAAATGATAAAAATATTTTTAAATAGTTTTGACTTTTTTTTTCTGTCATCAACTTTAATGGGATTTATAAATAAATAACAATATTACCTATATTAGATAATAAATTGTAATGTTTGATAATTTAACATTTTTCTCAATATTGCAACTACTTCTAGATATAATTTACAGATAATCTAAACTGGTAATTAACAACCACAACAACAAAAATATTATTATTGTTAGATTGACAGTCTCCAATATTAATTTATAGTATATTTTAAATCTGTTTCCTGGTTTATTCACAAAAAGATACTTAAATAGTTTATTGAAATATTTTAGCATTACTGACAGTATGTTATATTTTATAATATTTATTTTTTTATCATTATTAACGTATTGTAGTTAAATATTACCAGATACAAATAGATAATCTTTATAATAAATATTATCTATATTAGATAAATAAATTTATAATATTACAAGATATGTTATAGAGAGATATTTTATAATACATACTATAAAATATTAAAATACTATCTTAATTATATAATTATAATTTTTTATTAACTATTATTATTTTTATTAGCTTAATTTTAAAATTTTTCGTAATGCTGTTATGTAGTATTTAAATCTATATATATATACATATAATATTTTTTTTAATGATCAAATGGTTTACAGAAATATTTGATCATTATTGATATTTTTATAATGTTTATAGTATTTACTTGTTATCAACATTAAATATTTTCATTATATGTAAAACAGGTGAAATTCATAATAAATATTATCTTCTTTATTGTCTAAAGAAGCTATTTTATAAATAAATATCATAAATTATCATTAATTTTCAATGAAATATTGATATGTAAAATTTCATTTATTGAAATATATGGATAGTATTACATTACTAATATAATAATAATAATTTGATAATAATCTAGGTATGAATATTATTGTATCATTATATTTTTAATAATTTGTTATTATCAAATCAATTATCTACAGTGACATATTTAATTTTATAATATAATAACAACAATAATTTGATAATTATAAATTACAAAATATAATAATTTATCTTTATCAAATGTTCTATATTCAATATTCTATTATTTCATATTCAAATATCCTATAATTATGTATAAATTGTATGAAAATTATATAATATACAATCAATAAATAATTTGAAAACAAAATATTAAATCTAATTAGCTATTTGGAATATCTAAACATTGTTTATTTATTAATTATAAATAATTAATTATCTAATTAATGTGTATTATAACTTAATTTGATAATAGTATAACTAAGATGAACTCTATTTTAAATTTAAAAAACTGTTAATAATAATCTATATCTTTGCAAAGTAATTTTTATTTTTTCATAAATGTATGATGTTACCTAATATTAAGGTACAATTTGTATATGGAGTGAAATAAAAGAGAAAGATCACCAATAAAAGATAAGACTACTATTTATTTGAATGTATCCCGAAAAACGGTATCATATAAATTCTTTATTAATTTTTATACACTATAATTATAATGTGACAAAAACATCATATCATGTTAATCATTAACTGAAAAAAAAATCTAAAGAAGTATAAATGATATTGATGTTGGATCAAATAATATCCCCCCCCCCCTCCTCCACACACACACACAAAAAGCAAAGAGAGATAGTTAAAATAAAAATATTTAAAAAATTAAAATAAATAATATTTTATTATTAGAAAGGTAAATAAGATCAAAATTGAATAATTTACGTCCATAAAGACTGAAAAAAATAGTGTGCTGCCATCTATGTCCAGTGATTTAAACGAAGTTGGTTATTAAAATAATTTTATAATTATCTGAATAGATAGCTTTAAATTGCTTATAACTTAATTTAAAAAAAAAACAGCTACAAGAAGTTATATTTAAAAAGGAAGGTCATAGTAATAATATTCAATACAAAATATATTTAATATTTAGAAAAAGTACATAAAGTAGAACAGAATTGTAAAAAAATAATGCATTATTAAATTTGTAAAAATCATAAACTGTTACATTTAAATTTATATGTACTGCTTAAAATAAATTAATAATGTTTCTTTAAAAATATACTATTTTGGCAGCAGAACATACAAGATTTAAAAGAATATATTTTTTACTTTATGCTAAAAAAAATAAATATATAAAGTAAAAATAAAAATATGATAAACATTCTTCTTATTATTAAGTGGGGAAAGGAATAGTATATATTTGGAGCTACATTTTTATTAGTAATCCATTTAAATTACTCATTGATAAGCTCATTTGCAAAATTTTACTCTTTATTTGTTGAGTAATAAATAATTTCCTAATTGCATTAGTATTAAATATTTTAAGACAATCACATGAAGCTATTTCTAAAGCAGTGTTATTTGTCAATAAAAATAAAATAATAATGTAATTGACATAGGAAATTACAAAAGAAATGAAAATAAAATATTAAATAAAGTTGTGTATTTAATAAATGAATTATATTAAATAATATGCGGTTTCTTCTGTTGAAATTAATAAAACTTTCACCAAATTACCTTTATTTATTTAAAAATATGTTTTGCAGGTGATTTAAAATAACTAAACTATAAGAGTAAAAATATATAACTGATAGTAGAGGCATTTTTATTTATTATAAGTCATTGACTTGCTACAACATTTACAAAAAGTTTTACTAATCAACTGAAAAAAATGTTGGTGGGATGAAAATGTCACGCCTGATATGATAAAAGCGCCAAGCTGGTAACCTTGTACATATTTTTTTCTAGTAAGTGAATTTCAATCTAAGTCCCCACGCATGCGCTGTTTGTCAAAATTGCTATAACGGTTGGGATCGGCGAAAATGCCTCGGGAGCGGGCGTTTTTAGTCGCCTTTTTCCGTTTGTCCTTTCTCGCTTGTTTCACAATTGGCTTTTTGTTTTTGGTGCTGCTTGTCTGAATGAGTTGTTTGGCTCCTTCGTTCTAGGTTGCCCCTGGTTTATGTTTAGGGTGCGTCTTTTTTTTTGTGTTTTTCAGGGTAGTTTTTGTCCTCTTGTTGGTGTTAGTCTATGGTGTTATCAGTTCGTGGTTTGTTGTGTGGACTGTCCCACTTTGTTTCTGGTGATGAACTGGTCTTCTTTATGTTTCGTTGGTTTGGGTATAGACGGGTTGTACACAGTGATGTAGTCGTAAAAAAAACAGAGGGTATACGCTAAAGTCATGAACGTCATGTCTAGGGTATACGCTATAGCTTTATTTGAGAAACAGAGGGTATACGGCGTATACCCTCCAATACACCCCTGGTTGTACATGACGTCACATGTCTGAAATCGCTTCATATGGCGCCCAAATATAAGGCGAATATGGTACTCTCCATTTGATTTTTTAGACTTATTTGCACTATAATAATAAAAATAAGGAAGCTTTAAATTAAAGAGAAAGATAACACGTGCTTTTAACGGCAAACTGGGAGTTCTGTGCTCCACGTGTGTGCTCCAGAAGCTATAGTATCAGTCGTTGCTAATAGCAACGTGACGTCAATGCAAGGGGTCTATATGTGATCATTTGAGGTCATGCCGGCCGGAGCCGCAGCACCTACATCAAAGCTCAAATAACAAAATCAAAAGTAGTCTTGTTTTGTTTACACCATAGTGAACATGAGTATAGAAAGGCATATAATCGGATGCTACATAGTAGAAATTCGTAGCAGTGGATTCTGGAATCTCATTCGCTGAATTTGTCACGTGCTCAATGTTAACAACCCTAAACGTACGATCCATCTTTTCGCCAACAGCCAAAGGATTTTGTTGATTATTTACCGGTTGTTTTGGAAGGAACTTGAAACGTCTCATCAGAATGGAATGCAGAATTATGGATTGTCATCAATTTTTTTGTTAGAAATTGAGCTCTGTTCTACTTTGGCTGTTATTATTTAATGTTGTCGCTGACAGCTAACGTGTACTCTGAATTTGAGGAAAGCCTTCCTTCGAGTTTTCAATTTCAGACAAAATCACGTTTATCGATATGACATTGTTTACATGTTGATATTACCTAACTATAACATTATGCTTATATTTTTTGGGTAGATTCCGATCAGTATCATTTATAAAATAAATAATTATAATAAACAGGGAATAAACATATTATTTATTAGGTGAAAAATGTTATTATTGCCTATATAAGTATATTTTCTATAATGGCATAACATCTGAATATTTAACTCTTTTTTTTTTTTTTTTTCTCATTAATTGTTGTTCCTGAACAGCTATAATTTCAGATTTTTTTCTTAGCGCAATCTCTGATCTCCATACACTGCAAAACACTTATTTTAAAGCCATTAGAATTTCATAATGCTAGTACGTGACAGTAAATAATAAAAATGACAAAATGATGTGTTTGATTTAAATTAATAAAAATAGGATAAATGTGCCAGTAATGGCCACCTTCCAAAGATTTTAGTATAGAAAATAAATACCCAATAGCAAGTTTTTATTATTTTTTGTCATAGCTCTCAATTTCATGTTTTACTATCTGGATTGTTGTTGACAAGTTTAATCAAACCAATTAGGAAGTAGAAAATAATGCTTCACTATCCAACTGTTTTTCAGTGAAAACTTCAATGAACAATTAAGATATGTTTTTTTTTTTTTAAATACAATTATCTTAAAAACAGGTAGCACTTTCCTGTTAGCTGGGTGCCAGTATTTTATATATACCGGGTGTCCCAAAAAGGACTGACTGATTTTAAAATTCAATAACTTGCAAACGGTGACAGATATTAAAAAAATTCTTGCAGGAGGGTTATGCATAAGGTCAAAAGTTTTATTACAGTGATTTTCAATTTTAGTTCGATTTACAAACAATAGATGGCGCTGTAAGCAATAGTCGCTAAATACAGGCTCGATTTTTGGTCCTTTCTGTTGTTCCATGCAGAAAAAGGAGATGGAAATGTATTATCCGGGCCACGAAGTACCAAAAATCGAGCCTGAATTTAGCGACTATTGCTTACAGCGCCATCTATTGTTTGTAAATCGAACTAAAATTGAAAATCACTGTAATAAAACTTTTGACCTTATGCATAACCCTCCTGCAAGAATTTTTTTAATATCTGTCACCGTTTGCAAGTTATTGAATTTTAAAATCAGTCAGTCCTTTTTGGTACACCCGGTATATATATACATAATATGTATGTGTGCATATATATTTATATTGTGAAATCCCGACTGTAAGCTGCCCCCCTTTTTTTCAAAAGTAAAAACAGTTAAATTTGGGTGGGGCTTATAATAGATTAAAAAAAAAAAAAAAATCTTCTAACAAATATTGCTCTCCACTTTTGTTTTATTCAACTATTTTATAAGATTTACAATATTAAAATATTTAAGTCTCAATATTTTGAGTTTTCTTTGTGGGTTCTGTATGCCGATTAGATTTACTGTAATATTTTTACATGACATTTTCATTTAGAATTTTGGTTAACATCGTTATATGAAATTGTTAGATAAATTTTTATTCAAAGGTATTTTTTATATACGCATATGTATAACACTGGCGCTCGGCTAACAGGAAAGTATCTAAAAGCATTTTTATTTAATTTATATCTTCTTTATTTTCTTACTAAAATTTGCATGTTTTTGTTTTGATAGTAATAGAAAACTTTGAATTTCATATATACAAATGGCTATCATTTACAAAATTTCATTTATTTTTAAAGTTTTAGGACCAGTATCCATTACTAGAAAACTTAATCAACTTTCAGGAATGGAAATCCCATGTGAGCTATATGATAAAATTAGCACTTGCCAATCGGCAAGTAAGACTGAAAAGACTTTATTGCCACTACTGGCCAGACTTAAAGGATACAATTACGTTGATTGAATGGAAAACATACGAAAGAGGGGGGGGGGGGGGGGGCGATGGATGTCAAATTTGTTAGAAATTGAAACATAACTTCAAAAATTCATTTTTTTGTCTGTTTTATGCTATGCATCAACATATCTTTAAATATAGTGTATAATTTGGCTGCAGTAATTACTTGTTCATATTTCCCTGTTCAATGAAATGCCATTTTTTTCCATGAAGCACATTTTTTTATCAAGTATTTGTAAATTTGTTGATCCATGTACTGGCCAGTGAGTAAAAAAGTTAATTTTGACCTATAATGTGGACCTTATTAAAAGTGAAATTTCCTTAATTTTCTTAGGGAATAAAATCTTTTGATTTAACTTTAAGAATAATCGTAATCGAATTTAATCTTTAAGTTATGCTTACCAGACTGTAACAACACCTATTTTATAAACAGCTTCTAATTTATTTCATGTAATTAATGCATTTTTAAAATATTAGAATGAATTATTATTATTATTATAATCCTTGCACATTTTATAATCTGAAATTCAATCAAACCAATTAAGAAACAGAGAATAGTGTTTAAAAGCATAGAAAAAGAAGGAGCTCAAGCCCTTCCCATTCAAATAAAGATAATTTATTAAGTTACATGAATTGTTAAAAGTCTCTTAGTTTGTGTCTTTGTCTTTAATGTTTGATGGCACAGGTGTCATATGCATCATATTGGTGTGATTTTTTCCGACGCCAATTTGGCGAAAACATCATCATAAACAACAACATTCAGGTTACCATATCAATCAAAATAACGACACTTTGGTGCCAGTTAAGCACCCATTGTGTATATGACATTGGCGTCAGAAAACAATCATGCAAATATGGGGCGTATATGACATCTGTGCCTGTTTGATTATTCATCTGTGACAAAACAACTTTGTACATAAAAAATATGGACTTATTTGTTGTTACAGCACCCACAATTATGATTATGCCATACTAAGAGCTTTGCTAAGATCATCACAAAGTTTATATATGCATCATACGCTATATGGCCAAACTTAGATAAAATGTAAAACTGTCTGCGAACTCTAATAATTTCTTAAATTTTCTGCAAACAAACGTCGCGTCCCTCCAGAGTCGTATATCGCCTCTAACAGCACAAATGAACAGTTATATGCGAGTGGAGTGCCACTAAGCAACACCACTAAAAGAAAAATATTAATTTACAAGCATTATTAAAACTCAGTCAAGAAATGTAGTATTGAATGGTATGCTTAACACAGACAACTAATGAATGAAAGAAAAACGAATGAAAATTTACAAAAAAAATATGCATTTATTAAAATGTGAAATATTTTAATCATTAACTTATATAAAGATATCAATTTAGGATTGCTCAACAAAACTGTTATTTTATTAATCTATAAAATAACTGAAATACGAATAAATGAATGTTAAAATAAAAAAAGTTATTAGTCCATGAATGGAAGCGATGAACTCTTACTCATCAGTTTATCTACTGTTTTTGAGACAAACCATTCCTTAAAATTGTGACTCATTCTTAAAAATTTAAAAAAAATTTTTTTCTCCAGTTGAAAAATAGTCTGCAGACCTTCTCAAGAGTCTGCGACGTGCATTGCATCAATTCTCCGCCCGGGGTCTTAATAATTTTTTTTATAAAGAAATTTGTAAAAAAAACCCCATCAAAACTGTCTGCAAACTTTGAAAATTTTCTGTGAACGCCGTTTTCGCATGTTCGTCTATATTATCTGACTCTCTATATGGCCAAAGATGACCGGTCACTTGCAATTTTAGACGTTTTGTCAAATATCTAGAAAAATACATGAGGAATTAACCTGAAACTGCAGGTGTGTAAACAGTATACAGTAGACTCCCTCAAATCCGCAAAGCTTGGGACCAGAGGTTGTGCGGATTTTAGAATTTTGCGGATTTCTGGTCAGTGCTTTGTTTACATTTCTTAAACAGTAATTTGAATGTAATTAATAATGCAATCGAAATTATAATGAATATTTACAGTAAAATATTAAAATAATTAAAATATTAAAAGCAAAGGGCAAGTAAATAATCAATGATGTATAATTAAATATTCATTACAAAGATAGGATGCATTTTTCCTAAATTATTCAATGAAACTTTCCTCATACACCCTTTACACAACTAATTCAAATCAAAATTATAAAATAAGGAAGTTTTATTTCAGATTTATCCAGACTTAATAATAAAAAAAAACTTCATTGATGCATAAATATGTTTGACAAAAAGATTGTGATTACCAGTGATGCCAGCAATATCTTGATTTTTTTCAGAAGTAAATTTATTCTTCCTTCATGAAAAAGCACAAATTCAGCAATATTAACAAAAAATACAAATTAAAATATATATAGAATTGATATAAAATTTAAAAAGTCAAATTTTGTCCCTACATCTGAACTGGAAGTTTCATTGTTTACATCTGTAAATTATGTGTGAATTTTAGAGAGTTGCGGATTGTAGGGTTGCGGATTCGAGGGAGTCTACTGTAGTATAAGTCATATATTTTGGCAAAGATTTTTTCCCAAAACTCCATAGGGGACCATCAACATATAAAGAATGAATGTCTTTTGGATAACACTGTAAAAACTAATGTAGCAAAAGCGTTCAAACTCGATATTATTAATAAGTGGCTTATTGTAATATACTGTGCTCATTTTTATGAGGATAACATGTATACTCATAGAAAAATTAAGGTTTGTATAAAAACAGTCCCAAATTTTGCCAAGTTTTTTGCTTAATAATTTGCAGAGTTCTTAATCTAAAAAAAAGTTCTTTTCAGAAAAGATGACAAACAACATTGTACACAATACTCTGCAATCAGAATGAAAAAATAATAAAAATTGTATAAAAAAATGAGCAGGTTTACTAAATAATGATTCACTGTGCATGCTCGAACGTAATCCAAATATAATTTGCATAATATGTTAGCTAAATGTATAGAGTAACTTTTGTGAAAGTCTCAAAAACATAGTTTGAAAAGTCTGATAATAATTGTTTATAGAATAAGCTCAAAATCCGTTATTCCTAAAAGGAAGCAAAAATATGAGGGGCTGTATCCAAATAGAGTAGTATGTGCAATATTGTGTATGCTATATTGGCACTAATCAATAGATATATGGATACAACACTTCATCTTTTTGCTTCATTTTGGGAACAATGGATTTTGAGCTTATTCTATAAACGATTATTATCAGGCTTTTCAAACTATGTTTTTGAGACTTTTACAAAAGTTGCTGTATACATTTAGCTAATACATTATGCACATTATATTTTGATTGCATTTGTGCATGCGCAGTGAAACATTTTTTAGTAAACCTGCTCATTTTTCATCCATTTATTATTTTTTTTTAATTCTGATTGCAGAGTATTGTGTACAATATTGTTCGTCATATTTTGTGAAAAGAACTTTTTTTTAGATTAAGAACCCTGCAAATTATAAGCAAAAAACTTGGCAAAATTTGGGACTGTTTTTATAAAACCCATAATTTTTCTAAGAGTATACATGCTATCCTCATAAAAATGAACACAGTATATTACAATAAGCTACTTATTAATAATCTCGAGTTTGAACGCTTTTGCTGCATTAGTTTTTACAGGGTTATCCAAAAGATATTCGTTCTTTTTCCATTTTTCGACAGTCCCCTATGGGGTTTCGGGGGGAAAATCTTCGCGGAAACATATGAACTATACTATACTGTTTACACACCTGCAGTTTCAGGTTAATTCCTCATGTATTGTTCTAGATATTTAACAAAACGTCTAAAATCACAAGTGACCAGTCAACTTTGCCCCTATAGTGTATATTTGTATATGTATATACTCCAAAACAGTGTTGAATTCGGATACTTTCTGCTGGGAGGGATTTCTGTGGCCCCTCTGTGACATTATAGAGTTCCAGGAGAGAAGATGACACCCCTTTACCTGTATTACAAAACAACAGTGGACCAGCATAATAACAAAAAAGCTGAACTTTCATGCACAAAGAAAGCTTATTTTTTCTACATTTCACATCTTAACATATTAAAAAAGTTATTGCCAAGTTTTACCAAGTTCCATAACATTTTTTCTATAAAGAGTAATTATAAATTAATGAAGAGACGCAAGAACACATTATTAAAGCACGTTTTCATTTTCGATGCATTAAATACACGTACAGATGTTTTAAAAATATCTCTCAAGCAAATAACAGTGGGTGCCATAGTGCCTTTTATATACCGTATGTACTCGCATCTAAGTCGACTTCACATATAAATCGATCCCCTAACTAAAAATAAGAAAAAATTCAAAACCTGCACATAAGTCGACCCCTCCTCCCCCCAAATAGAAAAAAATGTTTTTTTTTTTTTTTCATTTTTTGCATGAGAAAGAACTATTCAATTTGCGTTGCTTAGTTGCAGAAGGAAAAAAAAAGTATTGCGTTGCAGTTGCAAGCAAAGAAAAAGAATGAAAAACCAAACTCTTTCTTTTACTTACTGTTTAAAAAAAAATCTCTTATGTAAGTTGACAGATTTTTTTCAAATTTTCAGCAAGTTGAAATAATAGTAAATTAGGTTGTGTAACAAATTTTTATTAAAATATAATCAGTTATTAGGAAGGTACAACAACTGCCAAAAATGCCCACTTTACCGAAACTGCCAAGAAGTAGGAAACTATCTGCGGTTTGTTTTTGTTTATTCACCTCACTCCATGAAATTGGAAGTCGAATGTTTACACTATCAGATCATCAACTTTAGATGGATAATATGTTTTGCTATGCAAAAAGAAACCATGGATAGATATTGGATAGATATATTTTTTTTTAAACTAAAGATTTAAAAGAAATAATACAAAACCATACCATGCAAAATAAGGTGTTTATATTTTAATCTACAAATTTAGAAAATTATTGATAAAATTTTTTCGAAAAATAAAATTTGTTGAAAACTGTGGAGGGGAGGGCTTACATTTGGGTGGTGTCGTATTTCAGAATTTTATGATAAATAAGTTAAATACGTTGATAATTAAATCCGGATGATCAAAGGATTGCAGCAGTGAAATATTGTTACAGGATAGGAACTGATGTCCGTTTATACAATAAAGGAGGTTATCGCCAAAAAATTGAAATTGGTGATGCAGCGCGAAACAACGGACATGTTCAGTGTAAAAAGCATACAGAAAAATTAAGTTTGTTATCTAAAATTTGTTGTAATTCAGATAAGTTTTTATTTACTTTTTATAAAAAAATTCTCAGATATCTGCTTCGGTTTTATTATTTTTAAGTATTGTCTTTTTTCGTTATTGCAAACGTGTTTCATCCAGGACATTACGGATTATGGGCCCTGCCTTTAGTAACCATAACTCCGGCCTGATATACACGGGGACAACATTTATTAAAATAATTAAAAACTGCATTTAATATTAAACTGTTAACACTACTGAAAATTAAGGGGCTACTTCACTCGCACAAAATCACCCACTTGCTAATGTTAATCCTATGGAAGAATTTTTTTTTTAATATCTGTTTTGTATTTCAGTATTTTAAATTGTTTTTTTTTTTCTTTTGCAATTGGATAGCTGAGGTCAATCTCTACGAAGAACCTTTTTTACTTTTTCTATTTTTTTTTTTTTTTTTTTTGGGGGGGGGGGGGGTTGATTTTCAGAACAGCTTTCAAAGGTGAAATTATCCTATTAAAAAAAGCCTCTAAATAAAATCAAAAAAGTAAAAAATGGTCTTTGTGAAGATAGACTTCAGCTATCAAATGCAGAAAAAAATATTGAAATACGAAAGATATTTTTAAAAGTTTCTTCCATAGGATTAAGATTAGCGAGTGGGCGTTTTCATGAGTGAAGTAACCTCTAAACAATTATTAAACAATTGACTCTCTAATTAGGAACATAATGTACAGTTTTATGCTTTAATTACTAAAATGATAATTAATAATTTAGTATTCATTACTGAAAGAAAAAAAATGGCAGAACGCTAGTTCCAATATGTGTTTAGTAATGATATAATAAGGGGGGAAAAAAGTAATAATTTTACAATCAGCCAATGTCATTCTTTCATTCTTCTCTAGCTCCCATTTGCTATAAATTTATTATTGCAAAAAGCAGAAGGATAAAAAAAAAAGTACTGGTTGTTTATTCTTTTACTTACAGGAGTTTATCTTTTTCTATGTAAAACATGGATAGAGATAATGCTTTATCCGACATTTTATAATTCAAATAATGTAAAGTAACAAAGTGAAAGGAGAAATATCTTTTGCTTTGGTGCGGTAATGCAATAACAGGTTTTTGAATTGCTGATTTCTTAGACAGAGCTTTTTTCTGTCATTCTATGATCATAGATATGTTTCCTAAGTAATATTAATTTCTTGCTGGTTGCTCCAAAAATTACTAGATATATTGTTTGATTATTAAATAATAATTTATATTCTGAGAAAAATGGCTCCACATTTTAAAGGTCTGAGGCAAAAAGAAATAGAAAAACTAATGAACAGTGACCCGGAGCCGAACAATTTTTGATGCTCCAGCTCCGCTCCTAGAGAAAATACTGTGGCTCCAGCTCCGGTTCCAACTTCGCGCTTTTGAGTTGCAGATTTTAATTTACACGTTTAATTTTTTGCTCACAAATACTTTCTACCTTCATTAAAGATCTGACAAAATGCATTTTTCTTCTCATCAAACTTGAAATGCTTGTTCAGAAAATATGACATCTTTTAGCTTTTGCTTTTAAAATAGAAAGTTTGGTGGAATTTTAAACACAAAAATCTTAAATTTCTTCTACACTTTTCAAACAGCCAAAATTGTACAACTACACATGTAAACAACAGGCGACCATATTTGTTTTCAAATAGTGTTGTTACTCAGTTCAAGTAGAAAGTAGAAGTAAAGTAGTGTTACCATGTTTTGAGAAGGTTTCCTTCTCTAATAATAATAAAAACCTAAAAAATGATATAATTAAAATACTGAATAATGATGTAATTAAAATATTTTAAGCCTAGAAATTTAAAAGACTGAAAAAAAAAAAAAAAAAAAAAAGATTTAAAATATTAAAAACTAAAGGAGCCCTGGAGCTGGGGAAAATTTAGAGCTCCAGCTCCAGGGAAAACACAGCTCCGGAGCGCCCCGGCTCCGGGTCCCTACTAATGAATGATTTTGATGAAGAAAACTGTGCTGACAGTGATTCAGATTGTGAAATCGAAAATATTGATGAGATATCAAATGAATTTACACACTGCAAAAACAAAATGCTGTTTTAAGTATACAGACTATTTTTCCCAGAATTAAAAAAGAAAGTGTAATTATTTTATTTCATCAACATAAATGCAAGATAGAAAAGAAAAATTCTGTATGAGAAGATACCGTTTTTCATTTAACTGACACACTGAAGAAAAATGTCTAAGAACACAAAAGATTCTTTCAAGAATCTTAAAACATGCAAAAGCTAGTAATCGATTTACTTCATCAACATAAACACAAGGTTGAAGTGAAAACTTTTGTATAGAAAAATATCGTTTTCCATTTAATTTACACACTGCAAAAAGAAAATACTATTTTAAATGTGTAATCAATTTTTACCAGAATTTTTTTTTAAAAAGGGAAAACTGTAATCATTTTATTTCACCAACATAAACACAAGGTTGAAGTGAAAATTTCTGTATCAGAGTGTATATTTTTTCATTTAACTGACACTAAATATAATGCTCTGTTAAAAGAATTGTTAAATTATTGTTACAAAAAAGTTACTTAAAGAGAGAGAGAAAAAAAAATGTTAGCGTTTCAGAGAGGAGGGGATTAATGAGAAAAAAGAAGATTTTCTTCGAGAGGGGAGGCGAAATAATTCGTATGGTTTTTTAACAAATTTTACAATAAATTCTCAAATAGAGCAGAAAAAAAAATTAAGAATTTAAAATTTTTTAACTGCATTGGGCAGCAGAGGGAGTGAAGAAAGAGATGCAAAGAATTTGGGTGGAGGGGATGATTCAAGGAATAATTATTTATTGTTACTGTAAAATATTAAATATGTCAAAAAACTTAAAGTGTTATAAAGGTTAAACTATGCATATTTGGTACAAGAGAGTGGTGGGCAAAGGGAACAGCAATAATTTTGATGAGAGTAGATGATTGATTATTTACTGTTAATATAAAAGTTTTTTCTAGAAAAAAAGTCCAGTAATATGTGTGTGTGGGGGGGGGGGCAGCATGGCGGGGGAGAAGAAAAAAAACAGGGAACAGATAAAAAAGAGCACAAAGGAGAAGATAAAAGCATCAGAAGACATAAAAGAGCATTAAAAGAAAAACTAGCATATATAACGCTAAAAAAGAAGTTTGTTAAACAAATTCATCTGAACAACGTTGCAAACACTCTTACAATATTGCAGAAATGTAGTTAACTTCACCTGCTTCCAAAAAAAAAAAAAAAAAGATGCTCGGTAAAACCCAGTTACTTGACCCGTTACACTTTTCACAATTTTTATACCTTTCATGCATAATTATAAATTAAAATTAGGATGATCACAAATGTACTCATAATTGCCGACCACCCGATTTTTTGAATAGCAATAAATTCTTACAAAATAGCTCACTTTATTTAATTTCAGAAATTGTGCGATTGTACAAAACAAGCATTTCTGCATATAAATATTCGTATTAAAAAAATCGAGATGTTGGCAACTATGCGCACTTATGAAAAAAAGAAACCTGACCAATGGAAAGATTGGCTTATCTGACTCGATGTGATTCGTCTTACAAAATTTATGATTTTTTCCCCTTGATCATTTGGCGAAATACTCGGTTTTTAGGGCTATCAAAGCCTGAGAGCTAATGTGCCTGCAGCTTTTGTATGTACGTACGTATGTTTGTAATGAGGTAACTCTTGGTAGAAATATCTGATTTGCTTCAATGTTTTTTTTTCTAGGTTCATTCTGATAAGGCGCTTCCCTGATTAGTTTTGGGAGTTCATTGGTTAAGCATAAAAGGTGGGAACGGGGGCTAATCCCCACCCCTTAATTTAGATAAGAGGGTTTTTCATCCAGAATTATCCGATTTGCTTCAAATTTGGTATACCGGTTTATGCTGATAAGGTGCTTCCCTGATTAGATTTGGAGATTCTTTGGTTAAGTATAAAGGGGTTGGGGACAGCTGATAAATCCCCCTAAATTTAATTAATGGGTTATTCATCATAATTATCTGATTTGTTTCAAATTTGGTATGCAGTTTATTCTGATAAGACGCTTCCCTGATTAGATTTGGAGGTTCATTCGTTAAGTATAAAGGAGGAAAACAGGGGTGGGGGGCTAATCCCTCTTAATTTATTTTTCGAGGGGCATTACTCTTTAAAATTAGAGTATAACATACAATTATTGTGAATAACCTGTGAGCTCAATTCCATCAGTTTACCTGGGCCTATTTATTTTTAGATTGATTGACAAAAGAGATTTTTTTTCTGCGACTGAATGGCAAAATTAACAATTTTCCGTAACCAAGTGACAATATTGGCTACTAATTTCCGACATTTTCCTTTGATCGTTTATCGAAATTCGTGACTTTTCCTTAACCGTTTGGCAAAATTTGATATTTTTTGTGTGATATCTTGGCAGAATTCGCGTTTTTTTTTTTTTTTTTTTTTTTTTTTACAGCGACCAATTGAAGAAAATCCCTATTTGTTTCTGAGATCTTTGTTGAAATTCACGTTTTTTTTCTCCATCACTTGAAGAAATTCAAATTTGATTTTTGAAATTCCACAAAAGAAAAGAATTGCAGTCCTTCTTGAAAGTCAAACGATTTTGCAGTAGAATCACATGCCTGTGAAAGAATTAAATAGGGAAAATGCAATGAGGGATTTTCCTAATTTGTGCGCGATTCGCTCAATCTCGCATGCAATTGTAAACCCTGCCCTTAAATGAAAACTTCACCCCCCCCCCCCCCATTATAAAAAAAGAAAATTTTTGAAATTTGAAGATTCCTTTGTAATTACTCTTTTTACTTCCAAACTAAGAATAAAAAAGATTTTTAAAAAACTTAAAAATCACGATTATAATCAGGGCCCACTTATGCAGGGGCAGCTGCCCCATGACCCCCTTTTTAGGGGGGGGCATGACAGTAATCAGTATTTTCATTAAAGGATGCCAAATGACTCAAAATTCATATTCTTCCAGTACCCCCTCTACCCATACATAAAACAAACTATATAATTAGAAAACCAATGATTAAAATTTTATTATAACAACTTAGTATTCTATTGTTTTCAAACGAAGTTCTTTATCATTGTTTTCCCTATGACGTGGCAAATTAAACCACTTATTATGACCAATTTGGGACATTTTCTTTTAGAAATCTTATAACATACGTAGATAAGCAAAGTAAAAGTTTGCAAATACTCGTGTCAGCCAGCCTATCATTTTTCTACTATTATCCTACTAATGTTTTTTCTTAAAGTTATGACCATCTTTTTGTGATAGTGTGTACCCTGGTTACAAAATTTATGCATACATACAATATGTATGAAGTTTAGTACTAGCCAGTTCCACATTATTCACAAAAAAATTCTATAGATAGATACCCCCTAGACTGATGCTTGCCCCAAGTTCCTCCATAGTTTATGTCGGGTCCTGATTATAATCCCACTCCCAAATGTGATTGCTTTAGCTTTTGAAAAAAAAAGGGGGGCTTACAATGAGGATTTTACGGCAACTATTTTTATGGGACTTACAAATTTTATTTTTTTTATTTGGAATATTTATATTATAATTTGTCTTTTTAATTAACAAATTGCAAAGTTCTTTAAAAAAGTGTATTTAACATCTTTCTCAGTGAATATTTGCCTAATTGATATAATTAAAGTTAGCAAAAAATTAGTAGTTCATATTATTTTCATTTACACTTAAGAATATTTCTGCAGTAGTAAATGTAATAATTCTAAATTCTTATTTTATAACTGGAATGTAAATTACATGTTTTTTTCCCCCATCATTTTGCAACATGCTCAAAAAGAACAGAGTTATTATTGGTTGTGTTTTCTTTTTTGATATATAAATATATATTTTTTTACCTTGAACCGGTAAACTGAAAAAAATTATATATTTTAAAATAAACAAAAAAATATAAAAACCAAATATATAATTTACTTGAAAAGAAAAGCAACTTACATTTCGATAAAAGCGAGATCTTGTATTGAAAAAAAAAAAATGGAGATTGTTTCTACATGCTGGAATGTGTAAGAGATTTTCTGAATGAGTAACATGAAAACAGATCAGATCTTCTAAAAAGTCTATTATTTTATTGCTTAGGAATATTCTCAGTCTATTATGAATTTAAATTAAATTTGCAGCTCCGTCAGTCTAAATATTTCAAGTATTTTATGTTTCAATAAAGCTAAACCAGAAAATTCAAAGAAACAAAAAATGATCTAAATTCCGTTTATTCCATGATTATGAATGATATTTAATATAATTTGCGACACAGTGTATATTTTTTCATATTCAGTGAAAAATAAAAGCAGTAAAATAGAGGCTGAACATGAACGATCTGTATAATGAACATTAGTAAAAATCAATACACTTTATTTCTTCATAAATATATTCTCATTTAAAAGAAGAAAAAAAAAAAGATTAGTTTGGAAATATTCAGCTGAAACTATATTTTTTCTAAAATCGCCAAAATGCCCAATTCTGTGGGAAAATTCCTCACCTCAGTCGAAAAATGCAAGTAATCCTGGAATTGCACAGCAACCATTTTCAAAAGGCATGGATTGACATTTTCCAAGGAGAAGGACAAAGGATGCTCCCCACTTGATCATGTAGCAAAAAGGGGGAAGAAAGTTCTCCGGAATGCCGTATTTTGGTTTAAAAAACAGACAGCTTAAGCCGATTCCAAGAGGTTAAATACAATTTTTTTTCTATTAAATACTTTTAACAGAGGAATTACTTTAAATATATGCTTCAAATTCCCGAATTTTGTAATTTATAAACATAACCATATAAATTTCTATGCATTATGACCATTTAAGATTAAAAAATAATGGAGAGCTATTTTTTAAGGCAGAATGCTACTGTTTCTACCTTTCACAGTGCTGCCAAGTTGAGGTGAAATAGAGTATAGTTCAGCACTGTTTGGACATGAATGATGATACTATTTTTTTGTGATATCATTACATTTGACAAAGTTATTGAAAATTTTGTTGAAATAGCTTCATTATTGTTAAGTTTATGAGCAAAAATGTGTGTTTGCTTGTAGTGAAATTTCCCATATTTTTGACTGAACAAATAGATAGCAATCCTGGTTTTCATGCACAAAAATAATTTCTTGTAGTGTGTTCTTCCTTCCTTAACCCCTTGGGGAGGAGCGACCAGTATACGTGCCACACAAGGAATCCGTGATTATTCTCTCCAGTAAATTTTCATTGTAAATTTTGCCTTATTTAATCGAAGCACTTTCCGATTCAGTTAGGCAAACATTTCTGTTTAGAAAGAACCAGTGATAAAAGATTAAAAATTCTGTAAAAGACGCTCGTCCCAAAAGGGTTGATGTTTCCCACATCTTTGTACAAACAATTTTTTTAAACGCAACATCAGCTTTATGTTATTTCATTGGTATATTTTATGTTTTTAAACTATGCTAGTAAATGCTGTTTAAATGAATCATGTTTAATATTCCGATTTTAAAAAAACAAAAAAAAAAAGGTAGTATTAGAATTTAATTTATTAAACAGTGATTTGATTAACCAGCGATTCTAAAAAGATTCCATCATTTATATAATTGTTTTTTTTTTTTTTTTTTTTTCCACTTTAGACTCTTTCTGATAATAACTGTTAAATTTTCCTTCTAATTCCTATTATGAAAAAGTTAATGAAAAATATAATTAAATTAGCAAAAGAAAAGAAACTAATTTATTTTAATTCACTGAGAAAGCTGACATTTAAAATTTTATTAATTAAAAATGTTTTAGGACTATCCTTTTCTTAAAAAATAATTTGAAGCATAGATTTTTGTAAAAAGATCTTGTTCATAAAATGGAATATTTTCATTAAATATGAAGTAAAGTGTTTTTAAATTTAACTTCAATATTTTTAAATACTTAAATATAGGAGTATTTAGCGAAAATCACTATTCAATACATCCCTAACTGGGATTTATATTCTTTCTTCACAAAGAAAAAATTAGAAGTATCAAAGATATTATAAACAACAAAAAATCTTTAAATTATTTGCCATACAGATCCAGTGAAACTTCAGCTTCCATTAATTTAGTTTAATGATACACATGCTTTTATTTTTTCATCATTACAAAGTATGAACAGTTCTTGTTACAACTAAATGTTTTGTCGCCACTGCGGGGCTGCCACTGGCGACTATTTTATAATTCTAACTGGTACCACTTACTCAAATCAGAAAATTTTAAATTGGCTCACTTTGAGAACTTTTGTAAGAGAAATATACTTCAAAATTTATAGACTGGTTGCACATGACGTCACATGTCTGGCATCGCTTCACATGGCGCCCAAACATAAGGCGAATGTGGTGCTCTCCATTTGACTTATTACACTTATTTGCACTATAATAATAAAAATATGAAAGATTTAAATTAAACAAAGATAACACGTGCTTTTAATGGCAAATGGGCAGTTCTGTGCTCCAGATGCAATAGTATCAGCCGTTGCTAATAGCGACGTGACGTCAATGCAAGGTGTCTATATTAGAAAAGTACTGGTGCGAACAGCAAATACAAAAAGTCGCCTGTGGCAGCCTTGCCACTAATATTGCTTAGGCTGTCTGAAGTGTCAAATAACGATAGCATAAATGAAAAACAATGCATGCACAATGGGCTGTTTTGTGTTGCGTTCATTTATATGAGTAAGCACTTACGGAAATGAGATCCAACTACAAATTCCTTATGCACTATATTTTTTTCAATGAAACGGAGTGTTTGCCAAAATTAAACCAAACTTTGCTTAATAGTCCTATTACCTTATTGATGATAAATTCTGAGGCAAGAACTACCTTCATCTAATCTCTATAAGCAAACAAAATGAGAAAAAAAAAAAAAAAAAAAAAAAAATCTGTTTCTTTTTCAGATTTACAATTCATGTATACTTTTATAGATTTTAGTAGATTGTTGTAATTGTTTAATAATGATTTAAACATTCTACATTTTCTGTTGTCACATCAAACCTGGGAAATTTTAACAGGATTTGAACTAACAGCATTAAATAAAAAATGAATCTCCCTATTGCTGATCTTAACTAACAAAAGAAACGCTTTTTCAATTACACTGAAAACAAAGTAAACAGGACTACTCAATTTTAATAGAATGCATTTAAAAAATACTACATAAGGTGAAATTCTATAAAATTGTGAATAATTTAATTTAAATAAATTCCTAAAAATGCAAAACTTACCAAACACATAATGTGTAACAAAAACTTTGTGTTACTTAAAAATTATAGTATTTAAATTTGTTAATTTAGGCCTAAAAATCTTCATGCAAATAAATATGTTATGTTTGAACGCATAGAAAGTAACAGATAAATTAACACATTGTTATTAAAAAGTAACAAATTAAAGATTCCATTTTTGTACTACAAAATAAATAAATAAACTTATTTCTTTCAAAAACATACTTTAAATCTTAACCATTTTACAGTAGAAAACAAATGTAAACAACCTCATTGTTTGTAAACAAACCTACTTATCTGCTACAGGCGCCATCTATTGGTTAATAATGAAACATTTGGGTTTATAATATGGCTACATAAAGAATTAATTTGCACAATGATTCTTTTGATAAAAGAAATTCAAACACATATAGGAAAATTAAATACTGGTGAAGATTTATACAAGTAATATTAAAAAAATATATATTATGAATGCTGTTTTTCAATTAATAAATTTTTTTTAATGTAATGATTAAAAAAAAATATTATAAATGCTACTTTTCATTTAATTATTACTGTTTTACTCTACATCAGAGAAAGTTTTACAGAATAAACTCATCTCTAAAAAAACTAACCTAGATTAAATGCTAAAAACTAATTTTATTATACATAATTAAATAGCAGGATATCAAACTACTTTTAAAATCTTAACTACATAATACAATCTTGACATGTTTTAAATCAGTTGATTTAAATAAGTTCAATTTCAGTCAACAGTTGTTTTTTTTTCTTTCTTTTTAATAAGAGCATGTATTTCCATTTATAAATAGTAATCTTTGAGGGGTGGGGGGAATGACTCAGGAAAAGGACGAAACTCGGGCACTTTTCATGGAAACGAAGGAACTTTTTTTAAAGTCACAAATGCTATTCCAAAGGATGTGATTTTTTATTTGCAATGTTTGATAATTCATCTTTGAAAAAACAGTTCTATACATAACGAAGCAGAACAAGTATTGATTATAATATGTAAATCTGCAGATCAGGGACCTCAACCCAACACCCACTATTCAAATCACATCTTTATTTTTATATTTGAAGCTTTCAATTCACATTTTCACTATAAGTATGATTTCAGAGATTCACTTATGAATTGTAATGCAAAACCGACTGTATGTACCCACTGGCAAAGAAAAAAAAAGAAGGGGGGGTAGTATGGTTAAAACCCCTTCCAGAGCGTTTTAAACTAATAAGATTATAAGATGTATACAAAGCTCTCTGTGTTAAGAAGTACATGTGTAAAAACTAAAGTAAGAAAATAATAAAATTATTATCATTCAACTGTTTACAGGTATAATAGAAATCACTAACGTAAAAGCAACTTTGCCCACATATCAATTGCAAAAATATTTTAACACGTAGGCGGTGGGTGTCGAAAGGTGTTTGACACTAGCACCCCTCTCCAAATGGCGGCCGTCGACGACCCTTCGACACCTGTTAATGCTGTTTCAATTCATTCTGTATCTGTCTAGCCAACTGGTAACATCTTTAAATTTTTCCCTAGCCTTCTTAAAGAGTTTTGCTTGATACATGTGCTACCACCCGCCACCGGATTTTTTCCAGGCAAAAATATAAAAATCGGCAAAATTTGTTATGGAACATTTATAGCATTACATTAAGATTAAATTTCAACAACAACAACAAAAAAAAAAACTTTCAGCCATGAGGAATGATTTCACCTCATACGGCTTAGCTGCCAACGTGTTAAAGTTAAAAAACTAAAATTTTGGCTTGAATGACTTTTTAATAATAATAAATAGTGTATTTTCCTCTTGAATAGCATAGTTATAATTCAATATACTGCATTTAGATGAAGTGAAACCACACATTAAAAATAAATTAGGAAAAAAATTATGAATAATGAATGTAATTGTATTGTTTATAAATAGAGCAAATTATTCTGTCCCCATTTTTTAAAAATACTTTTATTAAAAAAAAAATGGTCTTTTTACTTTCATAAACAAAACCCTTTTTTTTCCTTAAAACATCATACACTTCCCCCTACTTTTCTTTTTGTAAACTTAGCAGCAGATTTTATTTTATATCCCAAACTGAAACATAAAAAAGTTAATTTCACAACATTATCATTTAAAATATTTTCAGGTAAATAATTTTTGTATTTACTTTTTTTATTGTGTGACATTTTTTTCCCCATAGTCTGTAGTATAACATGCTATTTTTTGGAAAATATGCTTTAGTGAGTAATGTAATAAAAAAAACTCAAATTTTAGCGAACATCAATATTATTTTTGACGTTACTTCAATAAACTTACCTCACTGTCTCCTCTTTTGACGTAGCAGTGGGAGTCCTACTATATTAAAATATCCTTTAAATGTTCTTCAAGGAAAAAATAAATCCACAATCCTTCCAAAAGTAATAAGCAAGTCTCTGTTGTCAAAGGCCATCAAACAATTTCCACTTGCTTGCAGAAGATCACTAATGGTAGTCAATTATTCTACAATAAAACTACACACCTGTGATTTTCTGAGAGCAATCAAGCTGGAAATAAGGTCTATCCTGACGCCAGAGAATCCACCAGATGCTAATCTTCTATCAGTACACTTTTGTAGATGGAGATTTTATTTGTTTCTGGAAGTAACGTCAAAATAATAATGATATTCCCTACAAAATAGTTTTTTTCTTAAAATGTACAGTACTTGTTATTTAAAACTTTAGAATTATATGCTTAAATCGAAGAATCTTCCACAGAGAGCATTCTAGTTTTAGGTAATGGAACTTTTTAAAAAATAGAATAAATAAATGATCAAAAAAAAAAAAAAAAAAAAAAAAAAGAATCTACATTTTTCTGAGATATAAATATATTTAAACATATGACCTATGCTTAGTTAAAGTTATATAATTATAAGAGAAATGCTCCTAAATCATGATATAAACATATGTACTATTTTAAATATAAAAAAACTCTTCTTTTTTTTGGTATGTGATACTTTTTCAATAAATAATAAAAATAATCACCCCATGGCATACAAAATATGCAGATTTAACTCTAAAATTTATTGAATAGGGCATAAAATAGGAAGGTTTCAAAAATAAATTCATAAAATATACAAATTGTAATTTTAGGAAATTTTTTTTGCCAAATTAGTATGTTACAGGTATTGGTTATCTTTTTCAGTGAATGCCAGAACATTTGTTGCTGTTATTATACTTGGAGGCCATTTTTAATTTTTGGATGATATGGACTGGTGGTGAGAAAACTTGGATTTAAAGTAAATAAAAACATATTCTCAGATTATTTATCAATTATATAGCATAAACCATTTATTTAAGATTATCTTTCTGTGTTTTTTATTAGATAATAATGTAAAATTATTTTTTTATAGAGCAAAACAATTTATGCAGGGTAAAATAGTTATACTATGAGGCTTAACGAACAAATACCATTTTTTTTTTTTTTTTTTTTACTTTTTTGGATACTGTGATATTTTTTTATGTAGCATTTGTCATTAAAGCAATATAGTGTTCTAAAACTATGTACTTTAATAAAATTATTACAAATTAATTTAACTCGATAAATTAATTCATAGTAAAAACAAAACATGCAACTTTCAGCTGTATGTTTACTTTGTACTAATTGTAATACTTAGAGATTTTAAAAAGTGGCAAGAAAAATATGAAGCATGAAATAATAACTAAATTATGGTTAAAGTTGTGATTATTTATAAGAGGTTTTGTTTCTTTAGAAGAAAAAAAAACTTATTCAATTTAAATAGATACTAATAGCAGCAAATACACTATCAAAATTGGATTTACATATTACAGGAAGAAATTTTGTTTCTTCATAAACACATAAATCTATAGTGAAGTTCCCAAGACAAATTATTGATAATTAATCAAAACATGTCCTTAGTAGCAGTCAAAAAGCAGGGCCGAAACTAAAGGGGGGCATGTGCCCCAGGCGGCAGAACAAAGGGGTGCCAGATGAAGATTATACCTTTGGAAAGGATCATTTTCTTCCGATGGACTGATGGTTTCCATTACTATGAAACAGCCATTATAAATGAAGTGTTAGGTGAAGATGAAAGAGCAGCTGTAAAAAATTAGAACTCTGATTTTCTGGTCCGAATGAGAAAAAAATGGCCATAAGATTTTTGCAAAAAAAAAATTATGGCCATTTTTTTTCCCATTCGGACCAGAAAATCAGAGTTCTAACTTTTTATGACTGCTCTTTCATCTTCACCTAACACTTCATTTATAATGTCTATTTCATAATAATGTAAGCCATGAGTTTATCAGAAGAAAATAACTCTGTGAAAGCAGAAACTCAGTTAGGCGGGACTCGGATAATCGGGACTCCACTGAATATGTCATTTTTAAAATGATCTTTAGAATATTTTTGTTGATGTTCAGAGGAACCTCCCCCTTGGATCCGCCACTGTAGATTACGTAGTTCAGTATTACATATTTTAAAATAAATTGTCTATTATAAAATTAGTAAAATTCTCTTTGTAAATATACTTTGTGGAAGAGAGGAGGGGGGGGGGGGAAGGCGCCAAAATCCATGTTTGTCCCGGTTGCAAAAAAGGCCCTGCCTTAAAGAGTCATAATTCATAATGAATATAGTGTAGTTTATCACATAAAATACTACCGATCAGTTGTACTAAAGAACAATTGGATTTTTTATCCCCGAATTGCAATACATTTGAGGATAAAATAATAAAAGTGAAAAAAAAAAGTGAAAAATCAAGAGTATGGGAACAGATGTGAAAATCAGGAGACTTGGCAAGTCTGTAATTATCTTTTAAACCCCCCACTGTTTCAATAATTTGATAGCTGTAACTGCCTGATATTTAGTATTTTAAACTACCCATCTAAAATAATTAAAACATTGATCATCTGATAATTACAATAATTAATGCAAACAGTAAATGATTAATTACTGGTATCCTAATTGTTAAATTTATTTAAAAATAACTATTTTGTTTCATTAAATTCTGGTTCTAAATACAGTCAAAAACAATTATATTTAGCTATTACTTTTTATGGGGTGTCCATTACTGAAACAGAGGGAATTACATGGCTTTTGGATGTTTTAATATATTTCTGTTATTTAAAATTAAATTTCGATTCATATTGGGAAATGAGACTATAAGAATGGTTAAATATTGTTGATAGATTAATATAATATTGAAAAAAAAAAACCTGAAATATAATAATAATTCCTTAAGGGTGTCCATTATTGGCACATCTAACCTATAGGATGATAAATGAAACTTTTGAAATGTATGAATGAAATAGCTTTTTTTGTGAAGGTAAGAAAATTTAAACGTAAATAAATGGTAACTTATTATCAACATTTATCAATCAAATAGAATAGATAAATGGTAACTTATTATCAACATTTATCAATCAAGTAGAATAGTTCCCCTATTCTTCAGTACTAAATGGCTAAATAAATTATACTGAATATTTAATATATATTAATTTATATACAATTATCTAATTTAAATATTATCAAATGTGCCTTACCTTTACTGAAAGCTAATCTCTCACTTCTTTAATAAAAATTAAACAAGTCCCGTCAGGAAGTAATTCTTTATAAGTGTTCAGGTGATAAATCCACTTCACCTGTTATACAACACCTCAGAACGTTACACTTTCTATAACATTAAAGAAATAATAATGTTATATACAAAATGCTAGCTAATGCTAATTTTTCTATCGAAAGAATGTGAACCACGTGGAGCAGATCGGTTACACACAGAAAACATAAACAAACAGTGAAAGACACTTTGCTAACGACAGAGCATTAAAAAATATATCGCCAAATTGCCAAGCAAGCAATCGTGCGCCAAAACTTAAAACCCCTACGCATCAGATTTCGACCAATAGGAATGTAGTATCCAATGATACTGAATTCTACTATGTAGCATCCGATTATATGCTATAGAAAGTAGATTCAAGAAGAAAGCCATTTAAGCATGCTATCTCCTGATTTTTAACTGTACATATAGGTTGTAAAAAAGAAAAAAAAATTGATGCTTAATAATGGCACCTTATTTTCTTCGTAAACATAGTAAGCATGCGTCGTCTCCGAGAAATGCATCAGACTCATTACCCGGTTCTTCTAAAAATATTACTTTAGAACATTTTGAGTCAGTATCATCGAGCAATTTTTTAGAGGAAACTGTTGATGGTGCAACTAATAACGCTTCCAAAAGCAGTGAGTCGAAGCAACTTTCCGTTTCTCTATTAAACATCATTGAGTCTAGATTAGAAAAATTTAATATTGAAAAACAAAATACTGAAATTGTTCAGTTAATAGCAAATCATTGTAATTATACGTTAACGAAAGTTCTTAAAGCTTCAACTGATTACATGAAACTGTGCGGTAGATTACAGTTCACAAGTGAGGATTTTAACAAAGGCCTTTCTCTTTCTGGTTTATCTTCTGTAGCAGAAGACGAGAAAACAAAATCAAAAGGCAGGAAAAGAAAACAAGCGTCCAAAAGCAAACAGCTTAAAAATATTTCAGATACTTCAAGTTGTCAAACCGTGAAAATAACTGAAATGTGGTTGAATGACAGTGATCCACTTTCTGCAGATATTAAAAATTTAGCAACAGAGCTACAAGACTATTTAAGAGTTGTGATGAACATTGTTCATTATTCCAAGGAAGAAGAGGGTTGTATTATTGCAAAAAATTTGCAGACAAATGAAAACCTCAACCAATTGATTCCACATTTAGTGGATTTCTTTTGTAATGTTATGAAGGATTTTGATTTTATAAAAGTATCTTTAGTTTTTAAATTCATTGATGCTCTTTTCAAAAATCCATTTGTGTATTTTGGACAAGACTGCTATTTAAATATCTTGTTATGTGCATTTTTTACATTTCTTGTCTCGGATTTGTCACTTTCTAGTCAATCTATTACAGACTGCTACTGCTTAAAAGATACTGCAGCAAATATTCTTGCTGTTATTTTAAAGAGAAGTAAATGTCAACATCAGTACTTTGAACTTATGTATTTAGTAAATAATGTTCTTACATCTGTGGATTCTATTGATGTTTATTATGGAGCTTTAGCTGTTTTAAATGCACTTGGTATACCAGCTATTACATTGTTAATTCCTCCATTTATTGAGCAATTTTGCAATAAAGAGCTAATGGGTAATTATTCTACTTTAGATGTTCATATAATAAGAGGACAAATAATTCATTTGTACTATGTCTTGGTTGATTACTTCTTAATAAATGAAGTAAAAAAACAAAATCTTAATTTAGCTGATTTTTTAAAATCAAAATTTATTTTTCCTGATTACTTAAGGTATATTAAAATCCTTCCAGTTCTTTCAGTGCTTGAGATTACTCTTTCAAGATATGCTGGTGAAGCTTTACTACCTGTAAAAACTTACTTGTTATCTCACTTTACTTCCGTAGGAAGAAGGGAAACTACAAACCAAGCATTAAACGGAAGGAAAATGTGCTTTAAAAACTATTCACTGCTCCTGGGAACATGTTAAAAGAATCATTCATAATATCTTTACCAATGAAAGATTTTGGCATTTTTAACAGGTAATAGCAAAATTACCAACTTTTTATTATCTACTATGTTGTTGATTTATTATCATATATTCTGTTAAATTTTTTATTTGCACGTTAGAGATAAATATAAAAGCAGGTGTCTGCATTTTTATAATTCGAATGCTTATGAAACAAAAAAAAAATTAAACAAGTGACAAGTTGTGCCATTTATTTTAATGCAGATTTGCATAATGTTATATTCTCTTTTTGATTTATATGGTTTGTAAGATTGTATATCCATTATTTAAGATTAAAATTAACATAGGACTTTAAATAATCATTCCTGAAATTGAAATAATAAAAGATATCTAGTGTATCTTTTGTTATTCACACAAATGAAAAATTGCGTCTTATCCTTATGTTGAGAGAGCATAATTTAATATGTTTTATATATTTTATTGCTGGTTTATTCATACATTAGTGGTTGTTTTTAACTTTAATTTTTTATAACGTGCAACATTCTAACCACATCATTTCTAAAGTGAAAAGGTGTCTTATTATTTATGTTTTATTGAAGTGAGAAAAAATTGTGCTTTTTATGCTAGTATTAGAATATTGCACAATTTTATGCTATTTATGTGTTCAAATATTAGAGGTCAACATGAATAATCAATTACATTTGAATTTTAATAATATGCAGGATTGTACAGCTAGTTGTTTGTATGCTTGAAATTCAAATTTTTCTAAGTGGGGAATAAGGTTGTTTGAGAGGAAGAGAAAAATATCTTTAATTTTGCATTTATATTAATATGTTATCTAAATTAACTATATTTTAAGTCTCCTATATACTCATCATAAAATATCATTATAATAAATTTAAGCCAGTGGATTTCAGAATAAAAGTACTAAATATTTATTTTTAAATCAAGCTTTACATAGTGCCTATTTTACAAATTTTAACCAAATGTTATATGCTCTTTCTTAACAATTAACTTTCATTAACCCTCTCATTTATTATTATTTTTTTTAATGTCAATTTCATAGTGATCATTGCATTGCTTGATTTTTCCTTCAAAACAGTAAATTCTCCAAAAAATTTTGAAATTTCTTGGGCACACTGATCTTGTCCAAGAAAATCTGTTGAGCAGCACGTCAAAATTTTGATAAGAATTCAGTGATTCTACCTTGAATTTAAAGTGCTGCATTTATAACTTCTTATAAGGAAAGTTTGTGTGTCTTATTATTCACATGAGGGAAAGTTTTTTTTTTTTCAGTTTTGCTAAATATCATTATCTTTACTAACCTTTTTGATGTGATGATTTATATTTTCGGTGTTAATAATATTTTTTGTCAGAATCTTTATTCATAATATTGATGTTGAAAAAAAGCAATACACTTTTATGATATACAAGATTTTAAAGAATCGTTCATTATATTACTAATGGTGTACGATTGTGTCTGATTGTTTACATGAGCGAAAAGAAATGGACCCATAGTTTCCCTTAGGTTTAAAAAGGCTGGGTGCTGCCGGTGAGAAAAGGCACTTTTTTAATTCTAAAGGGCATGTTTTTGATTCTTAAGAGCACTTTTTTCAGATTCTTTAGAGCACTTTTCAGATTCTTAAAGGCACTTTTTTTTATTTTTAAATTTATTCTTTTGATTTTTAAAGCCTTTCAAGACAACATTGAGTCAGTTTTTACTATGTAAGCAAATTTTTTAATGCAAAAAGGAGAAAGGGCCTTTTTTTTCTACTGAGAGGCAAGAAGAGTGCTAATTTTTTTAATGAAGGGCAAGAGGGGTGCTGTTATATAAACCAAAGAGTGAAACTACCTGGGGGGAAACTCTGATGAACCTTTTATGTTTTTGTTGCAAAACTACATAATTATATATGTTAAATTCTTGTATACGAGGTAAAGTAAAAAAAAAAATCCCAGAACTGGTTAAATACAAATTATTAAAAAATAGAACAATAATTTTAAATTATTGGCCTTCAAAATACTTTCTGCCTGCATCCACACACTTCTTCCAGCGTTCGTATAACTGTTAAAACACTTCTTGAATCCATTTTTTGAGACGTCCTTTAGTAGCTCCATCGCATTTTTTATCACCTCATCTGAATTCATAAAACGAGCTCCCTTCAATTTCACTTTCAGCCGTGAATTTGATGTTTGCACACTGCTCTAAAGACGACATTTCTAAATCTGACGAATGAAAAACTCACTTTGTCAGAAATGTTCCGCAGCTAATGCTAGTATGATGACTTTTTTGCTAGAAGAGATATGGCCGTTTGCGTTTATAAGGTTGCGAGGATTAAAAAACACCAGGTCCTATTAAAAAAAACTCCAATTCAAGTAAACGAAGATTTAGTTTATTTCCATGATGAAAGTCTAAGGGAGAGGTACAGGGGAGAAGCAATAAGGAGCCTCTTTTAAGACGTCATCACGAGGCTAGCGAGAAAGCAGGAATGATAAGAATTTACAGTTACAACTTTCTTGCTTGGCGGGCTACAATATCGCCAATCTAAAAGTATTTTTGCGCCATGCACAGGGGATAGTAGAAACATTGGCTGGTATGTTCGCCAAAAATGTACGGTAGGCTTCTACCATATTAATTGTGTAGGGGGGGGGGGGCAGATTGTGGGCTGCATACATTCCTGAGTCATGATAGACTGAGCCTCATCTGTACATTGATACAGCTGCGGTTAAATGTAAAAATAAAAAGTGTTATCTGGAAAGGGCATAGTAACAGACAGAGTTCGTTAGGCTAAAAAGCATGAGACTGTATTTTTCTAGACCAGATGTTAGATCAAAGATACACCGCTTTACCACAAAAAATGTAGAAATGCCATACATCTGAACAAAAGGGTGTGAAGCGAAAATAATTCTAATAAGTAGATTGCATGTAAAGTGATTTTGAATGATGAGTTATATTCATGCCCAAATAAGGAAATGACCGAAGTTAAAATGCGTTTGAAACTAACAGTCAGCCGTAACGACTTTTGTACAAGGTTAAAGCGTATGTGTGAAAGAATCAGAAAGTGAAAATAGAGAGTGATTCACTGATTTTATTTTATTAAAGAGACGAGTACTTAGAATAATTTGATTTAAATGAGAAGAGCTGATAATACAATCGATTTAGTTTTTAAATGCTGAATTTAATTTAGGGGCTGCACTGTTTGACTATAGTGCACAAAATAAATAAGTTATTAAACAGAATTTTAATTCAAACTGTCTGTGGAAGGGGGGGGGGGATGGAATGTAAACATATATAACGAGATAATCGTTATATATATCACCTGGGACACCGCAAAAAAAAAACTTTTGTTGACCCGTGTGCATGGGCAAAACAGCAAGAAAAATAGTTACACATATAAATATATCTTCAAAACATAAAAGTTTTTTTTTTTTAAACAAGTTGCTGTCATGAAAACAAAAAAAAATCTCTTTCATCAATAGTTCAACAGTCCTAAGAGATTTTATGAATTAATATTTTCTAAATTAAGTTTATGGATCTCCACCTTCAGTAAAATTTTCTTCAAAATTGCATACCATGGTATATATTTTTTTGACTGAGTCGACTCTGACAGCAAATATTTAAGCAGCATGTAACTAGACCCTTGGCTGCACATCATCAAAATATTGATCCTGATTCGGATCATTTTATGAAAAATACAAGTACTAACAATAAAAATATATATATAAACACAAATGCAACACTAGAAGTAAAGGGTAAATAATAATAAGTGAAATGTGTAATTGTAAACTAATAATCAATTGTAATATGATTTAAAAGAAATTGGACATGGTTTTAAAAAAATGTAATGTTCATGCATGCAGCATAGGATGACAAAAAAAAAGAGGTGCCTGAAGCACGCCCATGAAAAAGGTGTCACCCTGAATCTTGTGTAGACCACAAGTATTATGGCGTCAGCTTAGGGCTTCAGCCTTATGTGAGGAGGGAGTTTTGAGACTCATACAGCGCCCGCTTATATGAGTCCCTGCTCCTCCGAAGACACTAGCGGTCCTCTAAAGGAGCACACGTCGGTTTACAAGCAAAAATTGATTTTTTGTGAATTGGCACACCAATTCCAAGGGGTTGTCTCTCAACACAATGAAGTTTTGGACCCTAAGGGCAATAATTTTGAACGGGAACAAAACATTCGAAAGGGAGAATTAAAAAATAAAAAAAAATAGATATATATTTCACATATATATCAAATCAAAAAGGGGTAGACAATCCTAGAGTGAAGAGAGACATAAAAAAATGAAAAAGTCATAATCAGGTTAAATAATGCACAAGTCATATATTTAGAAGGTAACTAACTGGTTGCCTTACAGAAAATGTTATCAAATTACATGTGAAAAAAAAATTTTTTTTTTTTTTTTTTTGCAATTATTAAATGTGTTAGCTATCAGTTTTAACTGAAATGTAATCGTAAAAGAATGAAATGAAAAATAAATGTTAAACTGTAAATAATAGTTAAGTGTATGTAAATAACATAAAAAGTGTACAGTAAAATGAAATGAGTGTAAAGTGATTCAAAATATTGTTCACAAGAGATCTTCGAAGAAAACAGTCATGGGCCAGCCATAAAGTTGTCAAAGTTCTGTTGTAAACAACATACATACAACCTAGGCCTCTGGTTGTACACTTAGCTTCACAATACATGTCATAAGAAAAAAATGTAAACAGAAGTATATTATTTTCTGTTTCTTAAATTGTATGTATGGGGTTGATAAACATTAGGGAAGTTGTGATTGTTTAAGTGACTTGTAGCATCGAATAAATGTCCATATCGAGGTGGTGCAAGAAGTAACCTATCAATGTGCACCCGAAATGCTGTATTATCAGCAGCATACAATCTCTTGATCGAGAATGACACAGGTGAATGTTTGAAAGTTACAATGTATGGTCCAGTGTATTTAGGTTTGAATTTATCAACAGATTTTAAGTACACAATATCTTTGAGACAAACGGTTCTTAATTTAGCTTTCTGACCGTAATGTTTATATCTTTTATCCTGTGCTGTTTTAATGTTATTGTAAGCCTTGTCATATATTTTGTGTAAATCTTCAAGTAGTTTATGTATTTCAGTATGCTTGTCTAGAAAAGGTTGATTGCTATTCTGATCAAAAGTGTCAAAAATTAATGAAAGTTCACGTCCAAAATGGAGAAGATTAGGAGTGAATAATGTAGTTGAATGTTTTGAACCATTATAGAGCGACTTGTGTATAAATATTGCATTTTCAAATGAGTGACCTTCTTGCAAAAGTATATTAACAGAGTATTTGATAGATTTATTTATTCTCTCCGAAAGAGCATTGCTTTGTGGTCTCGAAACAGAGCTGTGAAGTACTTTAATACCTAGAGTATCATTAAAAATGTTGTATATTTGAGATGTATATTGGGGTCCTAAGTCTGATAAGACAACAGAAGGTCTCCCAAAGGTGGTTATGTAAGAGAATAAACATTTAACGACTTTAGCTGCAGATGTATCATTAAGTGGAAAAAGTTCAACATGTCTTGAAAAGTGATCTGTAATAGTTAAAATATGTTTACCATTAGAAAAAGGTCCAACGAGATCTGTACTAATAGTATGGCCAGGATATCTGGGCGTGTAGGTGGGTTGTAAGGGTGCAGGAGGGGTTTGATGATGTTTACATTGAAGACATTTGACACATGAAGCTACAAAGTTTAAGGTGTCAACATACATGCCTTTCCAAAAATATCTTGATGATAGAAACTCATAAGTTTTATTAAAACCAAAGTGAGATAAATGAGAGATTGTTAAAACTTTGCTTTTAAGAGAGTTAGGAACAACAATGTGATATGAAAAAGTGTTATTAAGATTGTTTTCTTTTTTTAACATTAAAACTTTCGAATCAGGGTGTATGAAGTAATTAGGATATTTTTGAGAAGGTCCTTTCTTTAGAATATCTTTGTAAACAGTGGACAAGGTGGTGTCATTTTTTTGTTCAGTGCAGAAAGTTTCATTTGAAATTTCTAATAAAGGATCTGGATTTGTTTGTTTACCAGATACAAGATAGTTTACATATTTCTTAGTGGCGCTTGAACATGAATTATTACTGTCTGGTGTATCATAGTCAACAATAGGTAATGGTTGAGGGTCATGGATCAGTTCAGGGTTAGTATCCAGAGTTTGTTGATTGTTTTCAAAAGTACAGCGAGATAAATAGTCAGCAAGAACATTTTTCTTACCAGGGATATGTTTAAAAGTGTATGAGTACTCTGAAAGCTCCAGGAGCCAACGAGAGATAATATCAGCTGGATTAGTAGTCTTGTTATATTTTTCTAAGGGTTTACTGTCAGAAAGAATTACAAATTGTCTGTTATATAAATAATATTTGAAAGCGGTTACAGATTTATAAATTGCCATGAGTTCTAATTTAAGTGCAGGGTATTTTTTTTCTGATGGCTTAAGAGATTTAGAAAAATATGCAACTGGTAAAAGTTGTTGATCATGTTCTTGTAATAAAAATTTTAATTCAAACTGTCTGTGGAAGGGGGGGGGGAATGGAATGTAAACATATATAACGAGATAATCGTTATAGCTAGTAGTACTGGAAATTAATTCCAAATGCCTGTGTGTTTTCCTTATCTGTGCTGCCAACCTCCAAAAAAACATATTTTCCCTCCAACGAATATCTGCATGAATGTAAGCAACCATTCCAGAAATTTATTGACTGTACTTCGTATAAAAGATTAAAATATCTATATTTTTATACCAGGATCAGGTGGGGTAAATAGTTAAAAACAGCACTTTTTTTTATTCATTCTTAGTTTGCCAAAAACATGTTACTTTAATCTGCAAAAAAATTACATGCAAATGAACATTGCTCTCCACATTTCAAGAATAATTTCAATAATATAATCAGAAATTATTGCTGATAATGGTATTGTCACGTTGATACCTGTAACACAGTGTCAGTTAACTATTTTACCCCATACCATGGGATAAAATAAGTATACTTTACTTATTTAAAGATTTCTATCTATTTATTTAAAGCAGAGTATGAATCTGATTAAAAGTGTTCTTTAGAATGCAGAAAATGTCAAACAGATTAAAAAAAAAGAAAAAGTCTGGATTGTGGGTCAGAAAGAATAGCTGCAATTTGTAATACATCAAACATCTCATCTTTCTCAGAAAACATGATATAGGAACATCCACTCTCTTTTCTGAGCTTAAGAGGGCTGATCACTCAGCTTCAGATTTCCCCTCACTAATGGGCATTTGATGCATTCATATATTTAAAATGCCTCCTCAGGAAATTATATCTTTAACTTCTATTTTTTGTGCACACTTCCTAAAAGATGTCTTTTCTTTTCTTAGTTCTCAAAATATTTCTAAAGTATAGACTTAATTTTATATAAAGTGTTAAAAACTTACTCAAAGTTCACCCGCTTTTAATGTTTTAACACATAAAATATTAAATTCAGCATAGATTTTCGAAATATTTTGAAAACTAAGGAAAAAAAAGAGACATCCTTTAAGAAGAGTACACAGAAAAAATATGTTAAAAATATGAATTTCCCGAGAAGATATTTTAAATATACAAATGCATCAAAAGTCCACAGACTTAACATTATGGAATAGAATTCTGAAGCTGAGTGACCAGCCTCCTTAACTATGTATCCCTGATTATTGTGATCACAAGAAATATCATTTGTTGTCTTGTTCATAAACTCTGACCTAACATATAATTCTGATAGTTTCTCTATCATCATTACTATTTAAATTAGATAATAAGTTTTCCTTTTCTAAAGATTCAAAACCTCTTCTAATTAATCAATAACTTTTTTTATAAGACTTTTAATCAATATTTATTTATTATTTTGGGCTTTTCTTTTTTTCAGTCATTTTTTTTTAATTTCTTGCTTAATAGTTGGTACAAAGTAAGCATAAAGCTGAAAGTTGCTTGTTTTGCTGATACTATCAGGGGTCGATGAAGGGTTTTTTTCTTGGGGTCCCATTTTGTGAAAAACGAAAGTTATTTTTGTGAAACTTATAGTGAAAACTAACATTTTGTAATGAAAGGTGAAACTCTGTTATTCTAATTTGAACCAAGCATTTATTAATAATAACTTGTTTCAGTCCTTCTGCTAAAGTTTTCCTTTCTGGTGAACTTGTTTTGTTTGCAAATTACACATTTTAAAGCCTAACAAAATGAAAATAATGAAGAGTGTGTTTTTATGGATGGAATTTTGTGAAAGGCCTGTTTTATGAAAAGAAAACTTGTGAAGGGGCTTGTTTTATGAAAAGAAAATTTGTGAAGGGGCCTGTTTTATTAAAAGAAAACTTGCGAATGGGGGCCTGTTTTATTAGTAGTAATTTTGTGAAGGGGCTTGTTTTATTAAATGGATTTTTGTGAAGAGCTCCTAAATAAGTCCCAAATTTTGCCTGGATCGACCTCTGACTATATATTAATTTATCAAACTAAATTTATTTTCAATAAACTTATTAAAGTAAATAGTTTTAGGATACTATATTGTTTCAATATCAAATGTTACATAAAAAATATTATAAAAAATATATATATATATATATATATATAAGATTAAAAATTTGCTACTTGTTTTTTAAGTGTAACAGTATAACAGTTTTATCTCACACAGGTTTCTTACCCTAAAACATTAATTTTATGTTATATTGTAATAAAAGATGCAGAAAGTTAATCCTGAATAAATGTTTTATGCTATGCAATAGATAAATAAGTTTTTATTTACTTTAAATCCAAAGTTTTTCTCATCATTATAACCAAGTCACATACAAAATTTTAAAATGGCTATCAAGTATAATATAGCAACAAATATTTTGTTATTCATTAAAAAATAATAACTGATATACCTCTTATGCAGTAATTTGACAATACAATTTCAAAAAAATTACAATTTGTATTTCTTATAAATTTAATTTTGAAACCTACCTATTTTACTCCATCACTTTTTTTACCTGACTTGACTCTATGCAATATTCTAAAAAATAACATTACTATTCTGAAAGATTGTGCCTTTAATTATTCATATGAGGGAAAAGAAATAGATCTTTTATGCCTCTATTGCAGACTGTATAATTATATATATATTTGTATTATGTGATTTGTTTGTGTTTGATGTATTCATATTATAAGCAAGATGGAAAATTCTATATATTTTTATACTGTGCAGTATTTGAAAGAATCTACCATGATACTGATTTGAAAGATTGTGACTGGGATTATTCACATATTCATTTCTAACTAGTGAAAAAAATGTATTTTCTTTTAATCCTAATATGTTGACAAATTTGTATTATAAATTTAATTTTGAAATCTATCTATTTTATCCCATCACTTTTTTTACCTGACTTGACCCTATGCAATATTCTAAAAAATAACATTACTATTCTGAAAGATTGTGCCTTTAATTACTCACATGAGGGAAAAGAAATAGATCTTTTATGCCTCTGTTGCAGACTATATAATTATATATATTTGTATTGTGTGATTTGTTTCTGTTTGATGTATTCATTTATAAGTGAGATGGAAAATTCAACATTTTTATACTGTACAGTATTTGAAAGAATCTACCATGATACTGATTTGAAAGATTGTGACTGTGATTATTCACAGATTCATTTCAGACTAGTGAAAAAAATGTTTTTTTTTTTTTATTCTAATATTGCAAAATTACACAATTTTATTCTTTTTGATTTATTCATATATTTTGTAAGATATTTTATTAGAGATGAAAATAAACAATTTTATGTTTTTGTAATATGAAGATTCTTGAAAACCTCCATAATATTGCTCTGGTGAAAAACTGAGTGTTTTACTTCTGTATTGTGAACTTTCATATGTTTTTTATTTGTAGTTTTGATTCGTTTATATATTTTAAAGATTTCTTTCTTTACATCTTTTTTTATTTACATGTTGGAAATGAAAAGAAAAAATGTTTTATGCTGTGCAATTTTTTAAAGGATCTTTTATAAAATTGTTTTATTGTAGTGAAATATTATGCCTGTCATTTCTATATTACAAAATCGCATGTTTTTTTTTTTTTAATACATCAGTGATGTTGCTATAACTTGAAATCCTGTGTCCATGACCATAGGACCCAGACACTTCCATAAAACTGGCTTCCTTTTTTTACAAATGTGGGTCTTCCTTTTAAAAATAATGTAGTTTAAATGTTTTTAAATACAAAATGTGCCTTTTTTACAGTTATCCATAATATATTTTATTACTTGTAAAGAAAAATTATGCATCCTGAAGGACACATAACTACTTTTTAATGCATCTCTTCTCTAAGTTTTTGCTTAAATGATGCACCCATCCACAGCATTACTTATATGTGTATTTTATATATAATATTTTCTAGCATATAAGACACAACATTCTAAAATTTAACATTTTTTTAAAGGAAAAAACATGAAAGTAAAGAATGGCAATAACTAATTTAAAAAAAATAATAACATTCACAGAAAAATACTGTAATAGCTTTTGAACAGTACTCTGACCTTCCTACTTGTGTGCATACAGAGAGACACTTCATTTTATTAATATAGATAAATATTGTCTAATATTATTTATGAGCTAATGTTTAATAATTAAAATGAAATAAATATTTAAATGCAATATGTAATATCTCCTGAACTTACATTTAAAAATTATTTTATGTAAGAACTCTAAAACACATAAATATCTAATTAGCTTATTCATTTTCTAAAATTAAATGTGATTAATCATGTTTAAATTATATTAGTCAATGCAACTAATTATATATGTTGCAAATTTAAATAAAATAATAACAAAAGTATAATATACATCATACAAACATCAGTAACACCAAAGTGTGTATGCAAAAAAAGGAACCTTCATTGTATGTTTTTAAGGTTTGCATTTTAAGGGTGGTAAAAAAAAGTCTTATATACTGGAAATTAGGTACTATTTTATGTACTGTTTTGCTACTTTTTATAAGAATTTCCTTTTCATTTCTTATGCTTTTCTGTAAGATTCATGGCAGTTGCATTGGTACCAAAGCTTCGGCAGAGTTTCAAGAGGGTGCAGCATGTTGTCTGTCATTTGTTTAAAAAATTATCACTCATCTTGTATCTCATCTAAAAAATGGCACCCGTACTGCTTTTTCTCTTTAAAAAAAAATGATTGTAATTGTAAAAAACTCACTCATTGTCATGTTTCGAAAAGAATGCACTGACTTTTAAATATTAAAATTGACTTTAAAAATCAAGAGTGCCTTTAAGAATTAAAAATATATTCTTAAACTCTCTAAAAAGTGCCTTTTTCCCATCAGCAGCTCTCTGCCTTTTAAAAAACCTAGGGAAAACTCAGATCAACCCAGCAGATATATAAAAAAAAAAAAATTCCAGTGGTCCTCCACATTGTATTTTGCTTTGTGCTATTTTTGAAATTTCGCCAAAGTGGATTTTTTGATATGTATCTTCAAATAATAGCATTTTACAAAACATGGCATATTTCGATTTATATGGTAATGGAAATGTAGGTTAAAAAAACGCAGGTACCAGATTTTTTTTTTTTTTTTTTTTTTTTTTTTCTCAAAAAAGAAAAAAATCAGTGCAAAAATTTAGAGTCAAGTAGAAACATTTAAAACTTTCTGTTGTAAAATATAATTTTAAAAAATGAACCTGAAGAAGTAAGAATATATTGAATGAAAATAACAATATTACTTTAAGCCATGTCAGTGTAAAAAAAGTTACCATTACATTTTTTTAAATTGCTTTTTAGAATGAATATTTATTTCAACCAATTCTGAAAGATAAATGTAAATTAACAATTTAACAAAAATGTAAAACAGCGAGCAGCTATTTATATGATGATAATAAATAGAAAAATCTTTTACACACCCCGAAATAACCTTTTAAAAGTCAATTTGATAAGAACAAGTGCATCTGCATCTCAAAAAAGCTCTTATACTCATGTAAAAATGTTTGTCTTTACCAGATTGACTTTTTAAAAGCTATTTTAAGGTGTGTAAAAGTCTTATTATTATTATCATATAAATAACTGTTTACTGTTTTACATATACTGATGTTACATTTCTGCTAAATTGTCGATTTAGGTTTATCTTTCAGAATTGTTTGAAATTTTCTGTATCACTGGGAAAGAGGTGGGAAGAAAATATTTCATGCTGAAAAAGTCCATTTTTAAAATGTAATGGTAAGGTTAAAAACTTTTTTTTTATGCTGACATGGCTGAAAGCAATATTGTTATTTCCATTCACTATATTCTTACTTTTTTGGGTTATAATTTTTTGGTGGAAATTTTTAAAAGTAATTTTTAATAATACTCTATAGAAATTTTAAAATGATTTTTTTGGAGTCTGAATTTTTTCTATTGCTGTCTTTATTTATTTATTTATTTTTGATAAAAGAAAAATCTGGTACCTGTTATGTATTTTTACATATATCAGCATTAGAATATATAAATTGAAGTTTTGTAATAAGAAAATCCAGAAAATGAGCATCCATGAAATGCTTGTAAGGAAAGTTATTCATTAGATGAACTTCAAATTGAAAGTGTCTTCAAATGTGCAAAAAAGTCTATGATGCATATAAATGAGGACGCGAGTTTCAAAACTCACCTTATCCAAAAAATCAAATTTTGGGAAATCGCGAAAAACCTGTAACTGCGACCCCGTGCATCAAATACCTCCAATTTTTTGTATACTTATAGCTAGTTGCCCTGTGATATCATTGTGTTAAGTTGGAAAATCTACTTTAATTCATTTAATTAATTAATTGGAAAAAGTTTCAGATAAGAAAAGTTTTGTTGCCAACCTATGGATAAGAAGAGTTTTGTTGCCGATCGTCTATCATATTTGCTGAAAGAAATTAATAGTTTCTATTTTTGGTCATCGGATGATAATATTTTGGATTAAAAAAATAAACCATAAGAGAGCAATAAGTATCATTAAAATTTAGTATTACATTTTATTATAAAAAAGCAAACTTATCAATAATCAAATAAAACTTATCATAAATAGCTTATAATTAAAATAATTTTTTTTAAAAGGATGTAATATAATCTATATAAAATATAATATTATATATATACACCACCCCCTTCTGTTCTGGTTCATAGTACCTTATCGCAATACCTTTGAAAGTGCACTGAGATGCACTTTAAAAAAATTTCAAGGTGAAAATTTTACTTTTCTGGATGTTTCATGGAAGGCAAGAAACCTGGACGGTTTCTTGAAGGAGGTATTTGAGATGCAAATTTCAAAATAAAGTTATCTTATGCAATTTTGTCTTTGATTGAAAAAAAAAGCTTGGTGGAGGCATCATACATCTTGCATTGAGACAGTTGAATACTCTAGTTTCTCTTTCTGGTGAGTGCACTTTGAGAGGACCGGAAATGCCTTAGGTTTATTCCTGAGAATAAAAATTAAATCTTTTATCATCTTCTGACAGTAAGAAATATAGAAAGCGATTCCCCATTTTGAACTTACATTTTAAAATTCTTTTGTGTGTATTCTTTACTAGCCCATGTGTTCATATTTCTTTTTCTATTCTTAACCCTTCCTCTACAAAATGCAAGAGTTTATTCACTGCCCATTATACATAAGACATGCTGTAAAACTTATTTAATTAGTTTGTATGAATAGAACAGGTAAAATCTTTAAACGAAAATAGCAATGGGTCGCAGAGAAATGAAGGAAAATTACTGTAATAGTAGCTGATAAGCTAGCCGTCCATTGGTCTTACGCATGCGCAGGGATAAAGAACCCAAAAATAAAGGATAAAAATATTTTTTTTACAGATTATAGTGTTTTTTCTGTGCAGGTTTACCAATAGAATAGATTGGTAGAGAAAACTCGATTTTTTTAATTTTGGATAAGGCGAGTTTTGAAATCCACGTCCTCAAATATACAATTTATATTATTTAAACTGTATATCATGGCATGAATGGTGTCTGTGATATTTTAAGAGCCTTAGTAATTATAAATGTTCAAAAGAAAATATTTTTTTTCCGGCATTGAAACGAAAAAGAAAAGCTACTTGAAAAAAAATTGCAAATTTACCAAAAATTTGACAACTTTTTGCTCTTTTTAAATGTAAAATTTTCACTTTTTACCCCTAAAGTGTCTCTTTAAGTTGCTTTTCCTTTCACTTGATAGTACAAGTGAATAATTTGAAATATCTTTATTACATTTTATAAGTTAATGTAGATAAAATATATTTGCAGTTAAAGAATGTTTAATTTATCTACTGTTTTATCATTTTCAAATTGAGTTTTAATAAAAATGGTGTCATTTATTGAGATATAGATGTTTCAGTTGATTTTGTTTTTTAATGTATGGAATTTGGTACCAATGCAACTGAATTATGCCATTTAGTTAACTGTTGTTCAATATATCTATTAATACCAAACATATATGCACATTTTATTAACAAATATATTTTTTATTAAAATGTTCAAGTTTTAAAAGTTACTGTATGTGAGTTTTAAAACTAGAAAAAAAAAGTGTTCCTTTTATTAGTAAAATTTTGGATTTGTTATGAGAAGTTACAATGATTGGAGTTAAATTGCAATCTGAATTCTGAAAAGTGTAGAGAAATTTATGCAAGGCATTTTGTTGTTTGTTGTCTACTATATACAGAAGTTAAATAAATTTTCAGTACATAATCTCTTTTTTTTTTCTTTTGATAGATTTAAATTTAGATACAATATTTTGTGATAAGTTATCACTTATTAAGTGCAAGTTATTTTTAACTATAGAATATAGTAAACATGTAGGGTATAAAATTGAACCAAATATTTTTAATCACCAGTATATATTCAGTTCAAAAACGTAAATATCAATTAGATACATTGATACAATGTCAGTATAATTTTACAGCTGTAGTGAAAATATGAAATGAACTTCATACTTCAAAGCTATGTGATCAAATTTTGAATTATATTGGACTGATATCTGATATGGAGAAATTTGTGGTAGTGTATGCAAAATAGTATAAACATGCAGATTACATCGCCATGTAGAAAATTATTAGGTATTTGGATAAATGCAAATTAAAATTGGCAGATTGTTTTGGCTGTTTACATTAGGCTTAAAGAAAATTTTATTAAAATTTTCAAGAAATGGATTGAGCCAAGAACATCTATTTATCCAGATTACTGGAAAGCTTATAAATCATTGGTGCAAGAGAGCTATGAGCATCTGACCACGTAATTACAACAGAACAGAAGAATACTCTGCCATCATCTGCTCAGTAGCATTACATCGCAGCTAAAAATCTCAAACAGAAATAATTAATTCTTTTCAGTATTGAAAATCATTACTTCATTTTAAAAATGTTAAATCATAATTTAAAATATTTATTTGTTAAATCTTTAATGAAAACTAATTTATGTTTAATAAATTAATTATAATTTCAATACAGGGTGATTTTAAAATATGTTGCAAAAAGGAAAGGTTAAATCAAGCATATGGAAAAAATAAAAATCGCATTGGAACTCAGAGTCTTAATTCACGTATTTAGTAAAAAATATTGAATATTGTATTCAAAACTCATTATGAATTTTTGCTCAGAACTTTATTAATAATTTCAACAGATTTCTGTTCTTCTATAAAATGTGTTGGCATCATAATAAATGCTGAAAGTACATAGTAATTTGATCATTGACACTATACTTACTTCAGCCAAATTCTGAAATATGCAGCATTTGACTCAAGGTTGCTTTAGACATGGATAGTGGCCACTTTCAGCACTTATCTTGATGACATTATTTTTATACACAATCATCAGCTTAAATACACTACTAATTGCATGCAGAAGTGTGGCATGATAAGACAAATGCACATTTACTAATAAAAAATAAGACACGTAAGCAAGGTACAGTTTATTTTAATAGGAAAAGCAAGTTAAATATGTTTGGTGTGTGGGTCTACCATGTAGACATGTGTAGAATGCATGATGCATTGCTGACATTGGCTGATACATTGAGCATGTCTAACATGATTTTATCTCTAAAATAAACTGTACCTTGGTTAGGGGCTGTACCTATATAACATTATCAACTTTTTAGCAATTTTGGACACCATCCCTTATAACATCATACGTTATCATTCTTTAAAATCCCTCTTCCCCCCCCCCCCCTAATGATATCATTATCAATGTCTAAAAATTCTTTATATTTTTATAATTTTTTCTTTTGTTTTATTTTCATATCTTTGCAGTAATAGGCAGATTTGATTATACATTTAATATTCGTATACTTTGCTGATTTAAATTAAGAGAAGAAGTTAATAAAATATCACTGTTATATTCTATTTAAAAATATTTTGATAGCTTTTTATTATATAATGCATTCAACCACAATATTGTCTTGCATTTGCTCCCTGCATGGGGGTAAGTTGAACTTCTTATAAACAAAACAGGTGGACAACATTCTTCCCCATTTTTTACTAGTAAATATAACAAATATTATTTTGAACCTGATTTCTCTAACATATGTGCATATGGCAGAAGAATAAGAATGGCGAATGTTGAGTTATTCCATGTTTTGGAATGAAATGATTTTATAGTCATTTAATGGTTTTAATGATAACTATGTTTTCAGAAAAATAGATAACAGACTATTATATTGGTGTAAAGAAACACACAAAAAGGAAAATTTTGGTTGGATCAAAAATGATAACAATATCAAAAAACAAACCTCCTCCCCCCTAAAGTGATAATGTTATATATGTACAGCCCCTTACATGTGTCACTTTTATTAGTAAATGTTCATCTGCCTAATCATACCACACTTCTGCTTGTAATTAATGGCATATAGGCACTTTCAATCATGACATTTTGCTTGGAAACTGACTTCAAACAAACGGTTGCTATGTTTCATTTCTTATTTAATATAAATCATAGAAAATGTTACCCCTGCTTATAAACACTTAGCTGTGAGATATATATACAGATACTGCTATAATATATAGATGAAATAGAAAATACAACATAGCAATTGTTTTTTTTGTTTTTTTTGCTTTCTAAGCAAAACATCATGATTGACATCACACTGAAAGCATCTATTTCAGCTGATGAATGGATAAAACTAATATGTCTTATGGCCAGCTGCCCACTGGCATAGATTCTGTGGAATTTATAAATGTGCAGACATCAGACCAGTCAAACCAGCATGATGCCGCCTTGACTAGTCATTAGTCAAACAGACCAGTTATGCTCATATTCACCTCTTACCTCAATATAGAAAACATGGTTGAACCAACACCGACACTATTACAAAGTCCAGCTGCAAAGGAAATACTTGTTTGCTGATGTCATCAATCTTGATCAAGAAGAATCCCCCCCCCCCCCAAAAAAAAAACCTCCGTTTCGGCTCTCCCTAGTGTTATAGTAAAGCGAGTAAGCTATATGTACCATATGCGTGTTGCTTTGCCAACTGTTTGGAGTTCTGATGGATATTGATAATAATTAGGTTAAAGACTGGATTGCTCTCAATTAAGGTAAGTACTTATTTATAATATATATGTGCCACTTTTGTGAATACCATCAACAATGTTATTCATTTACTTTTAAAATATATTTACCTCTTAGTGCATGTGTAGGCTTAATCCCACAGCTTTGTCGAAGCTTGTGATGTAAAAAATATTGTTATTACTTTTGCATGATTACTTTATTTAGTAAACAAGTTGTCACCCAATAATTAGTATGCATTATTCACTATTCAATATAAATTGCTTTATTTGTAAATGTAATACTCATGCATATCAACAGAAAGTTGCATATAATAATTACACATACTTCATATTTGTTTACTCATCATGGCTTTCATATTTTTCAATGCAATTCTTTGTAATGTCTTAGCACAATTTTTGCAAATGTGTTTTACTTTTTATGCATACATAAATTTAAATAAAAATTCTAAATCTGATCATACACTGTTATGATAACAGAAAAATTAGTTGATACATATATAAGTAAATTTAATATTATCCTAATACACACAGTTCTTAAAAAAGATTACCGTTAAGTGTGAAATAATGATAATGAATGATGTGTTGTATAAAATTTCAGTTGAAAATAAATTAATGTGAATAGTTTTCTTCTTTATTACATCACTGTAAAATTTGCGATGGTGGAAATATTGTAAATTTATTTATTATTGCTAATTAATTAAAATTTATGCATTCTTTATTACTAATTATTAAATTTATTTATTTATTAAGTCTATATTCTGGATTACAAACGTCATATCATAGCACCTTTATATGCCACTAAAAAGTAACAAGAGAAATAAATTATATGTAGCTTTAATCTATTTAAATTTTTAAATATTTGTTCAAGAATTGGTAGTATATAAATTTCTTATTTCAGGATACATTATTAGTCACACTTTTAAAAAGATGTAAAGTGCCTAAATATTTGGTAAAATAAGATTTGACTATGAAAAAAATCAAATTTATGGCTTTGCAAATTTTGCATTAGAATTATTCCTACTTTTTATGAATATTTTATAAGTGCTTTCATTTTACGAATGTAACAGCTATCGCATTTTTTCTGTTCTGTATTAAAAGTTTCAAGACTTTCATAGTAAGTCCAAACAATTTCTTATTTCTTTGCGTTTACATATGGTTCAATATTTTACCTCAGTGTTTTAATTTTAAAACTACTTTTTACAAAGAATTCGTACTTTTGTTGATAATAATAATTCAACTTGTGTTAAAAATTATCTAAGTTTTTCATTTCTATTTTTTTTATTCGGTAGTATATATTTTAAATTTCGTATACATTATTTCTAAAAGCACCATAATCGAAAAATTGTGCCTCAAATATTTTATTAGTAGAAGAGCTAAAATCTTGCATAGTTGGGAGCTTTTATTAAATACACATGCATTATATAAAAAGAAAAAAATATATTTAAACAATTTTATTTGGTGTCATTGTACATATCAGATTATTATAAAATGTGTTCTTTTGTAGACATATAATAAAAAAGAATGATTGAAAAGACTGATACTAGACTGATTTAATTTTATATTCTTCTAGCACATAAGAAGAAAGTATTGGGATCGTGAAAATTTTTGACTTTCGTTTTTTGCTTGATTGACACGGTTTGAGATGTCTTGAATGCGATTTAACTATTTTTGGGAAATGTGTGTCTGTCTGTTACTCTGTGTAACACAATTTTTGTGGCCACTCTATCTCAAGAACTAATGCATGGTGTTTAATGATGATCAAACTTTAGATTAAGATAGACCTAGTTATAACTTAGCTTTGGGTTTATATCGCTCAACAGTTAGTATGGATGTCATTTTGGTGTATATCATCCTACAGATAATTTTTTTTCTGTGCTGTGTTTTTTAGGGTTTCCGAAATTTTCATATCTCTGCTCCTATTGAATAAAATTTTTTATGCTTTTTCTGAAAATCAATACTGTCTCAATTTTGGCTTTGAATACTCAATAGCGGGTGGTGCTATCCTATTGCCTCCTGAAAGAGATTCCTTGTCAGATCCACAATCAATTGATGCAATTATTCCTAGTGAATAACTACCTTTAAATGATAGTTTAATCATTATTAGTTATTCTTGTAACTTTCATACACTTTGAAACACATTATTGCTGCAAACTTTCAGTTTTGTTTTTGTTATCTTTCATTGAGTTTTAATTGATTTTGCTTCTTTATTTGGAAATTTATAATTTCTAAAAATTTAATTAGTTTTCCAAACCAGCTTTGCATTTAAGTGCATAAGCAGTGAGTTGAGTGCATATTTAATGCATAATAATAAAAAAAAAAATTAATGTATTTTGTATTTTAGATGTATTTTCAAAATACATGTATTTTAAATTTTTTAAATTTGGAAAGTATTTTGTATTTTATGTTGTAAAACCAATGTATTTTGTATTGAAAATGGTTTTTCGATGTATTTTGCCCAACTCTGACCAAAGGTGACCGGCCACTTGCAATTTTAGATGTTTCATTAAATATCTAGAAAAATACATGAGGAATTAACCTGAAACTCCAGGAATGTAAACAGCATAGTATAGGTCATATATTTTCATGAAGATTTTTTACTGAAACCCGATAGGGGACCATCAACAAATTAAAAAGAACGAATATCTTTTGGATAAATCTGTGAAAACTAATTTAGCAAAAGCGTTCAATCTGAAGATTATGATTAAGTGGCTTATTGTAATAATTTGTGTACATATTTATGAGGATAGCATGTATACTCAAAGAGAAATTCAGGTTTTCATAAAAATAGTTTCAAATTTTGCCAAGTTTTTTGCTTATAATTCGCAAAGTTCTTAATATAAAAAAAAGTTCTTTTAAAAAAACATGACAAAAAAAAATTGTCCACAGTACTGTGCAATTAGAATTAAAATATAGTAAAAATTGTATGAAAAGTGAGCAGGTTTACTAAATAATGTTTCACTGTGTATGTCTGAATGCAATCAAAATACAATGTGCATAATGTGTTAGCTAAATGCATGGAGCAACTTTTGTTAAATTCTCAAAAACATTGCTTGAAAATTCTAAAAATTATCGTTGATAGAATAAGTTCAAAATCTGTTGTTCCCAAAATGAAGCAAAAAGATGAGGGGCTGTACCCATATATCCACTGATTAGTGCCAATATAACATCCGCTACTGTATTTGGATGCAACCCCTCATATTTTTGTTTCCTTTTGGGAATAACAGATTTTGAGCTTATTCTATCAACGACAATTTTCAGACTTTTCAAACTATGTTTTTGAGACTTTCACAAAAGTTGCTCTATACATTTAGCTAACACATTATGCAAATTACGTATTTTGACTACATTCGGGCTTGTGCAGTGAATCATTATTTAGTAAACGTGCTCATTTTTCATACATTTTTTAATTCTGATTGCAGGGTATTGTGTACAATGTTGTTTGTCATATTTTCTGAAAAGAACTTTTTTTTATATTAAGAACTCTGCAAATTATAAGCAAAAAACTTTGCAAAATTTGGGACTCTTTTTGTAAAAACTTTAATTTCTCTATGAGTAACATGCTATCCTCATAAAAATGAACACAGTTTATTACAATAAGGCACTTAATCATAATCTACAGTTCGAACTATTTTGCTATATTAGTTTTTACTGGGTTATCCAAAAGATATTCATTCATTTTCAATTTGTTGATGGTCCCCTATGGGGTTTCTGGAAAAAATCCTCACGGAAATGTATGACCTGTGCTATTCTGTTTACACACCTTGAGTTTTAGGATAATTCCTCATGTAGTTTTCTAGATATTTAACAAAACGTGTAAAATCGCAAGTGGCCGGTCACTTTTGGCCACGTAGTGTATAAGTTAGCAAAAAAATATATATAATTTTTAAAAAAAGTATTTTGCCATATATGCAGTTATTTTCTCTTTGATCAACAATAAAAATCACCAGAGGTATTTTAATATTACTATAAAAATATTAAATATATATTTTTAATATTGTGCAATAAAAACTATTAGGGATAATATACAAATGGGCCTTTGCCTCAAATGTACTAAACTTATCGTATTCTTTATTATTATTATTATTTGTTATGTAAATGCATGTTACAAGGTAAACATATTTTAATGGATAATGAATAACATTGTTAATGTTCACGAAAATGGCAAATATATATTGCAAGTAAGGGCTTGTCTTAATTGAAAGATGATAGAATGTGTTAGAATGTTAAATATGTTAAAACATGAACTTGCATATTACAAAAAATAAATAAATAAAATAATAATAAACAGGTTTTAAATAAAACTTTAAAAGATTAAAATGCAAGAAAGTATCTTTTTCTTGAAATGAATATATATTTATAAACACATGAAGCAAATAAAATATTATATATTGCTTATTAGAAAAGAAAAAATGAATTAGATTCCTACTTTACTTATTGTTTAGTTGTTAATTAACAACAATGAAAAATGTATAAAGCTCAGATATTTAGGAATTATACATTTTACCTGTATTAAAACAGATGAAAAGAGGGTGGATTTAATAGAAATTTCTTTTTCTCTTTTAAAAATTAATACAAAATTCTTAATAAATGCATTGAATACAATTAAATGTAGGTAAAATTCCCAATGCAAACCTATTTATTTAAACAGCAACTCTTCTTATTTAGAAATAATCATAACAAATTGCATACACTTTATCTTATTTTTTAAATATGTTAGAAAAAAAATGTAACTTGCACATAAAAAAACAGGTGTTACGGAAATCTTTTAAAAAGATTAAAATGCAAGAAAGTGTCCCCTTCATAGAATGAATATGTATTTATAACACATAAAATTTTCTTATTATTCCATTGTTAATTAAACAATAATAATATAATTTTTAAATATCTGACTTTGATTGTAAATAATAATAAAGCTCAGATACTTAATAATTATACATTTTTCTTTTATAAAAACATGTAAAGAGAGAGGGAAATCTTTTTAATGTTTATATACGCTGTGTATTCAACTCATGGCTGAATTAAGTTTTGGAAAAACTGGAAATGCATGATGATGAACGCAAAAAATATGGAGGTCACCGGGACTTAACCGAGGTTAGTGACATCATTCTCAGTGTGCCCTGGTGTTGGTCTAACGCTGAAAGTGCTATTTGCCTCTAATCCCAAGCAACTCAATGTTAACCCATGGCTTCAAGAGCAGGGGCCTGCCAACCCAGTGTGCAAAGTGTGGGACGCACAGAGGTGCCGAAGTAGTAAGGGCACCAAAGATTTCAGTTGAGGAGGAAATACTCAAAAGAAGAAAAACTTTCTTGACATCTGAATTATGTTCTGTAGATTTGCGTGAGAGAAACGCACAAATAAATATTCAATTCTTTTATTTATTTATTTTGTTTTGTTGTACTTCTGAGTCTCCTAATAGGTGATAAACCAATCGTGCCCATCGGCCTAATCGTTCGGAGTTTTCCATGGTTTCCTTCAAACCTTGGATTTCCTTGCATTAATATGGGTTAGGTTCCCTTAGAAAGACCACCCACGGAGGGCACTCTCCCTCCTCCCTTTGGGCATGTATCCCCCGTGTTGATAAATGGCCGTCATAAACACACACAACCAACCAACCAACCTAATAGGTGATTTAGATGCAGACCTGTCCAACCTTTTAATAAACAGAGGCACATCTCATGTAGTTACAAACAATGAAAGGCGCCCTGCCTTTTTTTTATGTATGTGTATGCCAATACAATCGAATCCGCATAGTTGAACAATTGATGTCACATTACATGTTCAATCGCACCTTGCCATTTGCATTGCTCCATTTATAGAGGTAGTGGCTCAATACCAATTCAGTTTAGCAACAGCCAATGACACAAAGGATTATGTGATAGATTTTTCTCTAAACAGTACAGGACCTATTATCCAGAATCCTTGGGACTGAAGGCTTTCTGGATTTTGGAATTTTCTGGATTTCGGGTCCTCTCGAAATTTGGTATTTTAAAAAATTATTTAAACAAAAATTCATGTACAAAATTCATAACAATGAATAAATAAAAAAATAAAATTGGTAACTAATATTATCTACAAGCTCTACCTTTTTTTTCTTTACAGCTACATAATTTACATAAAAAATTTTGATCTATATTTTTAATAAATCTTATTTCTTAAATAAATTCGAAATTATTTGCAGAGGTAACTTCCATTATTTTAATTTTTCTTTCTTTTGCATCTCCATGGAGGCTCCATAAACAGCAAAACTAATATTTTGTTATATTGGTTTTTAAAATTGTCAACTCTTGCATTTTGTTTACATTTTATATCTTTGTGTTTGTCACATTATTTGTCAACGATATGCACACGTTTAATGTTTTTTTTTTTTTTTCCAAAATTTAGTGATTTTGCTAAATATGCAGGAAAAAATTTTCCATGACAATTTTTAACCGTTTTCGCACATTCTGCTGGGAAAAAGCAAATAAATAGAGCTCTCCTATCACATGTGTATTCAAGTAACACAATGGCACAGCCATAATATTTTTTTGGAGTGAGGGGCAGGGGGCAAAATATCTGACGATTTTTTTTTTAAACAAATATTGTAATAAAATTAATTTTAAATTAAAATGTGACAGAAAAAGATTTTTTCCTAAATTGGGGGGGGGGGGGGGGGGGATCTGTGTTCTCCCGCCACTGAAGTAACATATTTTAGTGGTTACACATTCAAACAATAGGCTGAAAAAAAAAAATTAGGAATCTAAAATTTTCATAAATTACAAAATTTTAATAAAAATTTACAAATTTAGAAAATTTTCCAAATTTTTTTTTCTTCTGGATTTTGGAATTCCGGATAATGGGTCCTATACTGTAGTTAGTTAATCACTATCTATGAGCTGGCATCGCTTCGCACCTGTAAAAACACAAACAAAATTACAGGCATATCAAGCACCAAATAGAGAAAAGTTTTGCTGGAATGCAATGTTGAAATTAGCCATTTAACCATACTGTTTATTAGTTGTATGCAAAGTATCATTGGCCGGTCAATTTTTTCAGAGTCGAAATCTTATAGCAATTTTTAGTGTCTATTTTCACAATGATAAATCAAAGAGCTGTTTCGAATTTTTATTTAGACTGCTAAAAGAATGTCTGAAACATTTACACATTTAGGAGACATTTAAGATATACTTATTTTCAATTAGCAAACTTTCAAATTTCTATTTTATAAGCAATTACAAAAAATCAGGTTATTTTAGAACATGTTGAAAAAGAGGGAATGTTGAAATAAGGAGTTAAAGATAGATCTATTTCACTAACATCTTTTTTTTATTTCACTACTGTTTCTTATTTCTTATTCGCCAAATCACTAATGTTGGTCAAAAGCCAACGAGAACACTGTGCATAACTATTATTTCACTGTAGTAGTGGTAGACCATAGTACAGTTTTATTACCACAGGTGCTAAATACCGCCTGTTTTTTTATTTTTAAATCGTCGCCTTACTGCAGATATTCTGTCATAAATAAGATCAAAATTACTATTCGGAAATACAATATCTTTGACACACAGACATCTCACGGTGGTATCCATAAGTCCCCTGCGACTCAAAAACTCTGTGTAAGAGTAATTTGCAGAAATAATATAAATCATAGTAAATTTATATTTTTCAGAGGGACAACCTATCTCAAAAGTTTTGATCCAGAAAATTTAATCACTGAATAACAAATTAATAACATAAAATAATTAACACTAAATAACAGTCACTGGTAACAATGAAAAGAACCGCATTCAAATATTATTCATTTTAAGGGGGCAGATCACATTGAGCAGCCAGAAAATGATCGTATTTAAAGCAGTGCTCTGTAGATTTTTAACCAATGAATGAAACGCAACAATTTTTTTTCTTTACTTTCACACATTCTTATGGTTTGATAAAATATTCAAATACACATATATTTAGTAATATTAATTAATTAAATCATAACGACTAAAATGGCTGTTGAAAAATACGAATATTGAAATATGCATTTTGCGTGCATGATTTTGCAAATTCTACCGCAGATATATATTTAATGTTTCATATTTCGTTACTTATAATACTATATTTTACACTGAAACTAAATTGGAAAGTATATTCAAATTCTTTATCATAATTAATGGTTTTTCTAATAATCATATTCACTAAATTTCACCAAAAAATGTATACTTATTTTTTCAATCCATAATTTTCTGTGATTAAAGTCAGACTAAATTGAGGTTCAGCATAAACTAACAATATACATAATTTCAAGTTTCTATGATAATTAGTTTTTAAATGAGAGTGTGCGCAATAGCAAAAAATTAATTTGAAAAAAAAAACGGCTTCAAAGTTTTCTTATAACATTGTAGTAAATGCTTTTATGCAATATAATTTTAGCCATAACTTCTGTTCTACTTGGTATTTTTGTAAAATTCCTTTTGCAGTGTATTTGTAACTTTTGAAAGCATCCATTCTGAAATTTGTAAAAAATATTTTTTTTTAACCGTCAACGTGATCTTATGTTGGCTTAAGTTCAAATATATGTTTCTGTAAAGTTAAACTTATTAAAATAAATATGCATTTCTATATTTTCCCAATTAGTTTTCCCAGTTTCTCTGCTCAACCAATAACACTTAATGTATTTTCAAAGAAACAGTAAAGTTTCAATGACTTGTTTAAAAATGTTTAAAGTTCCTTTAAATGTATGTAAGATATCAGTTTACTATTTTTGAATATTAATTACTTACTTAAAAGATGCTATGAACTTTATTTTGCAGTTGTACAAAGTGTGTACTTTCACTAGCCTATTTGCCACATCACACCTTGTTGTTTACACTGTGACCATGGTTGGTTGACTTCATGGTTGGCTGGGTGTGTGGCAGGGAAACCATTTCATGTCAGTTAACCTGCAGTTAGTTGGTTTCACTGTAAACAGCAAGTGCGAACTTGCTGTTTATATTTGCATATTAACTTTTAACTGTGAGCTTTAACCTCCTTTTCTTTTAGTATTTAATCCAGATGTTTTTGCTTGGAGGTGTGCAGTTGAATGTGCATAACTGATGTCATGGATTGATAGATTGTTGATACTGGCTTGTGCTGTTTTTTAAGCTGTCTGGTACAGCAATGTTAATTTGAATTTTATTTAGGCATGAGGCTAGTCAAGCCATGGAAAGGTTATATAGTTGTTGTTACACTTTACCTATTGTTATACTAACAAGTTTTACCTCAAATTATACTAACCTCTGAAGAATAAAATATGTTACTTCTTTTAAAACTGTTTTAACTTGTGACTTTCTACACCAGAGAAGATAAATATGATTATTTTGATAACATAGTGATCCATGGCCCAACAGATTGGTAGCAGAGCGTGGTTAGTCCCACTCTGCTCTATAAAGTAAGAATGGCTACTGTCAGTGAAATGAACTATTCGTCTTTTGCATTTCCAAAATTAAACAGAGAGAACTTTAAATCGTGGAAGTTCAATGTAAATTTGTACTTAATTAGTCAGAATTTGGCCGAGTTTATTTCTGATAAAGTGGGAAGTGAAGTTTTGAACGAATCTGCTACAAAAGAAGCTGTGGCAAAGGATGCTGCTACTGTTGCAAAGGAGAACAAGGCCTTAGCTATATTATACCTCAGTGTAGAAGAAAATCTCAAAAATATAATATATGATGCCAAATCACCATCAGAAGTCTGGTTGTTACTAAATAACACTTTTGAGCCTTGTAGTCGTGCCAGGATAGCAACATTAAAAAGAAATTTCGTGAATATTAAGTATAAGGCAATGGAGTCTATGGTTACATATATCAACAGGGTACTAGAAAGTGCAAAGGATTTGCAAGCTGCTGGTAAAGAAGTCCCTCCTGACGAAGTTATCTACCAAATCCTGGAACATTTCCCTGAAAGCTATGAAAATTTAGTTATACAGCTATATCGCCTACCTGGCAAGGAGTTTACAGTGGAAGAGGTGCATAAGCAACTACTAGCAGAATATGATCATCAAAAATGTAAACTTACCGAGGCTCCAAGAAATCAAGTTTTCTTATCAGTGCATCGAAACAAGCAAAGATGCTGTTACTCATGCGGAAGGATGGGACACTTGCGAAAGGACTGTAGAATGAATTCCAGACCCCAAAGTATTTCCCAATCTAGACAGAGAAACAGTCACATTCCCAACCAAGCCCACTTTGCTGCAGCGATAAGTGAGGACTTGGAGTTCGTACTCGACTCGGCAGCTACAGATCACTTTTGTAAGGAAAGGACAGTTTTTCAGGACTTTCGAGAATTTAAGAGTCAAGCAGTCACGCCAAGGGTACTGCCAAAATAGCTGGTATTGGTAACATTGTTTTAATGATTAATTCAGGTACTGTTCCATTTAATCTAATTCTTAAAAATTTTTATTATGCTCCAGATATGTGTCACAATTTAATCTCTGTTCGATGTCTATGTCTTCAAAACTTAAATGTTAATTTTAGTTGTAATCAAGCTATAATCAGTAATGAAACAAATGATCAAATTTTAACTCTACCATTGCAAAATAAGTTTTATTCTATTTATGCAAATTGTAAAAGTGAATCGGCTGGTGCACACATGGTTAAAAATAATGTAACTAATTGGCACTTACGTTATGGGCACCAAAACTGTAAAGCTCTATTAGAATTTGCTAAATCAGGAAATGTTTTTTGTTTAGAAAAACTATCGGGCGAGGTAAAGGAATGTGAATCATGCAACTATTCAAAAAGTAAGCGGGCAAGTTTTCAGGAAAGGGATATAAATACATCAGAAATTCTTGAACTTTGTCATTCAGATATTTGGGGGCCTGCTCCAGTTTAATCCCTGGGTGGTGCTAGGTATTTCTTAACTATAATAGATGACTTCTCGAGGTATGCATTTGTGTATTTTTTTAGCCATAAAAGCCAAGCGTTTAGACAATTTAGAAATTTTAAGGTTTTTGTTGAAAAGCAAACGGGTTAAAAGGATAAAACGAATTAGAACTGATCGTGGGGGGGAATTTAGCTCTAATGAGTTTGAGAATTTCCTGAGAGCAGAAGGTATTAAACATGAATTCACAAATGCATATTCTTCGGAAATGAACAACGTTTCTGAATGCTACAATAGAAGCATTATGGAAGGGGTTAGGTCACAAATAGAACAAGGAAATTTACCTCAGGAATTGTGGGCAGAATTGGCGAATACACAAAATTACCTAAAAAGTAGATTCCCCCATAGTAAGTTGAAGGGGAGAACCCCACTGAATGTCTGGAGAGGTGAAACTTTTTCAGTTAGACACTTTAAAACTGTTGGTAGCACAGCTTATATTAATATACCTAGCAGATACAGAAATAAATTAGAAAGGAGGGCTAGAAAAGGAGTTATGGTGGGATATGCTTTAAGCACTTTAGGTTACAGAATATGGTATCCAGGGACTACATTAGTTGATGAAACCAAACATGTTAGAATTGATGAGGGAAGACCTTATTTTAAATTTGAGCATAAAGACAGTAAAAATTTGGTAAATGTTAAAATTTTGGGAAATTTTTCCGAGGGTATTGGAGAAAGTGAGAACCTATCCCCCTCATCTACTGCAGACTGGAAAAAGGAAGAGGTAACTAGAAAAACAGGGACATCTGCAGGTAGGATAGATGTTTATTATTATCCAAAAGTTGGAGTAAGGTTGCGAAGTAAAAATGATGTGGAAAGGTATTGTAAAGAAAATAAATTGACCTATAACTTAGATGAATTTGATTTTAAACCTTCTTCTGAAAATAAAAATGTAGATTTAACCCAAAGTCCAGGTAATAGTGAGGGAGAGGATTCTGAATTAGAAGCTTGTTGTGTGGAAGTAAAAATTCCATCTTCCTACAAGGAGTCCCAGAAATTGCCCAAAAAAGATAACTGGTTAGAAGCCATGAAAAATGAATTAAGTACCCTCCAAGAAAGAGAAGTGTATGATTTAGTACCCAAACCAGAAAAAGTAAAAGTGTTAGGTAGTAGATGGGCTTATGCCACTGAAAGGGATGAAAATGGAAAAATAAAAAGTTTTAAAGCGAGATTTGTGGCAAAGGGATTTAGGCAAGTAGAAGGTATAGATTATTTTGATACTTTTTCTCCAGTTATATCTTTTTCATTGGTAAGATTTTTCTTTGTAATGTTAGTTATAATAAAGGGCTGGGAACATCAACACTTGGATATCAAATGTGCTTATTTGTATGCTAAATTGAAGGAAGTAATTTATATAGATCAACCAGAGGGTTTTGTTGAAATGGGAAAGGAGAATCATGTGATGAGGTTAAAGAAAGCTGTATATGGCTTGCACCAAGCCGGGCGTGAGTGGTACTTTTAATTAGATAATACATTTATTAAATTGGGTTTTGAGAAAATTGACTGTTGTAACTGTACTTATACCTACAAATCAGAAGTTATAATATTAGTATATGTTGATGATTTGGCCATATTTGCTAAAAATAAAAGTAGATTAAAAGAGGTAATAGAATTAGTAAAATCAAAATTTGAAATTAAAGTACTAGGCAAAATTAAATACTTTTTAGGAGTTGAATTTGAAGAAATCAATAATGAAATTCATATGCATCAGAAAAAGTATATTAAAACATTAAGTGAAATGTTTAAAGATATTCCTAGAATAAAATGTAAATTGCCACTCACGCCAGGCGTTATCTTAAATAAAACTTTTAAGGGTGAAGAAACCAAGGATATCCCATATAGAGAATTAATTGGAAGTCTTTTATTTCTTGCATCCAGGACTAGACCTGACATTATGTTTTCAGTGATAGCCCTTTCTCAATTTTCAAGTAATCCCTCATGGTCACATTGGAAAAGTTTATGTCAAATATTGCAATATGTTTTCAATACAAATAATTTTTCAATAAACATTTCTAGAAGCTTTGATAATAATTTAACTGTATATACTGATGCTAGCTGGGCATCAGATATAGTAGACAGAAAATCTGTAAGTGGTTTTGTCGTGTTCTTAGATCAGTTCCCGCTAATATGGAATTCTGCTAAACAGAAGTGTACTGCCTTATCCAGTATGGATTCAGAGTATATTGCTTTGTCAGATTCTATAAAAGAACTGAATTGGATTTTGAAAATAAGAGAATGTTTTTCATTTCTCGGTTTAAATCTAAATAAACCTGATGTATTCTGTGACAACCAAAGTGCAATATGTTTTTCTAAGAATTGTGTTGAAAATAATAGAACAAAATATATAGATACTAGGTTTTATTTTGTAAAAGATAATTTAAGTAAATTTAATCTCAAATTTGTATCAGGAAAAGCCAATGTGGCTGATATATTCACAAAGGCTTTGCCAGGTGAAAAGTTTTTGTTTTATTGTAAATGGTTATTTGGCTGAGCTAGAGACTCTGGGAAAAGGGGGCATTTGTTGGCTTAAGTTCAAATATATGTTTCTGTAAAGTTAAGCTTATTAAAATAAATATGCATTTCTATATTTTCCCAATTAGTTTTCCCAGTTTCTCTGCTCAACCAATAACACTTAACGTATTTTCAAAGAAACAGTAAAGTTTCAATGACTTGTTTAAAAATGTTTAAAGTTCATTTAAATGTGTGTAAGATATCAGGTTACTATTTTTGAATATTATTTACTTACTTAAAAGTTGCTATGAACTTTATTTTGCAGTTGTACAAAGTGTGTACTTTCACTAGCCTATTTGCCACATCACACCTTGTTGTTTACACCATAGAGAAGAGATAGGGGTGGAGTGTGCTTTCCGTAGAGAATTCCGTTGAAAAGTGGCATCAACATGACCAGTCCTACTCATGTAAAGGTTTCCAGATTTCGCTCGTTATCGCTTGCTTGGCAATTTGAAAATTGTTGCTGGTCGTGAAAAAAATATATATATAAATACTCAGCCTCCACATTATGCATGTGAAGTAGTACAAAAATGTAAACAAAGTAAAACAAAGCAACTTAAAATCTGTTTTAAATTAGTAAAAGAAGATTCTCACTTTAATTTAACGATACGGTAATTTGTTTATTTTCCTTTCGCAAACATATGCTAGCCTTTGGCGGTAAAAGTCACGTGACTATTATGTTGATTCCACTTTAGGATTACCAAAGCACTCTCCACCCCTATCTCTTCTCTATGGTTTACACTGTGACCATGGTTGGTTGGCTTCATGGTTGGCTGGGTGTGTGGCAGGGAAACCATTTCATGTCAGTTAACCTGCAGTTAGTTGGTTTCACTGCTTCACACTTGCTGTTTATATTTATAGGAACTCGGGCACTTGGAAGCGCATTAAATGAGAACAACACCAATTAAGTTGAATCTGACACTATTAAAATTTAGGGTAGATTATATTAAAACTATTTACATAAAATATTTACAGTTACTATATGCGCGAAGTATAAACATCATCACAATCTTTACATTGTTTGTCGCCGTCCTTAAACAAACACACATCATCGTTCTCTGCGTTCGACCGATTGACCTCAGTTCAGTTCTCGTTTTTCTCCTGCTCAAAAGGAGTGTCTCTAGATCACAAGTGTCGTTCTAATACGCCTGCGCTGACTAGTTCATGGGGAAAGTTATCAAACAGAGGAAAGCGCTTTTATCAGCATCTACGTGAGCGGTTGGTGGCGCTGTAAACAGTAGGCATGCAGGGAAAGCTATTAAAGGCAAAACTTTCCCACAAATCGGCAATCCTGACAGGTTGATCGACCTCGATCGAAACGTGGACCACAGGAAGGAGCAGCAGGAACACCTGAAAAGAAAAAAAAGAAAAAGCAGCACCCCAAGTTCTATTTGGAAAAAGTCATCATTATTAAAAATCCTCGTCAAAATTTATATTATTTCTTGAAAAAAAAAGTCTTCTTATTTTTTTTTTTTACATCTCTTTGTCGTTCTTTCTTCTTACGTCTTATCTTTTCTTACGTCTTTTTGTCTTCTTTTACCATACGTCTTTTCGTCTTTTTTTTTCGTTCCTTCGGGATTAATTTTGTCAAAATCGTTTAAAATCATAATCGGTGAAATTATCAGGAACGATGCCATATTCGTCAAAATCGGTCAAAGGTTCATCTTCAGAATCATTAGCGTCATTTTCGGAATTTAAGTCAAATTTACTTGTATTTTCTTCGAAAAAGGATCTTCTATATTCAGGTTTCTTTTTAGTAAACTTCTGCTGAGGTTTCTTAACTTCGTAATTATTAATTTCAATTTCATCTTCAAATTCATCTGACGAATTAGGAATATACTTAATTTTCTTAGAAGCATTATTCTTCAACTTCGCGTTAGACATTTTCTTAATATTTTCTTTTCTAAAATTTTCTTCATTTATTACATCAGATTTCTGGTTATTTTCATTTCTTGAAGGATACATCATATTTTCTTTATCTTTGAAATTAGGGAAATCTGGATTATTTTTAAAGTTCTTAGCACTGTTAGTCATCTTAATTTGCTTTTTTAACTTAGTCATCTCTTGTCTTAAATTTTCGAAATCTTCCTGGGAATTATTCAATTTTATCTGGATTCTTCTTTTGGACATTTTTATTCTAGAACACTCATCTTCTGATTCTTCTAACTGTTTTTCAAGATGTTTTGAATAATTATTTACTTTTATTAACCGTAATCGGTATTGTTCTGAACGTTTACTTTCTTCATCTAATTGGGATTTTATATCTTGAAATGCATATCTAATTTTCTATACAATTTACTAACTGTTTGTCTTTCTGATACTTCTTGTTCTAATTTATCTTCTAACGATGTTATTGTAATTTTCGACTTAGTTTTTTCTGACAAAAATGCTTCTTTTAAATCGATTACATCTAATTGTAACATTTTATATTTTGTTTCAACTTCTTTAACTTGGGCAGTTAAATTTTCATTTTCTAGACGTAATTCTTTAATTTCAGAGCTAGAATAGTGCAATTGAGAAACAGGTAAATATTTGTTTTGGTTTAGAATTTGTGGGTTGCTACTGTGCGAGGTGGAAGAATAAGGGTTAAATTCAGAATTTACAGTTACTTCACTTGACTTAATAACATTGACTAAGGAATTATTCTGACTTTTATTTAACTTAACATCATTACCAGAAACAATTAAGGAGCCTTGTTTTATTACATCAATACCAATAATTAAATCATATTCAATAGATTTGTCATCAATCACAAAAATAGATGTTTGGAATTTAGAATCTTCAATTTCGATTTCGGCCTCAAAGTAACCGATTGGTCTGAATGATTTTTTACCTAATCCACTTAAAAGCATATCTGTTGGTTCTAAGTTTACATAACTTTTAATTTTATCAAAATTACTTTTCTTTAGAATAGATCTTTCGCTTCCTGTATCGATTAATGAAATTAAATTTAATGAATGCAACTTTACATCTTTAAAAACTAAATTCTGAGAACAGGTTAGCACATTTACTTGAGAATCATTAGGCAATTTTGAATCTTTGGTTTTACCACATTCGAATGATTTGTGGCCATATAAATTACAAGAAAAGCAGAGAGGACCTTTATCTTTATTTCTACACTGATTACTTTTATGGAATCTATCGCCACAATTATAGCAACATATCTCAGGTTTATTGGGTCTAGATTTATTTTTAAGTTCAACTTCTGTTTTCATCTTAGGCCTAACATCAACATCAGGTTTACTATCATAATCGACACGCAATTTATCATAAATTTTAAGCTTCTCTTTAAATTCAACAATATTTGGGCAACCATACAAAAAGGATTTTTTAAAAACAGGATCATTAATTCCATTAATTACATACTGAATAAGTGCAGAATCTTCTATGTTGCCTTTTGAACATAACTGTTTCATATTCAAAAAATATTCGTCTAACGATTCGTTTTGTTTAATTTTCCTTTTAGATAGCAATTCATGTAATTCGGCTGAATTACACCTTTCACCAAATTCAGAAATAAGTAACGCTTTCATTTTAGACCAAGAATTTATTTTTGTTTCACTTTCTATAAACAATTTAGCTTTACCTGTCATACCGTGTTTAGGCAAAATCAATTTGTGCAAGTCACTAACGTTAAATAAAGAAAGAGTATCTTCAAAATCGGCAAGCCATTTTTCAACATTTTGAAATTGACTACCATCAAATTCAGAAAGCATATTTTCAATATCATTTATGGAAATTGATGGTTTAAGAACATAATCAGGAATTAGAATTTTCTGATTTTCCTTATTTTCACAACTAGAACTACCAGAATCATTTCTCAAATTATTTTCAGAAACACTCAAAATATCATTAATTTTGTTTGATTCATCTTCGCTCTCATCATCGCTAAGAGCACCTTCATCAGGAATTAAATTAGATTTCAATACACTAAAATCACATAATGAAGAAATTATTCTGGCAGCAATTTCATCGAAAGTTCCAGAATTATTTATACATAAAACATTGCAAATAGTTATTAACTCATTTACTGAAAAATCATCTTTAATACTTTGCAATTTTGTTTTAAATTCATCCGAATCTATTTCGAAAGCAAAGCCAGTAAAATTACGAATTCTACATCTATTATTTCTATTACCGACTTCTCCAAAAATTAATGTATGCAACGTCTTAATACTTAAGGATTTTTCAACTTTCAGCGAAAGTTCTAATTCCTTGAAATCAACTAATTTTGACATATTGAATAAGAAAAAATAAACTCACTTCATTGAAAGATATCCAGCTTGCTACATACATGCACTTCTCCACTTGAACTATTTCACTTATAATTTATTGCAGCATTATTTTGCATAAGGAATTTTGTGGGCGGCGTCAACCAACAGGACATCAACACTTGAATTATTAAAACCAAAACTTTGTCTTTGTGGGCGTAACGTTCTCATCACAGTTCTTGACACCATTTATAGGAACTTGGGCACTTGGAAGCGCATTAAATGAGAACACCATTATTAAGTTGAATCTGACACCATTAAAATTTAAGGTAGATTATATTAAAACTATTTACATAAAATATTTACAGTTATTATATGCGCGAAGTATAAACATCATCACAATCTTTACATTGTTTGTCGCCGTCCTTAAACAAACACACATCATCGTTCTCTGCGTTCGACCGACTGACCTCAGTTCAGTTCTCGTTTTTCTCCTGCTCAAAAGGAGTGTCTCTAGATCACAAGTGTCGTTCTAATATGCCTGCGCTGACTAGTTCATGGGGAAAGCAATCAAACAGAGGAAGGCGCTTTGATCAGCATCTACGTGAGCGGTTGGTGGCACTGTAAACAGTAGGCATGCAGGGAAAGCTATTAAAGGCAAAACTTTCCCACATATTTGCATATTAACTTTAAACTGTGAGCTTTAACCTCCTTTTCTTTTAGTATTTAAGCCAGATGTTTTTGCTTGGAAGTGTGCAGTTGAACATGTGGGACTGATGTCATGGATTGATAGATTGTTGATACTGGCTTGTGCTGTTTTTAAGCTGTCTGGTACAGCAATGTTAATTTGAATTTTATTTAGGCATGAGGCTAGCCAAGCCATGGAAAGGTCATATAGTTGTTGTTACACTTTACCTATTGTTATACTAACAAGTTTTACCTTAAATTATACTAACCTCTGAAGAATAATATATGTTACTTCTTTTAAAACTGTTTTAACTTGTGGCTTTCTACACCAGAGAAGATAGATATGATTATTTTGATAACATAGTGATCCGCGGCCCAACAATCTGCCCCTTTAAAAATAGATTTTTAACACTTTCCAACATAGTTGGAAAATGTTTATGAATTCGGTTTGTCTGACTGTCTGTTCATGTTGTAACCTGCATAAACATATTCGGATTTCCATGCTATTGATATGTGTTAATGATGTTTACCAAGGTGTATTCTGTACTGTGTAGCATTAATAGTTAATTTATAGGAACACTCAAAAAAATTCCATTAGATTATGGTCAATGGAGAAAAAGCGTTTGCAGTGTATTTTGACATTACGCTATTTCAAATGTACTGAAATTGATATAAATCACTGAATTTCACTACAAGATTATTACTATCTTTGAGCAATAATTGCTGAAAGCGCGTTTTCAACTTTGGTATGCACTTTAAAATGGAACTGATTTTTTGCATGTTACTCATTGTGTATAAATTCTATACTTTGCATCCAGAGTTGCACAAAAGAATTCTCGTACTATACTCCTCATTAGTGGAAACTGCTGAAGGGGAATTTTCAACTGTGAAATGTATTTCCTAACTGAACTAAATTTTTGTACGCGTGTAGTTTCAAAGAATTCGGATAACTTTCTGATTGTATAGGAAAATTGCTGAAATTAGTTTTTCAAATGTGTTATGCATTTCCAAATGATTTAATTAGACATCTTCTTAAATGGTGCAGTTTTGTTGCATTATTCTGAATCTGTTGGAAAGTGTTTTATAATCTATGCTTGACGCATGATTTTTTCTTTCTGATTAATCTTTTAACAAGCTAGTAAGAAGAAACATTGCAATGCGCACCAAGAAACTTTCAAAGGGCACCACTATGGCGTCCGCAGGAGATACGTTGGGCAGCCCTATGATAGAGAAACAATGTAAAACTTGTATGAGTATGCTGTTCAATATAGAGATTTTATATTGGAGAGACTGGCGTCAGTTATGAGATAAATTTTAACAGCTAAAAATGAAGCATCAACTGTTTATGAAGATTTCAGCATTCCATGCCATAGGCTACAATTTCCATGCTCAAAGTCTACTTTAGGCGGCCGAAATAATATCTTTTTTTCAGCGCTTCTACAAATCGCTCACCCACAAGAAAAGTGACATATCTCGACAAAAGTCAATTTCACAGGATAGGCAGAAGAAAATTTGCATTGTTTTACTGTAACTGGAAATAACAGCACTTAACTCTGCATGCACACTGTTAAAAATATCGTGAAAAATTACCTTTGATTTTAAAAGCTATTTTCTGACCAATGAGAACTCTTCATAGGTGTTTATGTAGCGTTATCATTGGTCCGAAAATAGATAGCCTTTAAAAACAGAGGTAATTTTTCACGATATTTTTAACAGTGCAGGAATAAAAACGTGCATAAAACACTTAAGAATGAAGACTTAGGATGAGGTTTGGAAGGCTGGGTAGTTTTACTTCCCTACACAATCCACCCCTCTTCTGTGGTCACAAACAGACATAAAGTGTAATAAAGTGATTTTTAGTTTAACTACACTTATGAAGCTGTTTGTGTAGCAAGACATACCTATGACAGACCTATTAAAGGAATAAAACACAAAATTAAATTTTGCAAGATGTATCACTTTTCTTGCAGGTGAGCGAAATGATCACTTCTGTAGAATCTATTATGCATTAAACAAAATTTGTGTGTTTTTTAGGACAATAGACCTCAGAGTAGAAAAAATACTTTCTATCTATACTATATGGTACACTGGACCTATAATCATGGCTGAAACAGAATTTTTGTTATGGGGGAAGAGATGGTGAAAGTAGGCTAAATTTGGCCATAAATGTCTAAAAATTCTTACTTTCTCAAAGATTGAGAGGGGCGGCCTTTCCCTGTACACCCTGCATATACGGTCGTGGCCAATCACATACTGGATAAATATGATGATTTCAAGATTTGTTCATTTCAATTCACAACATAAAATTGAAAGTATTGAAATATGAGTACTTATTAACAAACCTTAGGCACTACAGAGACTAGAATGATGGTTGTAATATGAACAGGAAAAAAGAGTTTTAAATTCCCCCGCATTTTATGCCCTACTAACCAACTTGCCCTGCGTTGTCCAGGCCAATGATAATAACCTTAAATATCCCTAAAGCTAGGGGGGGGGTGATGACAATGTCCTCAGCAGTATTTACTGGATGTGCAATGCACTGTAAGGTTTGGTTTGATTTTATATTTTTAAACGGAAACCTTTCCGAACGAACCTAATATTGTCAGCAGCACTGACTTCGACTGGGTGCAATCTCGAATTTGAATGATTTTTCCTTTTTAAATGAAATTCCATCCAAACTAACCTCAAGTTGAGGGCTTCACTATCTTCGGCAGCGTACCAAGGGGGTGCTATCCCCACTCAGGTTTGATTTTTCAAGCAAACCTCGAATTCGCATTTAATTTCTGGCATTTAGATATATAAAACTTTCAATTCTGACCAAAAAAATTCTTGATAAAACATAAAATGTGCACCATCTCCTCACCTTTTTTGAAACGCGAAATCAAAATGGTATCCAAAGCACAATACCTCTTAAACGGGAAATGATACCTTGAGAAAACTTGCCCGAAAGAAAAAACATCTCTGGCGGATCCTTGAAATGACTTCAAGATTTTTTTATTAATAGCAGTTATTAATATTTTTTGCACACCAGAGATATCGTTAGAGCTGGAAAAATACCGAAAATGTACTAAAGGTTTTTTTTTTTTTTTTTGAAAGTTTGGAACTTTAGAAAAATGGAAAAACTTGAAAACTGATGCAAATCGTGGCCAAATAAAGTTTTTTTTTTTTTTTTTAAATAGTAACGAAAGATCCCGTTAGAATTGGTAAGGCAATTTTTTAAAAAAACTCTACGGGAACCCGCCCATTGCGATTTTAAAATGCAGAAAAAATCAAATGTAATGCTTTCGTCAGTATGAAAGACTACTTAACGCCTGGGGAAATTTATGGGCATGATCGCTTTGAAGAAAGAAAGCTCACCATTCTGCGATGACCATTATGGCTTTTAATTAAGATTGCGGCTAATTATCAAAGATGAAAAAAAAATCTGAGCCTCAGGTGCATTTAGACCTTATCCAAATTTTCAGACCTCTGGTATGGTAGATTTTCTTAGACATCGCCAACAGATTCATAGTAAAGATAAACATCTTTCTTTATTAATATCGATAAGAAAATTAGAGGGGGCAATCAACTTTCTTGCATTAGTATAGATGGAATCTATTGTTATTGTATTGCATTATTTTCTCCTGGTTTAATGAAATTTTACCGTTTAATCCAGGACTCTGTTATCGACAGATTCCATTTTCACGGGCTTTATTGTGTTTCAAATTTTATTTATGTAGCTGTTAATCTTTCATATTTTTCAAGAAATTTAAAAATGTTTGGAACTAGAAATTTTATTTAATAAAGGAAATAAAATACAAATCCTATAGAAACCAGATACTTTTAGTAAATAAATTTTCTGGTTCAAAAAACTTTATTTGGCCTGGCGAAAACTCTAGAAGGATGACAACAATGCATTTATAGATATTCATATTTTTTTTAATATAAAGTTTTATTTTCGGAGGGGGAATATAGGGCACCAGCCAAAGTTCTGCACACAGGCGCTGGATATTGCTGATGCACCCTTATTCAAGAGAGTCGCTTGGAAAGCAAGCAACTATTTTGTATCGGAAGGATTTTGACACCTCAAACGAATCAAGTCACCAGTAACAGCCAATCATATGCTTGAAAAACTGATTGTGGAAAAGCCTTTTCCCGAACAACCAATGAAATGCTTGTAAAACGAAAAAAAGTGTTACGTTAGTTGTGGGAAAACTGACAGGTCGCAGTCAATTTTTGACGCTTGAATTTTTTTTGCTTAATAGCACTTTTAAATGGTATTCAGCATTAATCTGATTGAATTGCGATGGCGATCAGTCCAATCAAATTAATGAGACATTTCATTTGAGCATTTGACTGAGGTTTTCTAGGTTGAGATAAATGATGAAAACAAGCATTAGTGTGATGCCAACTGCTAGCCATGGTGAAGGGATAAAACAAAATTACATTTCAGGACTTCTAATAAAGTTATTTTTACATGACATTATTTCAAACAAATTTTAGGACATTGTACAACTTTGTCATTGATTTTGAGGGGCGCGATGTATCTCATCGTATAGATAAATCTAGACACCACATTCACGGCTGCAGTTGCAGCTAAGGCTTTTATAACTCGGGCTGACTCACGTCGCCATTAAATTGCCGGTAGGAGAAGCACGATTGGCCACATCGCGTGGGCAACAATCGCTCATTGATCTAAATGGGAAACAAAATGCTTGACGATTCAGCCTGTTATAGGAGTCCTAGCTGCAGCTATATCGTTTGACCAGTTTTTTGAGCTAGATGCCTATCTATGAAAGTTGCGGCATACAGTGCTCAGACTGTGCTTATACAGACGCGTTTGTCCAAACTGCATAACCTGTGTACTTTCTATTCCAGAACCATAGATAACAATAGACAGATTTTCATCTTGGAACTCTGATATTTTCGTCAAGGTCATCAAAAAGCTATGAGGCGTTGGCGAGCAGGGGAGGAGGGAATCCATGTGTATCATCTCTTTATTTTCATTTCGAACTTGTCAGTTGAACAGAACGGACACAGATGCTGGATTTACTTCAAACAGCAAAAAATTCACAAAAATGCAGGCATCTGATTAGTCAATCTCGTCTTGCTAACAGCGAAAAATTTATCTGGATCCCGGACTTATGTTAACCTATGGGCGAGTCCAGCAGACCTCACCAAAGTCACTGGTGAGATTGGTTACGTGACGTCATGATAAGTGACCGGTCTCTAACCGGTCGACAAACCTACTGGATGGCACTGGTGTTATTTACTATTGGCGCCATCTGTATTACGTTGCCATAATTATTCTTTTATTATTGCTTCATCATGTATGATGCAAATGTAAATAAACTTTCATGTAACCAATCACGTGACCCAACTAACCAAGAATTTTCTTCGGTTAGTTCGGTCTCTCAATGGTCACTTTGGTTACTTGCACTGAACGACATTGGTTGCGACCCGGTTAGCAGCACTGAACGCCTTGGTGACTAACTGATCTCACCGGTCACTAACCGGTGGCACCTCTGGACGCGCCCTATGTCTTCAAAAGAAGTTGCTCGAAAAAAGCAACTTTTTATTGTTGGAGCCTATAAGGAAAGGGCAGCTGACGTCACTGTTGGTCGAATTACTGTGGATCAGCAAGAAAAACCTGTTCATTCTTTGATTCCTACTGTACACATGAGATGGGGAAATTTGATTGGTCTATGTTTATCAGGTCTCTGATATGATTGGCCTACATTGAATAGACTATTGCTGCAATGATCGTTATGACAAAAATGTAGTTGATAGATTGGTTGATGGAAGTGTTTGTTTGTAAACATGCACTTTCCTTATACTGTTCCTTGTAGAATGGATAAGAGGATACAAATGAATAGAGGGGTTGATATTAGAGGTCTGCACGGGTCGAAATTTCCGGGCCCAGCCCAACTCATAGGAAAAGAAATTCGGCCTGGCCCGATACAAAAATTAAAAGTTCGGCCCAGCCCGGTAATAAACTTAAAAGTTCGGCCCGGTCGAGTAAATTTCTACAAAACATTGATTTTTACGTCGATTTGGTTAAAAATTTGTCTTGTACGAGAAGTTCTGACCAAAAATATTTATCTTAACTTTTTTTTCATGTTTACAATCTTCATCTTTAGAGAAGTGCCTGCCGCAGGCTGCGATATTTAACTTTTAATGAATATCTATTTCTTGTATGTAAAATGTTTCAGTTATCATTAATATTGTTAATCCATATTCCATGTATTGAAGTGTTAAAAATCTGAAAAATGCTATACAGTAAAATCTTCTAAGACGGAATTGCATAGAAAAGGAAAAAAAATGCGGTATAGGACAAGTTCCCTTTTTTGCAAGTGTAAATGTATTATATATTCTTTTCTTACATATTAGTATATTAATTTTGCATGGATCAACACGCTTTTCAGTTTAAAACAGGGTTCTATCATAGGCAGGTTCCTTTTCCACGTTTTACTATATTTTAATAAGCGTAGAAATGTACTATTCTTTAAAAAGAATAAATTTTATTGTTTAAGTGTAGAATCATGGCGATTTAAAAATATATGCATTTTTTGCAAAAATTTTTGGGCAAGACCTAATTTTACTGATCTTTGAATGGACCAGGACATGCTGGCACAATGATTATCATACGGGCTGGGTTAAAACTAAGACTGAAAATTTTGGGCCGTGAAGACTAGGAATGAAACCAGTCCCGGCTCTGTACAGAAAAAATAAGTTAGGCCCGAGCTTTCACAATAAAGTTTGGCCCGGTTGATATAAAGGACCAATGTCGCTTGGAACAGTCAATGAAACGCTATGAAAACATTACGAGGGAAGAGTGTACTGTCGTGTTGCTGCTATTTTAGTCGAGTCAAAATATCCTGTGTAATTGAAACTTAAGACAGCAAAGATCTGCAATACAATTTACCCTTCATTTATATCGCAAGATGGAACACAGGGCTTATTAACATTGGTGCAGAAAATCACCGTGACTCCTGTTCTTTTTAAAAGGAAGATTGTTGATGATTAAGAGAATTTATGGCACATTTGTGGTTTTCAGCACCAATGTAAAAGAGCCTTTACCAGTGGTGTAGTCGTATAAAAAACAGAGGGTAAACGCTCTAAGCAGAGGGTATACGCTTAAGGCAGAGCGTATACCCTAGAGTGTATATACTATAGCTTTCTTGAGAAACAGAGAGTATATGGTGTTCCTTAGAAAAATCCAGAAGGTATACGGCGTATACCCCCGTATACCCTCCACTACATCCCTGGCCTTTACTCTATAGGGCGATTTTAAATAAAACTCCACTATTCCAGCCTAACATGTATGCAGATATTCAGGTAGATTTTAGCCAATTTGCCAAATGGGAAATCAGCAATCAGAAGCCTGTATTTTTGCGAAGATTGGAAGGTTATGTCCAAATTACAGCAATTTAAATTTCAAAATTTGGCGATACTCACTTCAGTCAGGGGCCTCGTTAAGGGGGGAGCCTCCCCCCAAACATTTGCAAATGTTATTACACTTGGCAAATTTACAAACTTAGTTGTCAAATTTGTTTAAAACTTTAATAAAAACTATAATATATTTTCTATTTCTGATAGACTTGGCAAAAATAATAAAACTAATTGGGAATATTATTAAACTTTTAACAAATAAGAACTATATTACATTTTCTAGCTGTGGTAAGTTGGAAAAATTAGAATGCTGCATAAACGCCTATGAAGCGTTCTCATTGGTCAGAAAATAGATGGTCTTTAAAAACAGGTAATTTTTCGGATTTTTTTTTTATGAGTCCGGATATTTTTTTTAATGTTTTTAACAGTGTAGATATGAGAGAGGCGATGCTATACTATTTGAATGGTTTAGATGATTCTGGACAAAAGTGAAGTGCCAAGCATCTTGGCGAAACAGTCATTTTCGCCAAGCTAATACTTGTTATTTTCTCATTCATATTATTAAACTCTAAGTCTGGGATTACGGTGCCTCACTACAGCGTCTAGAATACCTAGTGTGGAAATATGCTATTCACCCAATGCTAAAAATTTGTATCCCTTAAATTTGTGACGATACTGCTAAAAACCCAAGTGTCGATCACAGCGACATCTTCAGGATTTTCGTATTACATTGTATAAACTAGCAAAATCTTACAGTTGTAGAAAATATCCAGCAGATGTCGCTGCGATCTTTATATTTCAGCAGCATTGTTGCACATTTAAGGGATACAATATTTTAGTGCTTTTTTAAGTGTTAAAGGCCAAAGACTTTTAAGATACATAGACCTGCAAACTGTCAGTTTAACTAAGGATTTTTGATCACAGCTGTTCTACGGCAGTATAATATGCTTTATATTTTAATTTACCTAAGAAAATGCCTTCATCAGCGTATTTTTTCATTGCGGATCATTAAGTATTAGTCTACCCTATTTCATTTAGGCCTTTTTTAAAAAAATACCTTATTATTCATCAATTTTTTTGTTTTTTTCATATAGCAAGTAAGTATTACAATAAACATCCTCCAAGAATAAAAATATAGTGTTACTTTCGCTAATATGCATTTTTAATTACCTTTTTGCATAAAAATTTGTTTAAAAAACGTACATTTCTTTACAAGTAATTTAAAATTTTGTAAATTGCTATATTATGTTACAGTTGCTACCTTTAATCTGAACTTTCCTACCAGTTACTTTTTAAAGTCAAACTTTAAAAAAAGTAGAATTATAATCTTTAACAATATGTTTCCATATAAATTTCGCCTTTATTTAGGTTTATAAGGTATGTTAAAATTAGATAATCTTTTCCAAACATTCCATCCATAAAATTATTAATAAATCGCTTTATTTAACTTTATTACTGAAAATTCAATATTTAAAATGCATATTTAGATAGAAAAAATGTCTTCATGTAAAAAAATATGCCATAAACTTCATATATATATTGATAAAAATTAATTTTTAAGCTCATTCTAGCCATAGCACTTAATGGTAAATAACCACAGCTGACGTACAAACCTCGCGGTTTTGGAGTTTCAATTTACTTCAGATGGCTGCCATGATTTCGCATACTTTTGAATGGGAATCGCCTGTCTATGGTATCTTAAAAGTCTTTGTTAAATGCACAGAGTAAAAGAAATGCTGAAGTAACTATAGTGTTAAAATTTTGCCATGCGGTTTTTCCCCGTACACCAGTGGCAACACAGTAGATAGTTGGATATCAGTTGATTGTTTTGCAATGCTTTTTAAAAGGAAAAGCACTGACTTAAAAATTTTAATAGAAAATCTGAATTTTAAGAAAGTTGTACAAGTAGAAATCTGATTAATTATAGTTTTCTTCATAAGATACATATTTTTTTAAAGGCATTTGGCATTTCGATTGCTTTTTAAGACACTTAAAATCAGAGATCGTTCTGATAAAAAACCGAAGGCAGGCCATTTAAAAACATTGAATATCGTGGATTATTCTACCACAAGAAATAAATGGACTTATGATGTTTAGAAACTAAAAGTATTATTCAATATTTTCTGGAGTAAATTTTAATCTCGAATATATTTTATAACCTATAATTTAATAATTCATATTATTTTTATATCTATGCAATATAGAATTCATTTTTTTTTATCTTAATTATTCAGGAAAGAAAACTTATGTAAATTATAGGTCATTGTCCAGGAACTAATTTTTGCAAAAGTCATAAGGTATGATTTTAATATAATCTTACTTATAGGGGGTGGGGGTAGAGAACCGGAATTTCCAGACCCGGGCCCAGCCCGCACCAAAAAGAGGAATAATTAGGCTTGGCACGGACCGGGCGATTGGAAAAACTAAAATTTCGGTCCAGCCTGTTTGTATTTTCGTGGTTCATGCCCCGGCCCAGCCCATTTTGTATTTTCGCGGTTCATGCCCCGGCCCGGCCACCGAAAAAAAATCAGCCCCAACTCAATTTCTACAAAAAATTCAGATTTTTCTTAACATACAGTAAAGATTATTTTCTAGAATACTGCATAAATATTTATGGGAAAAATTAACAGTAATTTACTATAAACTTTACTTATATACTTTAAATTACTATATGTTTTCATGCCAGAGCATATAGAATAGCAACATTAATAATCACTTAGACTCACTCCTATGCAAAGATTCATGAATACAAAATTTATTACGATTATACAGATAAAATTCCGTAACCGGAAATAATAGGACGCCATCTTAAATAGGACATCATCACCCATGGCAACACAGAATCATTACCTATCATGGGATATCAATGAATTAATTACGTATGATAGGATTTAATAGAATAATCGCCATGGCAACCTAGAATCATTACATATCATAGGATATCATCATTGAATTTATTACGTATGATAGGATTTAATACAATGAAGAAAGCTTTTGTTAATATATTTTTAAGTTTTGATTCGATTTTCATAAAATTTAAAATGACAAATTTCTGTAACGGTTATATATATTAAATTTCAAACCACTCGGTTGGGTAATTTTTGCGCTGTTATACCCTGATAGATGGACGGACCAGACACCAATTGTAGGTGCTATACAATTACGAATGCACCTAAAAAAGATTTTTAAAAATATTTCTATGTAATTTATTAAGCTGTATTTCCAAATTTTCCGTTACCAAAAGTTCATACTACTATCATTATTTTTACAAAACAAATTGCTTGCAAGACGAGGCTACTTCAGTCGGGCGAAAAGACCTGCTCACTAATGTAAATTCAATGGGATAATTTTTAAAAATACCTCGTTTGCATTTCAATTTTTTGTATTGCATAGTTCAGGAAAATTTGAAATCATATATATTGAAAGTTTTATTTGAAAATTATACAGTTATTAAGCACATATATAAGATTTATTTAAGATATATTGTTTAGGATAAATTTCTTATTTAAATGAGTTCTTTTTCCTATTATTTTTATAACTTAAATGGTATTAATACTTTGATTAATGATTTAAAATCTTTAAAAAAAAAAAAATCCTTTTTGTTGCTTTTTGGTAATATTAAATCATCTAAGTCATACCCCCCCCCCCCCACACACACACACACACACCTTCATGTCCTCCAGAATAATCATTAGGAAGGGAGGGGGGAGCACGGAACAAACTCAACTTATTTTTTCCCTCGTTTTTCCTTTGTTTGACGTCACTAGCATAACTTGTTTTGCATCCACGAACAAAGCACTTAGGCTGGGATTACGGTGCCTCACTTAAGATCAACTTAGAGACTTACGATATAAACAAAACGTAAACAGCATTACAGTGCCTCGCGATCTTGGAAGCAGCCGTAAGATTAAGCACAAGTGGGTGCGCGCGCAACCACAACAAATGTAACTGAGGCCTCTGATTGGCTGACTGCAGGAGGACTTACGCCGAAGCACAAGGACCTATACTGTTAAAAATATCGTGAAAAATTACCTCTGTTTTTAAAGGCTATCTATTTTCTGACCAATGAGAACACACAATAGGTATTTATACAGCGTTCTCATTGGTTAAAAAATAGATAGCGTTTTAAAAAAGAGGTAATTTTTCACGATATTTTTAACAGTGTACGCTGAGGCACCGTAATACCAAGTTACGATCGATTGCAGGCACGCCCATCCTACGATCAAGCGTTAGATTTAAGATAGCGAGGCACCGTAATCCCAGCCCTATTCTATTACCTCATCTTAATTTATGTTATGTAATCTCAATAATGAAAAATAAACGAATAAAATAAAATATTTTTTTAATTCTAACACACACGTTTTATGCATACAATCCAATGACATTTTGCTTAAAGAACGGCCTACCACGAATTCCAGAGTCATCAATATTTACCAAAATATCGCTTACGTTTTCGGCAAGTCATGCATATTATGTTTCCCCTCCTTAAATCTTACTCCGTGGTTAAAGAGATAGCCGATTTCTACACTATAAGGAAAGGGCATGTTTACAAACAAACATTTCCGTCAACCAATCTACTACTACATTTTTATCATAGCGATCATTGCAGGAATCACACTTGGCGACGTAGGCCAATCATATCACAGATCTGTTAAAGACCTATCAAATTCCCGGAGTTCATGTGTATAGTAGGAGTGCTAATGAATGAACAGGTTTTTCTTGCTGACCAACAGTAATTCGACCAACAGTGACGTCAGCTGCACTTTCCTTATAAATTCTAGGCGCTATAGCCTCGCTATCTTAAATCTAAATATTTTATATCGTTTTATTTATTTAAAATTATTTTATTTTTACGTCAAAGAGGAATCTATTTTTTGTGATTGAAACAAAATGGTAAGTTTTATTAACATGTTGGATAGATATCATCTTTTATTATTGTCTTTTAATTTAATAAATTGCGGGTAATCCATATGGATTGTTTAAATTGTTGTATACTTTTGATAGGCTAAATATCGCTATTTTTGGTAATCATTCAGATACATTTTATTAATATTAGAATGCTAATTATATACACTGGTGTCCAAAATTAAGGACCGATCACAAAATGCTAATTTTTAAGTATGCAAATACGCAAAAGGAAATAATATAATTCGAATAATTACTATCTCTACAGCACAGCTAGTCCATATAACATCTCATTCATGTCACATATGGTCACAAGTGTCACAATCACTACGGTGAAGAAAAAAAACAGGAAATTCCATACATCTCATTATGAGTCTCAAATGATCACTATATGTGACTCCACCAAGACGTCACTGTGACTGCTGCTTTGCGACGAGTCACCATGTGACTTTACAATGTAGTTACATTGTGACTGTCAACTGCAGACTGAAATTCAAAGTCATCGTGAACGCTGCATTGTGATAAGTTACCAAATAATGTCACATTAAAGTCACATGACGACTTTCAGGTGACAGGGAGACAACTGTAAAGTCACCATTGCGCTCTTTTGTAAAAAGTCACCATGTGACTATAATATGATTGGTGACTTATCATAATGCAACGTTCATGATGACTTTGAAATTGAGCCTAAAAATGGCAGTTACACGAGAGCACAATGTAACTACATTGTAAAGTCACCTGGTGACTCGTCTCATAGCAGCAGTCACACTGATGTCTCAGTGTAGAGGTCTGCACGGGCCCGGGCTTGGCCCGAGGCCCGTACCCGGCCCGGCGGAATGAAGGCGAATTTTCAAACGGGCCGGCAAAATTAGGACAATTTTTTTCAACGGGCCGGGCCGGGCCGACAGACAAAATAAACGGGACGGGCCGACAAAAAAATTAATCGGGCCTATCGGTCCGATATAATAATTTAAGCGAAGCAGATAAAATACAAGCCATTTTCAATGAATATGATTTTCTCGAGAAGTATAAATGTACGTCACAAGCCGATGCGAGTTTAACAACATCAATACAGAAATGTAACATGTCCATCATAGAGATCGGCATCGTACAGTTACAAGATGTCTGATTCCGAGTTTAATTTTTTTTCAGCAGACTCCTGCCAGGACGGAACTGATCTTATCGATCTCAGGATGTGTAGAACAGTCATTGTGTTTTGTAGTTTTAATAGTGATAATGAACTTCTCTTAACAGTATCTTTGGAAATATACCTTAAGGAGGTTCTCAAATTCACTGCTCAGCAATGCGAAGCTTTCAGACACATTTTCTGACAAAATATTTAACTATAAAGGCATAAAATTGAGAGGCCTGCCTATTGAAGGCATTTGGAAACGAATAGCTTTTTCCATATTTGATAAATTACTTACAGAGATAAAAGAGATTCCTGTCACGTGACTGTACGTTTTTCTCCTTTCCTGTTCCATCGCTTCCGGAAATTCGATTCAAAACGCTAAATTTGACAGTATTTTCAGAAAGATATATTGCTTTTATCTATGAAAAAAAAAAACTACATTTACATAGCTTCTGAATAAGAATGCTTGCCAATCTTACGCGTTTCCGAAAAGAAAAGAATTCATAAATGTGTCGAAATGTAGCTCCTTTGGATTTTAGAAAAGCCTTAAAAATGAGAGAAATATTTTCACAAATCTACTTTTTATTATACAGCTTCAAAAGTTATCATGTTTTTAATCCTTTATTCTGATGAACTACATTAATCTTTTAATGAATCCTTATTTCCATTTTGTAATGTCTGTAGACACGATGACTAAAACACTGTAAGTAATCGGTAATGTTTACTATTGTGTGTTTTCTGTTTTGCGAACATCATAGTAATGTAAAATATACTGTAAAATGCTCCCATAAATATGTATGTAGTATTCATTAAAAGTATCGTAATTGTATGTTGAGAAAAAACGGATTTTTTTTTTTTGTAGAAATTCTGTTGGGCCGGGCCGGGCCTGTTTTCCCTGATTTTTGTACGGGCCGGGCCGAGAACTGTAAAAATGCAAACGGGCCGGGCTCAGGCCGAACTTCCCATTTTTACACCGGGCCAAGATAGCTTTCGTTCGGGCCGGGCCGGCCCCGGGCCTCGAAATTCCGGCCCGTGCAGACCTCTATCTCAGTGGAGTCACATATAGGGATCATTTGAGACGTGTGGAATTTCCTATTTTTTTGCTTCACCGTAGTGACTGTGACACTTGTGACCATGTGTGACATGAATGAGATGCTATATGGACTAGCTGTGCTGTAGGGATTGTAATTATTTGAATTATATTATTTCCTTTTGAGTATTCGCTTACTTAAAAATTAGCATTTTGTGACTGGTCCTTAATTTTGGACAGCAGTGTAGTTCGTATAAGGATTTTGTTTCAGATATAAGAATAAAGATATGTCCAATTCTCAAAATTATTTTATTTTTATTGAACGTTAATAGTACTATATAAAGAATAAAAGTATTTTTTAAGAATATTTGTTTCTTAAAATGAATTACTTGTTTCATTGATTATATTCGGTTACTTGATAGGATATTTCTGATCAATTTAGATTTAAATTTTCCTTTACTCACTTAAAATAATTGTAAGTGTTAAGAAGGATATTGTTTACTGTAGCCCATTGATATTTAAATGGAAAATTAGTTACAGGCAAACTTCAATCCAGTTTTGCTAATAGTAGGTACTTGATTATGCATGTTTAAGCGAGCATGTAAACAAAGTTTCTACAAAATGAAAGGGTCATTTTATTTTCCTGTTCCCTTTTAAGCAAGAAAGATCCGATTGCAAAACAATTTGCTCTTTACTCTTTTTCAGATATTTAACTTGTGAACTTTGTCATGTAAAGAAAACACTGCTGATCCACTTATTTATTTTATTTTTAATACATTTCACCTGCAGATGTGATATCTTTCTTTTTGTTGTTAAGATTAATCCTGAAACTTTTATGAAGATTTCTTTGTATGAAGTTTAAATCAATTGAGAGATATTCCGACCACGTGTAGCTTTTCTATGTGCCCATTTCGAAGAATTTGTACACAATACCATTCCAATTCGATAGGCAGTTATAAATGCCTATTCAATGTATTTTAAGTTAAATCCTCATGTCTTGTTAGTGATGGAGTGATTATTTTCATTTATTGAAAAAATATTGATACCAAAATAATAGGAGATTCTCCATTTGAAATATATATTTATAAAATTTTGTTTAAATTGTTATTTAGGTGCATTTCTTTTACAAGCATAGCTACACATTTATCTTAGAGCATAGATCATCGGTTTAAATGTACCTATTTATCTATTAAAGTAGAAAATTAAATTTAATCATTTATTTATTCATTTTTTTCAAAAAGCATTTACTTATTATTCTTACTATTTTTGAAAATGGAATTTATTATCAAATTCATTATAAAATGCTCTCTGTGGAAGATTCTTTTATTTGAATCTATATGTTTGAGTGTATATTAAAGCTTTAGACGAATCATGAATTCATAATATATATAAATTCAGTGGTCAAAATAGTATGTTAGAAGTAATGAAACTATAGTAGGCCCTAGTTTTGTCATTGTTTGTTATGTAATGCTATTTTTTGGAAAATATAATTTTGCGAGTTATAATGTAATAAAAAAAACTAGTTTGTAAGGATCATCAATATTATTTTTGACATTACATCCAGAAACTGTATTTATCAATCAATACGAAGTATACCAGTGGGGGTAACCATCTGGCGGATCAGCTGGTGCCGGGATAGAGATAGATCTTCAAATTTGAATGCTTTCAGAAAATCGCAGGTGTGTAGTTTTATTGTATAATAAGTGACTACCATTAGTGATCTTCTGCAAACAACTGGAATTTGTCTAGTGCCCTTGGACTGTATGCTGCTTTTACAAGGATTATGTCGAAGATTTAAAAAAATCTGTGAGTATAGTAGGACTCCCACTTCTATGTCAAAAGAGGAGACGATAAAGTAGGTTTATTAAAGTAACATCAAAAATAATATTTGTGCTCCCTACAAACTAGTTTTTTTTTTTTAATTACATTACTCGTTAAATTACATTTTCCAAAAATAACATGCTACACTACAAACTATGAGAACACAATAAGAAAAGTAAGTACAAAAATTATTTAGCTTAAAATATATTTAAATGCCCATAAGTAAAATTGTAAATATAATGTGAAATAAACATTTATATGTTTCAGTCTGGGGCATAAATAAAATCTGCCGCTAAGTAAAAAAAAAGTGCGGGCCAGCCTTACGTATATTCCCATCTTGTTTTTAACCAGGGCAATTGCACTATTTGGTTTTATTTTAAAAGATGAAATAAAAGGGGGAGGGGGGAGGAGATATGTTTTTAAATAATAAAAAATTTTTAGTTTTCTTTTTGAAAGTAAAAAAGTGTTCTTAAAAGATGCAAAGAGGGTTTGTTGTTTATATTCATATGAGACTAAGTGTTTTTGAAAGTAAAATGAAAAAAAAAAGTATTTTTAAAAGATGGAGAGTTTGTTGCTTTAAGACGACAAAGTGTTTTTTTCCCTTATGTTAATTATATTTATTGTCATCAGAGCAGTTACGTGATACAGTTGGTATGCTTTAAAATTAAGTATCGACCGAAACTGAAACTTGTTAAATTTTGATTCTTCGATTGCTTTTTAGTCTTATTGTTTTGTTAATAATTATGAATGCAGAAAAAAAAGAAAAATTTAAATGAGAAGTCTTTGTTTATCTTTAAGAAAAAATTGAAAATTAGATTGAAAACAGTAATTTATAAAGCATGTAATGTGCAAAAGAAAAAAAAATAATATACCTAAATAAACAAACAGTATTTATCGGTATGAAGTGAAGATTGTTTTAACACTTCAGACCTTCAGAGTGATAAAATAGTTTAAATTGGTTGTGCAGATAAATACAGTATTGTGGAATGATTTGAGTCGATAGAGTATTTTGGAATTGAAAGGAAAAGACGTTCTTGAGTTTTTTGGAATGAAAAGGAAAAATAATAAGTTTTCTAGTAACGGATATGAGCAGAGGATGGTTGTGAAGTATAAAGAGAACTTTTAATTTTGCAGCATTGGCTTCACAGATGGTGGTTTCTTGGAATTTAAATTGGAGGGAGATTCTAATTTTTGTTAAAGGTAGGGGTGTTTTTTTTTTACTTTGTCATTATTGTATTTTTAGAAAATGAGAGCTTTTTTATTTCTGTGAATTTATTTTACTGAAAAAACCACCAAAGAAAATAGCATCGTATAATTTGGGAAGACACTTAATTTTAATACAATTGTAATTAATTTGAAAACATAGTTTTGCATAAGAAATTTGTTTCGATGAATTGTATTTAATTAAAAGTCTATAAAAAATATTTTTGTGTTCTTGTGGTATTCACTCTAAATATGCGTTGATAGATATGGCTGCAATGAAGTCGGGGTATAAAATTTCTCTTTTCTAACAAACGTTTAAAACTGTGTTTATTTTTATACAGGGTATCTGTTATTATCGTTTACCAACAGTTAATAACTGTTAGTTTTAGAAGTGTAGTTCCAATTACAAAAATCTTTTAAATTTTGTTCTGCATCATATAAAAATCGATTAATGTTAAAATAATTAATTTTTAAATAGTTAAGAAATTAAAAATTTTATACAGTGTCTCGGTTCTATAAATTTTATTTTGAAAAAGTTTCTCCATGTTCTTAGTAAAACAGTAAAAAAATCCGCTATGATCAAAACTTACTGAGTTATGATACTTTGAATTTTGTGAGTTTTCAACGTTTCAGTCACAGTAAAGGGGAAAAAATGTGTTTTTAGTGCCAGAAAAAAACTGACAATGGATGAAATCAAAAGCATCATAACTAGGTAAACTTTTGTTAAGTTTTTAACCACAAACGGATTTAATGGTGTGGATTCATTTCAATAGAAACACCAACTATAAATACTTAGTCCCAAAATTATTTCAAACATTTTGTTTAAATATCTTCTAATTAAAACATCCATTGACATCATATGCAGCGATTAGTTATATGTTACAAAAATAGCAGGTTGTTGGAACCTGTTACCTGTGCAAGTGTAAAACAATGGAACCTGTTAGGCAAAATTATTTCTATTTCCCATCTCTACAGTAATGCAGAATTTTCAAAATATTTAATAATTGTTTATTCTCTACAAAAAAAATATTGTTTTAAAGTAATTATTTAACTGCAAAATAAAATAAACAAAGAAAAATGTCAATTTATTTAATATAGTAAGAAATATTTTGATTTGTATTTACTGCTTTTATAAAATATAAAACTATCCTATTGACTGTAGCCTGTTATTACAAAAATAATTTCAGGTAGGTTCTGAAATTTTATTACTCATTTTAGATGTAACATAAACCAAATTTGGAATCAAAACTTTATGGTTATTAATCTGTTGTTTATATCAGTGTTATCGTAAATCGCCGTCAGACCCAAAAGTATTTCATGAAAATTTCAGGCTCATAAGTATTTTGGAGTTTCATTTGCAAATTTTAATGTGTGATGACTTAATTTTTTTTTTAATAATTTTTCTGTTTTGTTTGAAAATGTTACTTGCAAATTTACATTATTATGTTATTTTGGAAGTAAAGGGGAAATAATGAGGGATTAGATTAATTAAAAAAAAATTTATTTTGTATTTCAAATGATACTTAATAGTGGACCACTGTGCCCCAGTGGGTGGACCAGTGTATCCTGCTTCCGGGGCACACTGGTCCACTTTATGAACATATACAAATAATTGTTTTTTGAAAAATGTATTTGAAACTATGTTCTGAAAAAAAATCTGAGGCATGTAAAAAAAAAAAAAAAAAGTAACCTGCAAAAGTGGTCCACTGTGCCCCAGTCTCCCCTATATCGTGCACCTTGGGATACAAGATATGCCTAGAGAACTTTTATTCGAAATATTTTACCAAAAAGGTATTGTGTTTAAAACATTTTTAATTTAATCTACATAACATGTATTTATTAATAGTTATTATTTCTTCTTTTAGGAACTCATTGCGCTTAACGATGGCAAGGATTAGACATTTAGAATTAAAAAAAAAAAATGCAGCAATTCCTGCTGACAATTTTCCGAAAGCTGCTGCAAAAAATTTATCAAGTGAAATGTCTTTTAGGAAAGCTGCTGCAGTTTACAATGTTAGTAAGACCACTCTGAATTATCATGTTAGTACTTTTTTAAAAAGTGAACACCCAAATTTTAACTTCTAGTATAAATCAAAGATACAAAGTCGAAAAATATTCACCGATGATGAGGAAGGAAAGCTGGTAGAGTCCCGTAAGGCATGGTGACGTCACGGTGACGTCGTTGTGAAGTCACACTGTGATTTTGTGACCGTCGATGTGACGTCACGTGACGTGGATGTGACGTCACAGTGACTAGAATGTGAGGTCGTTATGGCCGTTTTAGAGGTCGTTTGTGACGTCACATTGTGACCACTCTGTGAAGTCACGGTGTGACTAATTTGTGAAAAGTGTGTCATTTGTGACTATTTTGGCATTAACTTTGTGACGAACCTGTGACGAAAGTGACAATGTTTTGAAGTCACACTGTGACCAATTTGTGAAATATGTGTCATTTGTGACGAACTTGTCATAAACTCTGTGATGATTTCAAATGAAAATCAAATTTCAAATTAATTGCTTAAAAGGCGCAAAGGCGAACTAGTGAAAAAGATTCCATGCTGGAACTCGAACCCGGGCCATCAGTATAGCGCACTTACGTTCTACCGACTAAACCACATGGAACGATACCCAGCCTGGAAAATTTCTCACTATTACATGTTGGCAAGGCTACAAACGCAGCACAAGATGCAATATTTATCGTCAGCCACCGACATGGCGCAAGCACGAAACTTAAATCCAGCATCGATTGAAACTATATTAATACTTGGAAATGTTTTCAGAGAGAACCATTCGCCTTGCATACAATATTTCAAATGAAAATCAAATTTCAAATTAATAGCTTAAAAGGCAATTTTAATTTGAAATTTGATTTTCATTTGAAATACTGTATGCAAGGCGAATGTTTCTCTCTGGAAAAATTTTCAAGTATTAATATATATTTAATCGATGCTGGTTTAATTAAGTTTCGTGTTTGCCCCATGACGGTGGCTCACGATAAATATTCCATCTTGTGCGGCGTTTGTAGCCTTGCCAACATGTAATAAGGAGAAAATTTCCAGGCTGGGTATCGTTCCATGTGGTTTAGTCGGTAGAATGTCAGTGCGCTATACTGATGACCCGGGATCGAGACCCGGCGTGGATATTTTTCACTATGTTGGCCTTTGCGCCTTTTAAGCAATTTATTTGAAATTTGATTTTCATTTGAAATATTGTATGCAAGGCGAATGTTTCTCTCTGGAAAAATGTCCAAGTATTAATACTGTGATGATTCTTGTCATAAAAACTACGATAATTTTAAAGTAAAGTTTTGTTTGAAATATAAAATTTTATCTTTTTACCGTACTTTTTAGCAAGATATCGCTATTTTGGAGTCCTATTCTTCTAAAATATTTTTAATTTTCCATTTAAAAAACAATGCTTATTAACTGACATCTTTTTTATTAAGTTAGCTTGATCTTGAATTCAAGCTTAATATTAAGAATGTGTAAGCTTTTTAATGTGTTATGATTTGTCATTGCTTTTTTAAATACGAACATGGAGTCTAACGGACATTAATACAACTGTTACTTATAGAACTACATGATAAGCCCTATTTATTTAAATTTTTTATTCCCGTATATATTGTATTTTGTGAATATGAGCTAATTAGATTTGGTATGTTTTATATGAAAAGACTGATCTGGGAAATAGAAACAACAAGTAAGATATATCATGCGTTAGGCATAGATTATAAAACACTTTCCAACTCTTCCTAAATGTTTTATCAAGACATCGGGGGAAATAACGTAAATAAGATAACTAAGTAAACATGAAAACGCGTAAAACATTTAAAAACTGATTTACGCAGTTACCATCCACTAAGGTGTAAAAAAATCATAATTTAAAAAAATAAATAAAAAAATCGTTTTTTTTTATATTTAAATCAGATTTTTTTATTTAAATCAGATTTGTATGATTTTTTCCCCAGCGTTCAAATACTGAATAGCTATCATGAGTTTTAGGTTTCCAAAACAATTACACCACTAATTGCTAACATAATCTATGTTTTTACACTTTAATTGATAAAATTATAATTGTTAGTTTGTAATTACAGAAATAAAAACTGCAAATTAGTAGTTTCATTAGATAGTATTATACAATAATGTTATATACATTAATATTGTAATAATTATGTAAAACTTTATAAATACTAGAGATACTTAACATTTATGAAAATTATTAACTGCATTTTATACTAAATAGCTAACATTACTTCAAATTAATTATTAAACAATCAACTCTCTAATTAGGAACATATTATACATTTTTAAGCCTTAATTATTAAAATGATAATAATTCATTTTAGAAAGAAAAAGGGACAGGATGCTAGTTCAAAAAACGGGCACTATTTCATGAGGAAATATATTAGTAATGTGTTTAGTAATGATGTAAGAAAAAAAAAAGAATATTTTTTAGCATTAAAAGTAAAGTGTCCTTAATTTTTAATAATTTTATGAATAACAAATTGAAAAATACAATTAAATAACATATTTTAATAATATCCTGTTTTTTCTAAAGAAATAAAGTTCTATATTTTTGCAAGATTTTTTCCACATGAATTTAGAATACTGTTGAATGGGGAAGTTTTTTACAAGAAATCTCTGGCTACAACTACAGGTAAATTTCAACTTTTTTTTTCTTTTTTTAAGGCAGGGTGCATTTTGCCAATTTCAAAAGGGGCATGGTGTGGCACCATTAAACAAAATGGCCTAGAAGAAGCAGTATAAGTAATTACAGAATTAATAAAAACTGCAAATAAGTAAAATTCATTAGTTAGTAGCACAAATAACAAAACTAACAAATATTATTTGCAGCTCATTTTGCATTTGTATTTAGGAAAATTTCTGTAAACCACCAAAATCTATACTTACACACATGTACGTGTATGCTAACCAAAAAGAAAAAAATGAAAATGAGTTAAACCCATTCATATAGAATAAATATAAGTTAGCCACTAATATCTGAAATCCTCAAAATATTTAAGTAACAGCATTATTACCTCTATTAGCTTACAATGGTTCAATTTTTTAATATATATGAGTTACAAAAAAAAAAAAAAATAAATAAATAATAATAATAATAATAATAATAATAAACATTTATTCAACCTATACCAAAGAAGCTCTTGCTGTGCTTAGCATTTTTATACCAATTATTTCTTTTTCTCTTATGCATTCATTTACAATTTAGCTGCTGAGCAGATGTCATTCTTTCATTCTTCTTTAACTTGAGATTGCTATTAATTACTATTTATTATTTTACTTGTAGAAATGTAATTATACTTGCTATGTGTATTTTATATAAAATAATGCATAAATTGATTACCTAAAGGAAATTATGACATTGCAAATTATGTTAGATTTAAATATCATTTTGAAATGAAACTGTTTTAATTTGGATAAAAACTTAAAAACAATGCTTTTAATTTTTTTACAATACTAATGAATTAAGCTTAGAAACAATTATTTAAAGCTCTTTTTTTGTTTATTAATAAGTCAAAATACCTGTAGAAACTTTCAAATTATGTTCATGTTAGATTTTAATACTTTTTTTGACATTTTAAACATTTAGAAAATTTTTGATTTTAATCAATGATTTTTTTTAAAAAATCGGTTGATTAAAATCATGATTTAATCGCTGATTTAAATCAACCGATTAAAATCGTTGACACCCTACCATCCACAGCCAAATATGTTTTCTAATTCTTTTAAACAGTCCTGTATTTGATCTGTAGATTGATATATATATACTATATAATGGAAAAATTTAGTTTATCAAGGAAACGCATAACAGGTTGAAATTCTCTTTTAGCAATTTATACTAATATATGGAAACATACTTAAATAATTTTGTACAACCCTGTAGTTTACCTAGAACCTTTATTACACGCCACTATTTAGTTAAAATTTTATTCAAGCTAAAACACTCTTAAAACTGCTGAAATTACATTTCCAGAAATTATAATTCATAGATGGCAACGTATCCAATTCTTTGCGTGACCCTTTATATCATTTTATCTATATACTACAAACATTTCTTAGTAAATTAAATACAGTGCAGCGTTAAAATGCATAACTTATTTAAAAACCTCCTTTAAGCAATACCCAGTAACCATTTCGAATACTTTTGTATATTCCTGTATATGAATTATAGCATATATATATACACCATATACTATGCATAAATGTAGTGAATCATAAAAGTGTATATCATAATTAAAAATGTATTTCCAGCAATCATCGCTAATGAACAGTACTTCGGATACAATATAGTATCTGAAATATTTTGTGTGTCCCTGTAAATGCTATATACACTTCGTATTATACATGAAATAATTCATAGTATGTAAACCTCAACGACGTATATCAATTTCATTACATATCAAATAGATTAACATACATAAAGTACGCCGCAAACAATTCCCCCCACCCCTATATCATTAAGTATTGGAATTCCTTTTTTAGCCCTGTAAATGAACAATAACCATTCTTTGCATCGCATATTCTATGGAATGCACATTTTAGTGCGCTTCATAAATGCATATCAATTTTATTCTGCTTGAAAGCGTGTAAAATCATTAAATATCATTTGAAACGATTTTTTTCCCACAAGCCGTAATGTAATGGAATACAATTGACTGTCCCTGTAAATGAAATAACATGCTACAAACTTCATTACAAATAGGGGTAAACGTTAATAACATCCAAAAATTTTAAATAATTTAATTATCTTTAAATGTCTATTAATTATGTTAATGATTGATGATAATACTTGTCCATATACTTTTATATTTATGCCACCATGTGGTTTTAACCCAATATTTAAATAAGAAAATAAACCAGATTAAAATGCAATTTAAATCACTAATTTTAATAATCTGATCAAAGCTGTTGAAAAGGAAGTTAGATATTTTAACAAAATAAAAAATAAATGTAATGAAATATTTGTATTCTATAACATGTTTATTAGAAGATAACTGAAATCATTGTAATTAAAAAAAAAAAAAAAAGCAAACAAGGAAAATAATATTTTAGATATTTCAGCAAAATAAAAAATAAATGTAATGAAATATTTATGTTCTACAGCATGTTAATGAGAAACTAACTAAAATTGTTGTAATAAAATAAAAAAGAAAGCAAACAGGGAAAATAATATTTTTACATACCTAATTTCATTGACGTTGTATGTGATACTTTGATTTTGGGGAACCAATTAAATCCGATTATAAGTACGATAGCAATGACTTGAATCATCTTCAACAAGTCAAAGCTACCGTAATTTTCTCGGGTTTATATTTTGTTAGCTGAACTAACTTGGATCCTGAGAACGTTCTTGTTTCAGTTTTTAAATCCGTGTCAACACATCTATGCTGTCCAGTGTCCACAGAACTTCAGTGTCCACAGTGTCCACAGAACTGTCCAGTGTCCCGCGTTTATTCTAAAAAGTTTCACTGTTACTTTTATCCGTTATTCTCCGGTTGAGTGGTAACAACTGAAATAGTGCAGATGCAGACGATTTTTAAGTTTCGAAGTTCGAAGCAGATGTTTTTTGGTTTTATTTGTTTTTCTATACCACAGTTTCGGAAGGAAATTAAATGCGTAATAATTTTGTCTATTTGTCTCTAATTCAATTTCCTGTTTGAAAATGTTTTATTGTATTTCATCTTTTATTTTTATCAGTTTTATTGAATTGTAAAGTTTCATTTACGTAAATTATAATAATAATATTATCCATAATTAGAGTTTACTAGATAAAACATTGCTTAAATTTTCAAAATGTATACAAATTAATTTATTGGTAATAATGATGACTCCCTCCTTTTTTTTTAAAGTAAAATTTGTATCACAGGTATCAGTTTGTATCACACTCATCTCTTCTCGATAATCTTGTTGTATTTTTTAAGAAGATATTTTGTATATATATACAAAATATCTTCTTAAAAAATACAACAAGATTATCGAGAAGAGATGAGTTTTTCTTTGTCAATCTGTCATTCTCTTAATATTAATTTTCTGTAGAATAAAACTTGTAAAATAATTTTTAAAGATATATTTTGAAAACAAAAAATAAAACATGAATAATTAATTATGTCGTGGGCTTTGCCTAAATTTTGTACATTAATTTTATATTCGGAAAATGTCAATTCTATTTTAAACGTTTGAAAGAAGTAGAATTAAAAAAAAAAATACTTAAAATAGTGAAACACTAAGAGAGAAAAAAATGACTTGAATGCAAATTATAAAGCAAGAAATGCATATATGACTGAACTTTGAAGACGCTTTCTGCGTGCTCATTAAAAGCTGCAGCCTTAACTGTAATAGAAAGTTTTTAGTTTGAAACGACAGAAATGTTTCGACTACTCTTTGAGAAACTTCTAGTATAACAGATGATCATTTACAAAAATCTTTATAAAAGATAAGTCGAGGTCTGCTTACCTAAAACATTTTTTTAATAATATGAAATTCTCATAATTAGGAAATCGTTTTGTGTTGCTGATGAATTAATTACATTTTATGTTATATGAAAATAAAAAGTTTTTGTTAGAGGCACAGATGCAACTTGGACCACGGTTTAAAAAATTTGTTAATCCGGCAGAAAAATATATTTTACAGTAAATAACATGTTTTTAATAATTTTTGTAATTTTTTAAAGTTTTCTAAGAAGTTCACATCTCAGTCACAATGTGACATAACTGAGTGGTGGCATTTTGGTCACAGATGTGACGTGACCACAGTGACTTACAGTGACGTCACAATGACGTCACTGTGACCATGCATGCTATGAGGGGTACATATTACAAGCTTCAAAATATCACTATGGACAACAATTAATGATTCGCGTACCCTTGCTTATGAATATGCTTCAGTAAATAAAAAGAACATTCCTTCAAATTGGGAGCAAATAAATTTCTTTTCCTGAATAAACAATTCCACGTATATTGTAATTCAATTATTGAACTTTTCACATCTATTTTTAACTGTCCCAAGGTGTTCCACCAGAGGAGACACCTTAGAACAAAGCACAAGTTTAATAAATATGTTTTTTAAATTTTTCTATCATGGATATTATAATATCAAAAGCTATTTAATGCTGTAGGTAAAGGTTAAAAGAATAAATACCAGGAAAATGTTTGATAATTGATCAATATTAAAAAATTGAAGAAAGAAAGAAAAAAGTGGCCCAAGGTAAGCCACTCTCCCCTAATATAGTATTTTATAAATAAGAATAATACATACATAGATATCTAAATTATTATAACATGTTTCTGTAGATTGAAGATATTGCCTTCATTGAAGAGGAAATATATTGTTTTTAGATAAAGAGTAAGTATTCTGTGCATAAAAAGTATGACATGTGCCTACTTTTCCTAAAAATTAGTGTGCCAACTGAAAGATTAACTTGTACATAAAAGCAGGGCCTTTATGTCTGAAAAATGTTTCGCGAACACTCAGTTTGATACAATAACATCATTTTGGAAGTCTATCTTTGGGTAACTTTGGTCCTGAGTACTATTTAAAAAAAAAAAAAAAAAAAAGAAATTAATATTTTACTATATAGCGGCAACCAAGATAATTGTCAAGTTATCTCATATATACAACCAGTGATGTAGCCGTAAACAAACCAGGGGGTATACGCTCAAGACAGAGAGTATATGCTATAGTATTTTTGAGAAACACAGGGTATACGCTATTCTTTAACAAAATCCAGAAGGTATACAGCGAAGACCCTCCACTACAACCCTGTTTACAATATTTAAATTTTAAACGTAAATATAAGATTGGCAAACTCGTAACTACAACCTTGGCGTAACTGCGAGGGCCGCTATAATGAGGAAATACATTTTATTTTTATTTTCCTTCATATTCACAAAATGTTTAGGAGACCCTCCCCCTCACTTTGTATTTTTAAAAATAAGTAGGTTGTATTTTCATTAAACCTGTGAATTTCTTTTTTCTTTTTACACTCTTTTATTGAACTTGCTTTAAGTATGTCAAGATGGGATTTTATAATTGTTTTTTCAAAAGTGATGTACACCTGTGTGCTTCTGTTGACAATAAACATTAATATTTTTAGGAATTATAAAATAATAAATGAATTTTAAGGCATTTTTCTTTTAGCCACAGGTGATAACCCTTTAGTAAAGAAAAACAGTCAAAAATTTCGATTATTTTTTATACAAAATATTTACTATTGAAGATGACAAGCGCAACCAACAATTATTTGTTTATAATTGACAGCTGGAGCTGATCGATTGATTGATTATCGGAGCTTAGGCTCGATATAGAAGCATAGATATAGTAAAAATAACTAGATTAACCACTCAGTGTTATTCCCCCATTACTTCTTGATTCTGCAGCGGTTCGGTGGCAACATCCATTAGAGTGGCAGAAAAAGGGTGGAACTTGTGATACTACAGTAGCAATACATAGTAGATTGGATATCCGAGTATTGCGATGTTTTCATTCTGTATTTTTTAAATAAATATATATGATTATGATTGCTTATAATTGTCTGGAAAGACATTGGAATACCCTATATGGATATTTATATCCATATTTGTAATTTGTTAGATACCTTTAAAACCATTTAGTACAACTTCGATGTAACGTTTAGTTCATTTAGTAATTTTTTTACTTTTCTAGTATTTGTTTTTTATTAAAATGTCGAGCGCATACCAAGTCTACATATTATGAAAATACATATTATTGTGAAAAGATATTCCGAAAATTATATGAAAAAAAAAGTTATGATTTGCTTAAAAGATTTTTTTAAAGAATAATATATTTATTTTTAAGCATTTAAAGCATTTTACGTTTGTAAAATTACGTTTTACGTTTGTTTACGTTTTGTTACGTTTGTAATTGTCATTTGCCAATAATTAGTCGTTAGCCCAGTTTCATAAATAAATATTTATTAAGAATATTGACCTTGGTAAAGTAATTAATGTTTTCATCTACATTTGCTAAGTAATGCAGGGCTAAAAAAAAGAAAAATCTTAAGAATGTGTATTATTAATGCAGGTATTTATTTATTTATATTTTTTAGGAGAAAATTTCTTGCTTCAAGTAAACAATAAGCAAAAATTGATCGCATACTTACATATTTAAAAACATGTAATCTAATTTTAAAGAAAGTTTTGAAAGTTAAATGTTCTTTTTAAAGATTACTAAAGCAGTTAAAATGGAATTTTTTGCATTATTTCCACGTATTCCTCATTTTTTCCGGGGGGGGGGGGGGGTAATTAATACCAATGATTCAAAATAACAAATAGAGTATAATAATATAAAAATGTTGGAAATTCTAAAAATTTTAAACTTTTTTTGGGGTGGGAGGGGGGGGGGGTGTAGGTGAGCTTTACATTTACTTTTGCTACAACTTAAGGCTTGTCTCAACTGCTCTGGTCAACAAGCGCAAAACGTTTTGACACATTTACAAGTTAATTTTTTAATGGAAAGATATAAAATTGGAAGGCCTGACTATGGAAGCGAATTGGAATCGAATTGCGTTTTCCATTTTTTGATAAAGAAATTACCTGTTGAGTTATAAGCAATTTCCATCACATGACAAAGACTTTTTCACCCTTCCTTGAGTGGCTATTCTTCTTTCGCCCGGAAATTTGGTTCAAAACGCCCCACTTTACCAATATTAAAGATCTATTGCGTTTGCAAAAAAAAAAAAAAAAAAAAAAAAAAAAAAAAAAAACAGTTCTGTTACATAGTTTCTGAACAACAACACCTGCCAATTTCATGCATTCCCGAACAAAAATGAATTAAAACTTATGTCATAAAGTTGCGCTTTTGGATTTGAGAATAGCCTTAACAAATAGGGCTGAAAAAATCATTTTAAATATTTTAAGTTTTGTGGATAAGGGTAATTTTACATGATTATTTATTGTCATTGCAAAGAAACGAATGGGCAGAAAAGAAAGAAAATCGAAGGTGGTAGACTGCGTTCTTTTTCTTCTTTTTTTGAGGGGGGGGGGGGGATAATGCATTCACTTTTGCTACAACTTAACAATTTGGGTAAAATAATAATACTAATAAAAATAAATGTTTTAAGTTCTGTGGGAAATGAAAATTTTATATGATTATTTTTTGTCATTGCAAAGAAACGAATGTGCAGAGGAAAAAAATATCTCAGAACTGCATTATCTTTTTTTTTGGGGGGGGGGGGGGGATAAGTTATATATTTAATTTTGTAACAACTTAACAATTAGGGCTGAAAAAACAGATTAAATATTTTAAGATTTGTGAGTCTGCAAAAGTTTGATTATTTATTGCAATTGCAAAGAAACGAATGGACAGGAAAAAGTATTTATCAAAGATTACGCTCTTTTTTTGGGGGGAGGGGAGGGGGGGGGGCTGGTGAGGTAAATTATGTATAAGTTCCACGTAACCATACGTAATTTTGCTACAACTTAAGAATTGGGTCACAACAATAAGAAAAAAATAAATGTTTTAAGTTTTGTGGGTAAGAAACATTTTATATTATTTAGTTTCATCGCAAAGAAATTGATGGGCAGAAAAAAATCGAAAATTTTAAAATGTTAGGTGGGTGGGTGGGGGGTGAAAAGAAGGAAACAGAAATTTTCGAGGGATGGGAAGGGGAATAGATGGAAGGTGGAAATCCGCGGAGGAATCTTACTCTATACTTTAACATAAGCTCTCCCCATCTCCTGAAAAAAATTCATTTAAAAATGTACAGTCGTGGAAAAAAAACAGTAAACACCCCTACTAACTCTTCAACAAATTATCGTAGACGGAAGTTACTGGTACCGAACGATTTGAAATAAAGTCTACTTTTAAATGACGTATATAAAATTTGCTTAGGGGGTCATCTACATATTAAAATGAACCCAAACCTCATTTTTTTCAATAGCAATACCCAATTTTAACGAGATATTTCAAATCTTCGGTTCAAAATATGCCTAGACACCAAATTTCAAGTCATTTGAATAATAAGTTTTTGAATTATAAACATTCAAAATTTAGTCCTTCTAATGTTAAATTACATTTTCATATTTTTATTTATATCTTCTGAAATTATGCTCCTAATGTGCTAATTTTTTGTTTAGAAATAAAACTAATGTGCACAAACATAAATACGCTGAATTTGCAATTTTTATAATTTTATGATATGAATTATGAAATTAATATTCGAAAAAATTATGAATTGCAACCTACAATTTTTTTTTTTGATGGATTTAGATTTATTAAGTCCTCCTTTATGAAAATCCCAAATTTCACATTTTTCTTCCAAGTTTTTTTCAAATTATGCTTAAAAAACGGCAAAATGATGGTTTAAGGGGCCGTCTATGATTGAAGTGAGTAGATATTTTGAAATTTCTTCTGCTGCCTTGTTATCTAATAGATTGCATTGACTGCTTAAGGTGCCTTGATCAAGAAGGCGGCTCTCTCGGTTAGCAACACAACTTCAATTTGGATACAGCCCTTAAAATACGCTCGTTTTAAAATAATTAATTTCTTGGAAACTTATGGTACGAATTGCATAAAAATTTGTTTTTAGGCTAATTGAAGGGTGTAGAGTTCATTTATGCTGTCAGAATTGGGTATTGCCATTGAAAAAAATGAAGTTATGGTTCGTTTTAATATGTAGATGGCCCCCTAAGCAAATTTTATATACATCAGTTAAAAGTAGACTTTATTTAAAATCTTTTGGTATCAGTAACTTTCTTCTACGATAATTTGTTGCGGAGTTGGTAGGGGGTGTTTACTTTTTTTTTTCCCACGACTGTACATTACTTTTATTTCGGATAAAAAAAACAATACTAGTAGAAGGAAAAAGCCGGTTCTATGCCACCAGAAGGAGCGAGGGGCAAGGATGATTGACAGGTGGGCGGAGTCGAGACATATAGGCGCCCACGCGTCATGCTATAGTGGAGGGGTTAAAACAAAGAAGAGTTAATGGAAAGTCCACTGTAAGAGAGGGGTTAGAACAAAGGATAATGTTCATGAATCAATAAAAGTATAATGAATTAATAAAAGTCTACTGTAAGAAGAGTGTTAATGAAGGAAAGTCTGTTGTAAGAGGAAGGTAGAACAAAGAAATGAATGATTAGGAAGGATGAGGTCATTAGAAAAGATCGCATGCAATTAAAAAATACTTACCACGGAGCAGCGTCGAGACACGTCCTACCGGTATGACATCCACCGGGCTAATGAACGAAGAAGCGTGCAACAACCGGCTTCATCAAGATAAGGAGCTTGATTGGACGAGAGACGAGCCTAGGGGGCAGCACAATCGTTTCCGGCGACACCAGCGCCCTCTCTCGAGAGGATGATTCACTTACCTGCGATGTCGTCATCCTATTTGAACTGAATAAAAAAGGTTAATACATTTTTTTTTAAGTTTTAACGAAATAAGTTATAATTTTTAGTCATTTGTTAATTTTCAAAACATGTTTTTCATTTAGTCATTGTAATAAAGTTTTAAATAAATTAGTTAATTTTCATTTAGTTATTTGTTAATTTCCGAACAAGTTTTTTTTTCAGTAAGTTATTTGGTAATAAAACTTTTTAATAAATTAGTTAATTTTTCTTTCAGTCATTTGTTAATTTCCGAAACAAGTTTTTTCTCAAATAAAGCTTTTAATAAACAACTTTACATTTATTTTCAGTTAATTATTATTTAAAATAATATAAATTATTTTTACTAATCAAAAGAACGCGAATTAGTTTTTAACAATAATGTTTTTGTTTAATTATTGTCAAGGATGATTGTTAACTGAAATATATGCTGAATGCGAAAACGGTTTTTTTTTTTTTAACTAAGAAAAGAACTTTTTTAAATTAATGAACAACTGTTTTTGTAAAAAGGAGAAATATTGTGCTTTGCAACACTGAAAAAGAGTTGAAAATTAATGACTTCACCTAGTTTAAAGCATATTTAACATAAGATGAAGACCTAAGTGCTGTGGAAAGGCTTAAAAATATAACATACTTTTGAATCGACCGATTTATGTTGGATTTACAAACTTAGAATTGTCTAAGCTTTCAATGTATAAATTTCATTATGATTTTATTAAAAAGAGTATAATGATGATTCAAAGCTACTTTTCAACGACACGAACTCATTGTGTTACCATATACACACTAAGAATGTTTTAGATGATATGGAACATCATGCAAGCTTATTCGATTTCTCTGAGTATCCAAAGAATCATATACACAAATTCCATTACGGTTTTGTAAAGAAAACATACCTTTAGAATTACAGGTTTTGAACCCATACACTGCAACACACTCCCTTTCAAGAAAATAGATTGTATCAGTACATCCCGGAATTTTTTTTTTCCTGAACAGGTGAAATACTTGATCATTATCAAATCTCGCTCGGAGAGGACACATTATTGCAACCCGTTGTTTCATCATATGAATATGCTTTCTATATTAGTTTTTTAACTACTTATTTTGAGATATATATATTTTATTTATAAGAATGCAAGTTAGTTTTAATCTTTTAACTAAGACATTTTCAGTGACTAAGGAAGTAAAGTTTTGTTTTTTAGAAAAAGTGGTATGAACATTATATTTTTTTTATTAGTTACTAATGAAAGATAATATATATATATATATATTCAAGTTAATAGAAATTTAGGTGAAAGCTTTTGAATTTTCTTGTGTGTTTTATCTAAAAGAATGCGAAGTAGTTGTAATCGTTAGTTTTCTCTCATGTCTCCTACGAGACAAGTGGTTTCTATATATATAGTGAAAGGTTATTCTGTGTGTAACCATACGGTTGCGCATCAACGATGTTTCTTGCCGGTATTGTATCAATTAGTATTTTACTGCTTTTAACTAAGATATTTAAATGATAGATAACGCAAAGTTTTATTTTATTTTTAGAAAAAGTGGTTTGTACTTTATTTATTTATTTTATTATTAGTTACTTATGAAGGAATATATTTTTTCAAGTTAACAGTAAATTGATGTGAAAGCTACGAATTTTCTTAAGTTTAATCTTATCTACTAATTTGGAGAAATAATTTTAAATGCGCGAGCTACTGAACTCTTTTCAAATAGAACGAACAAGTTCTTTTGATAGTTTGAATCTTATACCAAAAAAGGTTAATGATAATATATTTTAACAAATAACAATGTAGGCAATTAGATAAATGTTTTTAACTAGTAAAATAACTATTTAAAGAAGCTTTTAAGTATTAACTTTTAGTAGTGGATTTTTTTTTTAAACAAAATTTTCCAACATGTCAAAACAAAAACTTACTTCTTCAAAATTTAAAATCTTCATTGAATTCCCGGTCTTGAAAACACGCTAGCAAAATATAGAAAATAACAGTCCGCAAATGATTTCCGAATGAAGTTTTACAATGTTGTGATATTATTTTGTTTTCAATGACATCACTTTTAGACCCTTTCATTTGCTGAAACTAGCGAAGCTTTAAACGAATGGGAAGCCAGTCCATAGTTTCACACGTTAGTTGAAATAACAATTGTAGATAATGTTTGTTATCAAGCAACTTTTGAAACGCTCACCCCTCTGGCGAGTTTTAGAAGGGGTGTATTATCTTTTAGCATCTCCTGTGGGATGCAATCTCTCATAGCGTTCAACTATGAAAACTATGTATTGCTTTAGGCAAAAAGAAAAAAATAGTTTTCAGACATTTCCTATCACCATGTTTCTTATCTCAACAAAGATGTTCAATTAAGAATAGAAGATAAATCTTTTTTATTTTTAGTTTAAAATAAAAAGAGTATGTTTCGATTCAAATATAAATCTTTTTCCTTTTTATACATTAAAAAATCAAGATTCCAATTAACAGAAATTATTTTTTTAATTTTCTCGAGACTGTATTAAATTTTTTATAATGAGTTTTTACTAAAATTGATGACATAAACAGATATTTTCTGCTAAAAGAAAAGAATGCTATTATTGCTTTTTCTCAGCTTTTAACCTGTTCAGAACCAGCATTTTTTTCATGAATTTTATTCGTTTGACACTACTTTTTATTAATTATTTCAATTAACTTTGTAAATCACAAAAATCGCGTAATTAAATACAATCAATTTTACTTCTATTTTTTTACTGATATCAAATTCAAACGTTTTAAGTACTTTCGTGGGTGCATATGCGCTCATGGTTCCGAATGGGTTAAAGAAAGATCGCTTCAAACATAACTTAGATTTGTTTTATACGTTCATTAACCGTTTCAGTTGTATGAATAAATGTCTCTCACGAAATTAAACTAATGTTATCATAAATTAAATTGTATTTATTTTTCAAGTTTTCAAAAGAATAACGCTTGATTTTCTTAAAAAGGTTGAAACACAAATAGATATTTTTAAGTTGTTCTTTAATCCAAAGACAACTTTTTAACGAAAGTTTTCATTCATTTTGTTTACAAACTAACAGATGTTGTTATTAAAATACTTTGAAATAGAAAGACGTTTATTTGAAAACAGAATAAACCTTTTAGATAATACTCTGAAAGTAGATGTCTTTAACTAAATTATCAAACATATGAGTGAGAGAAATCTGATTGCTACGTGACAAAAATCGCTTTTAACAATGAATTTTGAGTCAGTTTTAATTTAGAAAAAAGTAAATGGCTAATTTCAATGACATATTTTTAGTTAGTTTTAATTTAGAAAAAAGTAAATGGCTAATTTCAATGACATATTTTTAGTTTTGTTGTTAGAAATAATATGTTAAACAAATAACATTGTTTGAAAATATATTTTTCGAGTTTATTTTTTCAACAATTGTTTTTTTTAAATGAAATCACAGATAAAACTAATGAAAGCAAAACTTGTGAAACACAAGTTGAATATCGAGAATGATAGAACATGTTTTGAATTAAGTAATGTAGAATGTGCAAACTTTTAAATTCATTCATTCACAGTAACAGAAAGTGTGAAATTTTAAGTTCAGTTCAATAAAGCAAATAATTAAATTGAAAGATACATTTAAAAAGGATTGTTAAAAGTTTGTTAAAACTTTTTTTGTTTTAAGAAACACTAGACAAACTTTACACTTAAAAGACAAAATAATTATACATACCTTTTGTTGATTGAAGCAAGCAGACTCATTGAAAATAGCATGAAACTGAAAAGTCGACGGTAACTTTAGTTAACCAGACGCCGTAAAAGGATCGATAAGGTACCGCAGAGCACTAAGCCAAATGTACGGTAAACGGGAGCTACGAAACAGACGACCTTCACCTACGAAATCCAAGACACAACTGATGTGCGCGGGGTCTACATCTGCTGATGAAGGTCACTGATAACAGATCACGTGACCGCTAACAACCAATCAGAAGCGAGCTTTCAGGTGTGACGTCATCGACTGTGCTGCCTCCCCCATCGCAAACGAGGATGATGACATCGTACGGCAATACCTGTAGACAACCTGGCGCCAGTTGATTGACAGAGGGCGTGGTGGAATGTTAGGAATGCAGACAGAGTGGCGCCTACCTTCTGCATCATAGTATTTTAGGAAAAAGATATATTACATTGATGTAAAAAACATTATTTTTTAAACTAACTGTTAATATTTTTGAAATAACATACTTTTCTCATACAAGCGAAAACAGAATGTTTCAGAACATGTCTCTGATCATGGTTAAACATAACTTTAAGCATAGTTAACATCTCAGAGTATGATTAAACAAATTCGAACATAACTTTGGTCATGGTTAAACAATCCGAACTATATTTGAACATATCCGAACATGGTTAAACATGTTCATACATAACTTTGACAGTTTTTAATCTTTCAGAATTTAAAAAAACATATTTAAAACTATTTTATTTTAAAAATTTTTGTAAAAATTTTAATTTATAATTTCTTTTTAAGGTTTTAACATTTTTGCTAAAACTTTTTTTAACGTTTTAACTTTTTTGTTAAAATTCTTTAAACTTTTTTTTGTTAAAACTTTTTTTACCTTTTTTTTTAAACTTTTTGTTGTTAAACATTTTTTTTTACTTTTGTTAAAACTTTTTTGTAAAACTTTTTTAGTTTGTTAAAACATTTTTTTTACTTTTGTTAAAAAAAAATTTTATAAACTTTTTTTTAAAAATTTTGTTAAAACTTTTTTTACTTTTGTTAAAAATTTTTTTGTAAAACTTTTTTTGTTATAAATTTTTTTCTGTTAAAACTTTTTTTGTTAAAACATTTTTTATAAAACTTTTTTTTATAAAACTTTTTTATAAAAATTTTAAAAAACTTTTTTTTCTTAAAACTTTTTTTTACTTTTGTTAAAAATTTTTGTTAAAACTTTTTTACTTTGTTAAAACATTTTGTTTTACTTTTGTTAAATTTTTTTTCTGTTAAAACTTTTTTACAAACTTTTTTTAAAATATTGTTAAAACTTTTTTTTGTTTTGTTAAAACTTTTTATATTTTTTGTAAAACTTTTTTTTGTTAAAACTTTTTTAAATTTTGTTAAAACATTTTTTTTTGTTAAAACTTTTTTTTTTACTTTTGTTAAAACTTTTTTTTGATATTTTTTTAAACTTTTTTTTTACTTTTGTAAACTTTCTATAATTTTTAAAACTGATAAATTTTATACATATATATATATATATATTTATATATATACATACATGCATACATATATATATATATATATATATATAAATACATATACATATATATATATATATATATATATATATATATATATATATATATATATATATATATATATATATATATATATACATATATATATATATATATATATATACATATATATATATATATATATATATATACATATATATATATATATATATAAATACATATACATATATATATATATATACATATACATATATATATATATATATATATATATATATATATATATATACATACATATGCATACACATATATATATATATATACATACATATGCATACATATATATATATATACACACATACACATACATACATATATATATATATATATATATATATATACATACATATACACACGCACAAACACATATATATATATATATATATATATATTGTACACAAGAACCCATACATAAACATTTAACTTTCATATATTTAGAGACACGTAGACGTGGATGCATGCTTTTACTTAAACATTTATATAGATAGATACTACCCTTAAATTTACGTTCATGCAAAAACATTATTTTTCTTAAACTCTTAATATTTTTGAAATAACATTTTTCTCATGCAAGTGAAAAAGATTGTTTCAGAACATGTCTCTGGCCATGGTTAAACATAACTTTAAGCATAGTTAACCGTCTCAGAATATGATTAAACATGTTCGAACATAACTTAGGACACTGTTAAACATATATCCTGACAATATTTGAACATATCCGAACACGGTTAAACATGTTTGAACAAACTTTGAGCATATCCGAACATAGTTAAATATATCCCAACTAACTTTGAGCATGATTAAGTATACTCGAACTATCTTTGAGCATATCCGAACATGGTTAAACATGTTCGAACATAACTTTGGTTATGGTTAAACATATCCTAAAGAAAGTGCGAGCTACCGAACAAAATTCATTAAGAAAGACAAACTCATGAATTTGATAATCACAAGCCAGTTCCAACTTTTCAAAAGCAACTGATTAACTTAATTTGGAAGAACTGTTATAAGTTTTTTTAAAACACTTTGTTAGAAACTGACGAATGAGTTTATCAAATTTTTGGAAATAATAGAGTATGATAATACTCTTAGAGTATAATATATACTACTTAGAGTGTAATAATACATTTGATGTCAGAACATGTTTTGAATGAAATCGTAAATTCATAGTATGCAGAAAACGAGAACTTTGAAATTTATAGTTAGGTTAAATGAAGAAAATAAAGCAAATTACTAAATTGAAAGACACATTTTGAAAGGATCGTTATAAGTTTGTTAAAACTTTTTGTTGTATTAAACACTATATTAGACAAAAAATTTACATACCTTTTGGAAAGAAGTTTCCCGAAACTTTTGATGATTCGAACAAGCAGACTCATTGAAAAGTAGCAAGAAGCTTAAAATTCGACGGCAGTTTTACTCAATCTTATGCCGTAAAAGGTTCGATAATGTACCGCATAGCACTAAGCCAAATCTACGGTAAACGGGAGCTGCGAAACATGTGACCTACGTCCACCAGATCCAAGCCTCGACTGACGTGCGCGGGGTCTAACACCTGCAGATGAAGGTCACTGATTAGAGATCAAGGTCACTGATAACAGATCACGTGACCGCTAACAACCAATCAGAAGCGAGCTTTCAGGTGTGACGACATCCTGTGGCAATACCAGTAGACAACCTGGCGCCAGTTGATTGACAGGGGGCGTGGTGGAATGCAAGGAATGCAGACACAATGGCGCCCTCCTCCACCGCCTACACTTTTTACATGTCAGGTGATCTTCGCATCCAATCATAGATTAAAATATTAGATTTAAAAATCTATTTAAGTAAAATATTTATCGGAGAAAAATTTTTACTTAGATTTTTAAATTCATGATTATCAAATTCATGAGTTTGTCTTTCTTAATGAATTTTGTTCGGTAGCTTGCACTTTCTTTAGGATATGTTTAACCATGACCAAAGTTATGTTCGAACATGTTTAACCATGTTCGGATATGCTCAAAGATAGTTCGAGTATACTTAATCATGCTCAAAGTTAGTTGGGATATATTTAACCATGTTCGGATATGCTCAAAGTTTGTTCAAACATGTTTAACCGTGTTCGGATATGTTCAAATATTGTCAGGATATATGTTTAACAGTGTCCAAAGTTATGTTCGAACATGTTTAATCATATTCTGAGACGGTTAACTATGCTTAAAGTTATGTTTAACCATGGCCAGAGACATGTTCTGAAACAATCTTTTTCACTTGCATGAGAAAAATGTTATTTCAAAAATATTAAGAGTTTAAGAAAAATAATGTTTTTGCATGAACGTAAATTTAAGGGTAGTATCTATCTATATAAATGTTTAAGTAAAAGCATGCATCCACGTCTACGTGTCTCTAAATATATGAAAGTTAAATGTTTATGTATGGGTTCTTGTGTAATATGTATATATATATGTGTGTGTTTGTGCGTGCGTATATGTATGTATATATATATATATATATATATATGTATGTATGTGTATGTGTGTATATATATATATATGTATGCATATGTATGTATATATATATATATATATGTGTATGTATATATGTATCAGTGGCGTACCCAGGATTTTATTTCGGGGGGGGCTGACTTAAATTTCCATAATGTTCTAAATCTTACGAAATACGTTGAATTGTGTTATAAACAGAAATGCTTTTTGCCAATAAGGCCTTAGCCTGGGGGGGGGAGGGGCAGGGGTGACTTTGTTCCGAAATTTTGAAAAATTCGGTCATCAGTCCGAAAATTCGGACTTAAAAAGCGCAATTTTTGACAAATGGTCGCCGAAAAAAATAATCAATTTCATCAATCGTTCCCAGAAAAAAAATCTCCAATTTCTTTAAAGGATCAAGGAAGAAACCTTGAGGAATTTTGCCATAGGGACGCGGATAAAATGCGAAGTTTGTCAAAGGATCGCGTGAAAAAAAGTCAAATTTCGTCAAATGATCGCGAAGAAAACGCGAATTACGTCAAATGCTCGAGGAGGAAACGCGAATTTCGTCAAATGATTCCCGAAGAAACGCTAATTTTGTGAAATGAGCACAAAAAAAACGCGAATTTCATCAAAAGGTCGCGTGGAAAACGCGAATATCGAAAAAGATCGCTAAAAATACGCATTCCGTCAAAGAACTTCGAAGAAAAAGCTAATTTCGTAAAGGATCGCAAAAAACGCGAATTTCGTCAAAGGGACAAGGAAAAACGTGCATTTCGACAAAAGGCCGCAGAAAAACGCAAATTTCACTAAAAAGGCGAGGAAAAAAACGAATTTCGCCAAAAGCCGCGGAAAAACGTTAATTTCGATAAAGGATAGGGAAAAAAACGCGAATTTCGTCAAAGGGCCGAAGAAACAAAGCAAATTTCGACAAAGGCTCGCTAAACAAAACACGCATTCCGTCAATGGGAAGCTGAAAAAACGCGAAATTCGTCAAAGGGACGCAGAAAAAACATGAATTTCGTCAAAAGGCCGCAGAAAAGCGCAAATTTCATCAAAAAGACGAGAAAGAAACACAAATTTCGCCAAAAAGCCGCGAAAAAAATGCAAATTTTGACAAATGACCATAGATAAAATGCGAATTTCGTCATAGGTCCACAGAAAAAACGCAAATTTTGACAAAGCATCGCTTATAAAACACGCACTCCGTCAAAGGGAAGCGGAAAAAACGCGAATTTCGTTAAAGGATCGTAAAAAAGAAAAAGGGTCATGAAGAAGAGCCACAGAAAAACGTGAATTCCGCCAAAAGGCTGCTGAAAAAAGCGAATTTTGTCAAAAAGGCCATAAAAAATGCTAATTTCGTCAAAAACCCGCGAAAAAAAGCAAATTTCGACAAAGGATCTCGAAAAAAACGCAAATTTCGTCAAAGGGCCGCAGAAAAAAACGCGAATTTCATCAAAAGATCGCGGAAAAAACGAGAATTTCGAAAAAAGATCGCCAAAAACGCGCATTCCGTCAAAGGACTTCGCAGAAGAGGCTAATTTCGTAAAAGATCGCAAAAAAACGCGAATTTCGTCAAAGGGACAAAGAAAAACGTGCATTTCGTCAAAAGGCGGCAAAAAAGGTAAATTTCACTAGAATGGCGAGGAAAAAAACCGAATTTCGTCGAAAAAGCCGAAGAGAAACGTTAATTTCGACAAAGGATTGCGAAAAAAAGGTAAATTTCGTCAAATGACTACAGAAAAAATGTGGATTTCGTCAAAGCGCCACAGAAAAAAGCAAATTTCGAGAAAGGATCGCTAAAAAAACACAAATTCCGTCGAAGGGAAGGGGGAAAACGCGAAATTCCTCAAAGGGACGCAGAAAAAACTTAAATTTCGTCAAAAGGCAGCAGAAAAACGCAAATTTCATGAAAAAGACGAGAAAAAAACGCGAATTTCATCAGAAATCCGCTGAAGAAACGCAAATTTCGACGAAGGATTGTGTAAAAAAAAAAAATGCGAATTTTGGCAAATGACCTCAGAAAAAACGCGAATTTAGTCAAAGGGCAGCAGAAAAACCGCAAAATTCGACAAAGGATCGCTAAAAAAAAAACACGAATTCCGTCAAAGAGAAGCGGAAAAAACGCGAATTTCTTTAAAGGATTGCAAAAAAAGAAAAAGGGTCATGAAGAAGAGCCACAGAAAAAACGTGAATTCCGTCAAAAGCCTGCTGAAAAAAGCGAATTCCATCAAAAAGCCATATAAAAACGCTAATTTCGTCAAATGACCTCGGCTTTCGTCAAAGGGACACGGAAAAACGTAAATTTTGTCAAAAGGCCCCAGAAAAACGCAAATTTCATCAAAAAGACGAGAAAAAAGCGAATTTCGTCAAAAATCCACTGAAAAAACGCAAATTACGACGAAGGATTGCGTAAAAAAGCAAATTTCGGCAAATGATCTCAAGAAAAACGCGAATTTCATCAAAGGGCCGCAGAAAAAACGCTAATTTCATCAAAGAGCCGCAGAATAAACGTAAATTTCGACAAAGGATCGCAAAAAAAGAAAAAGCAGAGTCACAGAAGGGGCACAGAAAAACATGATTTTCGGCAAAAGACTGTGGAAAAATGCGAATTTCGTCAAACAGCCGCGAAAAAGCGCTACTTTTGCAAAAAAATGCGAATTTCGTCAAAGAGCCGCAGAAAAAACACGAAATTTATCAAAAAGACGAGAAAAAACCGAATTTTATCAAAAAGCCTCGGGAAAAAACGCAAATTTCGACGAAGGATTTCGTAAAAAAAACGCGAATTTCAGCAAAAATCAGCGAAATAAACTCGAATTTCATCAAATTTCATCAAAAAGACGAGAAAAAAACGCGAATTTCATCAGAAATCCGCTGAAAAAACGCAAATTTCGACGAAGGATTGTGTAAAAAAAAAAACGCGAATTTTGGCAAATGACCTCAGAAGAAACGCGAATTTAGTCAAAGGGCAGCAGAAGAACCGCAAAGTTCGACAAAGGATCGCTAAAAAAAACACGAATTCCATCAAAGAGAAGCGGAAAAAACGCGAATTTCGTTAAAGGATCGCAAAAAAAGAAAAAGCAGGATCACAAAGAAGGTCTACAGAAAAACGTGAATTTCGGCAAAAGTGTGGAAAAAAAGCGAATTTCGTCAAAGAGCCGCAGAAAAAACGCGAATTTCATCAAAAAGACGAGAAAAAACGCGAATTTCGTCAAAAACCGCGGAAAAAGCGCAAATTTAGACGAAGGATTTCGTAAAAAAACGTGAATTTTGGCAGAAAATCCGCGAAAAAAATTTGTAGGTGTCTTGAACTGAGCATATATACATCTTTTTATTTATCCAGTAAAACAGGGATGGAGCTATTTTTCAGTAATTTGAAAACTGATTTTGTGGTCTCAAGTAAATTTGGTCGCAGGACTGAGGAGGATATTGGATTAACGAGAAAAACAAATTTGTGGCATGCCAAAAAAAACAAATCTATCTGAAAAAGAAGGAATATCAACCCTTTTTTCATTTCACTGCAATCTCTTCAGAGGGGGAATGGAGCTGTAACCTCATAACACCTGTTTCCATCGACTTCTTTGGGTGTATGCTGGGGTATAACTGTGCACTAATATATAGGACTAACCAGAATAGCTGCGTCGCAAAATAAACTTATAAATTTATCTCAAAAGAAAGGAAGAAACAGGAGATTTTTTTTCATTTCATTTTTGATTATTTCGAAAAGGCCCCATCAGCCCCCTTCCCCTCATTGGGTATACTGTGGTGTAATCGTGCGCTGATATGCGACTAGCCAGAGTGTCTAGTTCGTTGTATTGCAGAAAACAATTGCATTACAAATTTATCGGAAACAAAAGAAAAATCAGCACTTTTTTCATTTCCGACTATTTTGGGAGGGGGCTGTAACCTCATCATCCCCTTTCTACTTTTTTGGGCATAATGTAGTGTCTCTGTGCACTAATATGGAACTAAAGAGAAGAGAGCGGCTAGTCTGTTGAATGATAGAAGAAAAAAATACAAATCTATGTCAAACAGAAAGAAAAAAAGCAATATTTTTTTTTATTTCGACTATTTCGGGAGGAGGGGGCTCTAAGCCCATCAGCTGCCTCCCCTTCTTTCGGTATGCTGTGATGTCAATGTGTACTTATGGTATTAACGAGAATGGTTATTTCGCTGTATTGCAGAAGAAAATTTACAAATTTATCTCAAACAAGAAGAAAAAAATCAGCCTTTTTTCATTTCATTTTCAACTATTTAGGAATGGGGCACCAGATTAGCCCCTTTCACCCCTTTGGGTATAATGTGGTGTCACTGTGCACTAGCATGGAACTAAAGAGAAGAGAGCGGCTAGTCTGTTGACTGATAGGGGAAAAATACAAATTTATCTCAAACAGAAAGGAAAGTATCAGCACTTTTTCATTTCATGTTCGACTTTTTTGGGAGAGGGCTGTAAACCCATTAGCCCTCTTCTACCTTTTTGGGTATAATGTGGTGTCACTGTAGACTAATATCGAACTACAGCGAAGGGAGCGGCTAGTTTGTTGAATAATAGGGGAGAAAATGCAAATTTATCTCAAACAGACAGAAAAAAATCAGCACTATTTTATCATTTCATTTTCGACTATTTCGAGAGAAGGGGGCTGTAATTCCACCAGTGCGCTCCCCATCTTTGGGTATGCTGTGATGACAACGTGGACTAATATGGTGTTAACGAGAATGGCTATTTTGCTGTATGACAAAAGAAAAAATTAGATTTATCTTAAAAAAGGAAGGAAAAGACACTTTTTTCATTTAATTTTTCGACTATTTCTGGTTTTTTTTTTGGGGGGGGGGGTAACCCTATCAACCCTCTTCCTCTTCTTTGGTGTCAATATAGACTAATATGGAACTAAAGCGAAGGAAGCGCATAATCTGTTGAAAGATAGGGGGGTGGGGGGAATGCAAATTTATCTTAAACAGACAGAAAAAATTCAGCAGTATTTTTTCATTTCATATTCGACCATTTCGAGAGGAGGGGGATGAAATTCCATCAGCCCCCTCCCCATCTTTCGGTATGCTGTGATGTCAATGTGGACTAATAGGGTGTTAACGAGAATGCCTATTTTGCTATATGACAGAAGAAAAAAATTACAGATTTAGCTTAAAAAAGTAAGGTAAAAACACTTTTTGCATTTAATTTTTCGACTATTTCGAGAGGATGGGGGGGGGAGCTGTAGCCCCGTCAGCCCCCTTTCTCTTCTTTGTTGTCAATGTGAACTAATATGGGACTAATAAGAATGGCTAGTCCGCTGTACGATTGAAAAAAATTAAAAAATTTTCCAAAAAAGAAAGACGAAAAATCAGCACTTTTTCATATCACTTTCGAAAATTTCGGGGGGGGCTGTAGCCCCATCAGTCCCCCCCTTGGGTACGCCACTGATATGTATATGTATTTATATATATATATGTATATATATATGTATGCATGTATGTATACATATAAATATATATAAAATAAAAAAAAATATAGTAAAATAAAATGTATATATATAAATATATATATATATATATATATGTATAAAATTTATCAGTTTTAAAAATTATAGAAAGTTTACAAAAGTAAAAAAAAGTTTAAAAAATATCAAAAAAAAGTTTTAACAAAAGTAAAAAAAAAGTTTTAACAAAAAAAATGTTTTAACAAAATTTAAAAAAGTTTTAACAAAAAAAGTGTTTTACAAAAAATATAAAAAGTTTTAACAAAATAAAAAAAAGTTTTAACAATATTTTAAAAAAGTTTGTAAAAAAGTTTTAACAGAAAAATTTTTTAACAAAAGTAAAACAAAATGTTTTAACAAAGTAAAAAAGTTTTAACAAAAAATTTTAACAAAAGTAAAAAAAAGTTTTAAGAAAAAAAAGTTTTATAAAATTTTTATAAAAAAGTTTTATAAAAAAAAATTTTTATAAAAAAAGTTTTAACAAAAAAAGTTTTAACAGAAAAAAATTTATAACAAAAAAAGTTTTACAAAAAAGTTTTACAAAAAAAATTTAACAAAAGTAAAAAAAAGTTTTAACAAAATTTTTAAAAAAAAGTTTATAAATTTTTTTTAACAAAAGTAAAAAAAATGTTTTAACAAAGTAAAAAAGTTTTACAAAAAAGTTTTAACAAAAGTAAAAAAAATGTTTAACAACAAAAAGTTAAAAAAGTTTTAACAAAAAAGTTTAAAAAGTTTTAACAAAAAAAAGTTTAAAGAATTTTAACAAAAAAGTTAAAACGTTAAAAAAAGTTTTAGCAAAAAAAGTTAAAACCTTAAAAAGAAATTATAAATAAAAATTTTTACAAAAATTTTTAAAATAAAATAGTTTTAAATATGTTTTTTTAAATTCTGAAAGATTAAAAACTGTCAAAATTTTGTATGAACATGTTTAACCATGTTCGGATATGTTCAAATATAGTTCGGATTGTTTAACCATGACCAAAGTTATGTTCGAATTTGTTTAATCATACTCTGAGATGGTTAACTATGCTTAAAGTTATGTTTAACCATGATCAGAGACATGTTCTGAAACATTCTGTTTTCGCTTGTATGAGAAAAGTATGTTATTTCAAAAATATTAACAGTTAGTTTAAAAAATAATGTTTTTTACATCAATGTAATATATCTTTTTCCTAAAATACTATGATGCAGAAGGTAGGCGCCACTCTGTCTGCATTCCTAACATTCCACCACGCCCCCTGTAAATCAACTGGCGCCAGGTTGTCTACAGGTATTGCCGTACGATGTCATCATCCTCGTTTGCGATGGGGGAGGCAGCACAGTCGATGACGTCACACCTGAAAGCTCGCTTCTGATTGGTTGTTAGCGGTCACGTGATCTGTTATCAGTGACCTTCATCAGCAGATGTAGACCCCGCGCACATCAGTTGTGTCTTGGATTTCGTAGGTGAAGGTCGTCTGTTTCGTAGCTCCCGTTTACCGTACATTTGGCTTAGTGCTCTGCGGTACCTTATCGATCCTTTTACGGCGTCTGGTTAACTAAAGTTACCGTCGACTTTTCAGTTTCATGCTTTTTTCAATGAGTCTGCTTTCTTCAATCAACAAAAGGTATGTATAATTATTTTGTCTTTTAAGTGTAAAGTTTGTCTAGTGTTTCTTAAAACAAAAAATTTTTAACAAACTTTTAACAATCCTTTTTAAATGTATCTTTCAATTTAATTATTTGCTTTATTAAACTGAACTTAAAATTTCACACTTTCTGTTACTGTGAATGAATGAATTTAAAAGTTTGCACATTCTACATTACTTAATTCAAAACATGTTCTATCATTCTCGATATTCAACTTGTGTTTCACAAGTTTTGCTTTCATTAGTTTTATCTGTGATTTCATTTAAAAAAGCAATTGTTGAAAAAATAAACTCGAAAAATATATTTTCAAACAATGTGATTTGTTTAACATATTATTTCTAACAACAAAACTAAAAATATGTCATTGAATTTAGCCATTTACTTTTTTCTAAATTAAAACTGACTCAAAATTCATTGTTAAAAGCGATTTTCTCACGTAGCAATCAGATTTCTCTCACTCATATGTTTGATAATTTAGTTAAAGACATCTACTTTCAGAGTATTATCTAAAAGGTTTATTCTATTTTCAAATAAACGTCTTTCTATTTCAAAGTATTTTAATAACAACATCTGTTAGTTTGTAAACAAAATGAATGAAAACTTTCGTTAAAAAGTTGTCTTTGGATTAAAGAACAACTTAAAAATATCTATTTGTGTTTCAACCTTTTTAAGAAAATCAAGCGTTATTCTTTTGAAAACTTGAAAAATAAATACAATTTAATTTATGATAACATTAGTTTAATTTAATGAGAGACATTTATTCATACAACTGAAACGGTTAATGAACGTATAAAACAAATCTTAGTTATGTTTGAAGCGATCTTTCTTTAACCCATTCGGAACCATGAGCGCATATGCACCCACGAAAGTACTTAAAACGTTTGAATTTGATATCAGTAAAAAAATAGAAGTAAAATTGATTGTATTTAATTACGTGATTTTTGTGATTTAGAAAGTTAATTGAAATAATTAATAAAAAGTAGTGCCAAACGAATAAAATTCATGAAAAAAAATGCTGGTTCTGAACAGGTTAAAAGCTGAGAAAAAGCAATAATAGCATTCTTTTCTTTTAGCAGAAAATATCTGTTTATTTCATCAATTTTAGTAAAAACTCATTATAAAAAATTTAATACAGTCTCGAGAAAATTAAAAAAATAATTTCTGTTAATTGGAATCTTGATTTTTAATGTATAAAAAGGAAAAAAGATTTATATTTGAATCGAAACATACTCTTTTTATTTTAAACTAAAAATAAAAAAGATTTATCTTCTATTCTTAATTGAACATCTTTGTTGAGATAAGAAACATGGTGATAGGAAATGTCTGAAAACTATTTTTTTCTTTTTGCCTAAAGCAATGCATAGTTTTCATAGTTGAACGCTATGAGAGATTGCATCCCACAGGAGATGCTAAAAGATAAAACACCCCTTCTAAAACTCGCCAGAGGGGTGAGCGTTTCAAAAGTTGCTTGATAACAAACATTATCTACAATTGTTATTTCAACTAACGTGTGAAACTATGGACTGGCTTCCCATTCGTTTAAAGCTTCGCTAGTTTCAGCAAATGAAAGGGTCTAAAAGTGATGTCATTGAAAACAAAATAATATCACAACATTGTAAAACTTCATTCGGAAATCATTTGCGGACTGTTATTTTCTATATTTTGCTAGCGTGATTTCAAGACCGGGAATTCAATGAAGATTTTCAATTTTGAAGAAGTAAGTTTTTGTTTTGACATGTTGGAAAATTTTGCTTAAAAAAAAATCCTCTACTAAAAGTTAATACTAGTTTAAAAAAAAAAAAAAAAAAAAAAAAAACCGTTTTCGCATTCAGCATATATTTCAGTTAACAATCATCCTTGACAATAATTAAACAAAAACATTATTGTTAAAAACTAATTCGCGTTCTTTTGATTAGTAAAAATAATTTATATTATTTTAAATAATAATTAACTGAAAATAAATGTAAAGTTGTTTATTAAAAGCTTTATTTGAGAAAAAACTTATTTCGGAAATTAACAAATGACTGAAAGAAAAATTAACTAATTTATTAAAAAGTTTTATTACCAAATAACTTACTGAAAAAAAACTTGCTCGGAAATTAACAAATAACTAAATGAAAATTAACTAATTTATTTAAAACTTTATTACAATGACTCAATGAAAAACATGTTTTGAAAATTAACAAATGACTAAAAATTATAACTTATTTCGTTAAAACTTTAAAAAAAATGTATTAACCTTTTTTATTCAGTTCAAATAGGATGACGACATCGCAGGTAAGTGAATCATCCTCTCGAGAGAGGGCGCTGGTGTCGCCGGAAACGATTGTGCTGCCCCCTAGGCTCGTCTCTCGTCCAATCAAGCTCCTTATCTTGATGAAGCCGGTTGTTGCACGCTTCTTCGTTCATTAGCCCGGTGGATGTCATACAGGTAGGACGTGTCTCGACGCTGCTCCGTGGTAAGTATTTATTAATTGCATGCGATCTTTTCTAATGACCTCATCCTTCCTAATCATTCATTTCTTTGTTCTACCTTCCTCTTACAACAGACTTTCCTTCATTAACACTCTTCTTACAGTAGACTTTTATTAATTCATTATACTTTTATTGATTCATGAACATTATCCTTTGTTCTAACCCCTCTCTTACAGTAGACTTTCCATTAACGCTTCTCTGTTTTAACCCCTCTACTATAGCATGACGCGCGGGCGCCTATCTGTCTCGACTCCGCCCACCTGTCCATCACTTTCTTATCTCCCCTCACCTGTCAATCATCCTTGCTCCTCGCTCCTCCTGGTGGCATAGAACCGGCTTTTTCCTTCTACTAATACTATTGAGGAAAATTGAAATTTCAGTTAAGTACTGTTTTGATTCACTTCCACGTTGAAGAATATTTAAGTATAACTGAGAAAAAAATGATAGTTTTTGAAAGTGAAAATCTTATTCATTTTTATCATAAAAATTACTTAACGATAAAAATTGCTAATTTGTGGTTAAAAATCATTGATATTACTCGTATATATTTTGAAATATTTATCGAGGCTTAAACTTATGTAAATGCAATTTAAGAACGCACAAGCTATTTCATTTTCTCCTTATATGAATGTATCATCGTCCATTTGCCACCCTAGTGGAGTAGATTAGCTCGCGCGCGTAGAATCACCTTTTCACCCCGTATGCGTAATCTAGTTCGATCTATGTTGCGCAGTAAAAACCATAGATCTAGTAAAATAACTAGATTACGCATACGGGGAGAAAAGTTGATTACCCCCCCCCCCCCCGCAAAAAATGAGGAATACGTGGAAATAATGCAAACAATTCCATTTTAACTGCTTTAGTAATCTTTAAAAAGAACATTTAACTTTCAAAACTTTCTTTAAAATTAGATTACATGTTTTTAAATATGTAAGTATGCGATCAATTTTTGCTTATTGTTTACTTGAAGCAAGAAATTTTCTCCTAAAAAATATAAATAAATAAATACCTGCATTAATAATACACATTCTTAAGATTTTTCTTTTTTTAGCCCTGCATTACTTAGCAAATGTAGATGAAAAGGCAGATTCCCAAAACAGCCGAGACACCCCACTTGGCGACTTTTCTCACAAGCGCCAAATACCCCACATACGCCAATCTAAAATGCGGCAACCTGAAAACTAATGTGAATGGTCTTTTTTCCTGAATGCTTCCAGACTGTTTTTTACTACGTCATCGCCGTGGAATCATGGGAAATACAACATTTATAAATAACGACGTATTAGAAAACACAGGAAAGCTGATTTTTATGACATTCAAAATAAAACAAACGATTTCAACATAAGTTTATTGAAAATGTGAAATTTTTAAAGTACCTTTCCAAATCAGAGTAACGATATAATGATTAAAATTTTCATTTTTCAACAACTTTCAGAAAAAAAATCATGGGGTCATTTAATATTGTAAGTACGTGCCTATATTATAGCAAACATTGAACAATTCATTTCTAATATAAAGAAGTATGAACGCTTCGCGTTCATAAAAAAAAAAATATATATATCACTGAATACAGCAACCTAGTTTTGCAGCAATCTGAAACACGCAGGAAACTCGTTAAAGCGGCAATCAGGGAACATGTATGAACGCTTCGCGTTCATTAACTGAAAAAAACATCACTGTCACCAGCAGTTCTCGGTGTGTAGCAATCTCAAAATTCAGCAGTTCTCGCTATCTAGCAATCTCAAAATTCAGCAATTCTCGCTGCATAGCAATATCAAAATGTACAAAACTCGTAAGGTCAGCATACATGAGAAATATACAATAAACGGCTAATATAAAACATTATAATAAAAATTACATAAATTTATTAACATACCTTAACAAACATCTTCTTTCTTGAAAACCAACTCTATAAAATGTTGAATTGCCATAATTTCGTAAATTTCTAGTCGTCAATAAACTTCATTTAACTTTCCAGCAGAAAAAATGAACAAATACTCACAATTTCAAACTAAATTACACAGGTACTTTAACTTTCAAATTTTACAACTAAAAACAGCAGAAAATATTAGCAATAACAAAATCTTACCTTACCATCATTTTATTTTACAATTACAAAACGTCTTTCTTCGACACCTCGTTCTACAAAAATTACAAAACATACGGAGTTGAGTTGTCAAAGGTAGGCGTAGCCATCCAATACACAATAAATCAACCAATCCCATTTAACCAACCTAAATTCAAGATCACACAACTGTAGGCGTGGAAAGAATCTACGAAACGAACTGGTAACAACAAAGATCCGTTTATCGCCTCGCCAAATTGAACGATGCCAAGTGTCTCGGCTGTACTGGGATTCATCCGATGAAAACATTAATTACTTTACCAAGGTCAATATTCTTAATAAATATTTATTTATGAAACTGGGCTAACGACGAATTATTGGCAAATGACAATTACAAAGTTTTTTACAAACGTAAAATGCTTTAAATTCTTAAAAATAAATATATTATTCTTTAAAAAAATCTTTTAAGCAAATCATAACTTTTTTTTTTCATATAATTTTCGGAATATCTTTTCACAATAATATGTATTTTCATAATATGTGGACTTGGTATGCGCTCGACATTTTAATAAAAAACAAATACTAGAAAAGTAAAAAATTTACTAAATGAACTAAACGTTACATCGAAGTTGTACTAAATGGTTTTAAAAGTATCTAACAAATTACAAATATGGATATAAATATCCATATTATAGGGCATTCCAATGTCTTTCCAGACAATTATAAGGAATCATAATCATATATATTTATTTAAAAAATACAGAATGAAAACATCGCAATACTCGGATATCCAATCTACTTATGTATTGCTACTGTAGTATCACAAGTTCCACCCTTTTTCTGCCACTCTAATGGATGTTGCCACCGAACCGCTGCAGAATCAAGAAGTAATGGGGGAATAACACTGAGTGGTTAATCTAGTTATTTTTACTATATCTATGGTAAAAACTTGCCTTAGATTGGTTGGCGTAAGGGTTTAGCTGTAACCATGTTTACAGCCGTTTTCACTGCAGTGAAAACGCTCTTAGGTTAAGGTTTTAGGTCGCTAGGGTTTTTTTAGGTCGTAAGGACGACCAGTGAAAACGCACCTAATCTCCTGATCGCCTCCAATCCTTCTTTTAATTGTTGACAATTGGCAACATCTGTGTAACAACAACAACAGAGGTGTGGCATATATTTTTTTTTTAAACATGTACTATTTATTTTTGCTATTTTTAAGTTTTACATCGAAAAGTGAGTATAATTTAATCTTAGCATATTTGCTCTTAAATATTAGAGTTTGGAACACTAAATGTTGGCAGATTTCTTGTAAAATATATTTAGTACATTGTTATTTTCAAACATTATAATCAGCAAAGGCGATTTCAGTAATTTAAGAATTATAAATATTTGACATTTTATAAATCTTATTAAACATCGTAATGTAATTCAATTATTAAATTGACTTTGTCAAGTAATAAAATCGATTTAGTTTTATTTCCCGCTTTTATTGCAATTGTAAAAGAAGATTAACATGACACCATCTTTGCCGGAATAAAAATGCTATTTTGTTTAACAGCAATTTTCAGCCGGAGTTCCGCACACTGGCCTCCATGTATAACAGAAGGCCAGGCGGTCAGTCGAATTACACTCGAATGAAATTTGTAAGGCATATCCAGTCCGCGTTGTCAATGTTAAACTTATTAGTGTTCTCATTTACTCTTATCCTAATTTTTGCTTTTCTAAGATAGGCTTTTCTAAATTAATGCTGAGCCGGTCTCTGTGAATTTCTTGTTCCCACATCCATTAATTCGGAAATGGCGCGAGAAATTCATGAAAACTGGCTCAGTATTGGGTTAAGCAAAAAGTGGACAAAAAAGAGTATGAGAGGAATTGACGTGCATTTTAATTGATGAAAATAAACCCTCTTCAATATTACTCCTAATATTGTACTAATTTTCATACATGTATATGTTCATTTGTATGTGTAATAAAAACTTGAAATTCTGAAGTTTCCAGAATGTACCGAAAGAAAATTGGCCTGAGTATGTACACTAAGATTTTTTTACGGTTAGGACAAATGGTGAAAACTTCCACATGAAACACCACATTGCTTGAAAATTTAATTTAAAATGCATAAATGCTGTGGTGCTTCTTCTGGAAATTATGGCGAATGTACAGTTGCAGTTTTAGAGGCAACAAATTCCATTTGATTCCTTTTTTAAATAGAAAAATTTAACAATTGTCATCCTACATATTTTCAAATGTTTAAAAGTTTTAATAGTACAAATTATTTTAAGGGCAAAATTATTATACAGCTATGTAACTCTGTTGAACTAGAGAATTTTTTAGAAATTGCTTCATTAAATATATACACTTAAAAAAAAAAAAAAAAAAAAAAAAATTCTTAAAAATTTTCTGCAAAAAAACACAGAGTCCTATATTGTCGTTTGAAGTGAAAATGACAGCAAAAATGAAAAGTTATATGCAAGTGGCCACTAAACAACACCACTAACAGAAAAATATTAATTTAATTATTAAAACTCAGTCAAGAAATGTAGTATTGAATGGTATGCTTAATACTGACAACTAATGAATAAAATAACTAATGAAAAATTTAAAAAAAGTTTATTAAAATGTGAATTATTTTAATCCTTAACTTATATAAAGATATCAATTTATGATTGCTCTACAAAACTGTTATTTTATTAATCTATAAAATAACTGAAATACAAATAAATTAATGTTAAAATAAAAAAGTTATTAGTCCATGAATGGAAGAGATGAACTCTTACTCATCAGTTTATCTACTGTTTTTGAGACAAACCATTCCTTAATATTGCGACTCATTCTTAAAAATTTTTTTTTCTTCCAGTTGAAAAATAGTCTGCAGACCTTCTCAAGAGTCTGCGACGAGCATCACACCGATTCTCTGCCCGGGGTCTTGATATATATATATTTTCTTTATTATAAAGAAAATTTGTAAAAAAAACCCCATCAAAACTGTCTGCAGACTTTGAAAATTTTCTGCGAACGGCGTTCGCGTGTTCATCTATATTATCTGACTCTGATGGACACCCTTAAGGAATTTTTTTTATAATTATTTTTTTATTAATAGTTATAATGATTATATTCCAGTTTTTTCAATATTATATTAACCTGTCAACAATATTTAACCATTCTTATAGTCTCATTTCCCAATATCAATCAAAATTTAATTTTAAATAACAGAAATATATCAAAATACCCAAAAGCCCATTAATGGACACTCTCTGTTCCAGTAATGGACACCTCATAAAAAGTAATAAATATAACCGTTTTTATGACTGTATTTAGAACCAGAATTTAATGAATACATACTAATGAAACAAAATAGTTATTTTCAAATAAATTTAACAATTAGGATACCAATAATTAGAAAAATATTTGTGGTAATCATTTACTGTTTGCATCAATTATTGTAATTATCAGAAGATTGGCGTTTTAATTATTTTAGATGGATAGTTTAAAATACTAAATATCAGGCAATTGTAGCTATCCAATTATTGAAACAATGAGGGATTTAAAAGGTAATTAAAAAAAAAAAGTTTTGGAATATTAGTGTTTAGTTTTGTCTCACTATTTTTAACAATTAATCTTCCAGAGACTAGTTTATATCATTTACAATAATTAATATTACAAATCTGAAAAAAAAATGATATTATGAGTTGAATATTTTAAATACTAGGAAATAAAAATAATTTCAAAATAAAACTGGTATAGTCCGTGTCAATTCAGGCAGCCAAAGAAAAAATCTTACCTTCATAGTCTCAGAAGTTTTTGAATTGAACATATGCTAAAATTCAGGAAAAAATAAGATAACTGTATATTTTTGTTTTGTCCAAAAAAATTCCTGGCCCGAGATACAGGCCGGCAAAGATGGCATCCCGGGCACCATTTCCCATTCACGATTTTCGATAAAAATGTTAATCTATCTCTAGAACGGTGCAAGATATATATATATATTTTTAAAGATATTATTTTTCTGTTTAAAATGATATAATCAATTTTGAAATATGTATATTTAACTTTTCTTGTGGCAGCCTTTTGATTTTTTCTTCTTTTTATCAAAAATATTTTTTTTTCAAAAATGCCAATCCCAGAAATTTTGATTTTTTTTTTGTTGTTGACCAATACCATTGAGTCAATACTACCTTCCCTGTAAAGGAGAACTTCCACTTTTGATTTTGACAAGTTATACAAGGTGTGTCTAAAAAGTTCGGTGAGTGGAAGCATAAAGCAAATAAAACATGGAAACAAAATATCTTAACTATGTGCTTAAATGAAGTGTACTAAAATATACATTCTGTAAAATATATGGTGCAAAGAATATTAATTATTCATTTACAGATCCACACAAAAGAATTCCATTTGATAATGATATAAGGGGAATATTGTTTGCGGCATATTTTAATTACGCTAAACTCTTTCACATATAATGAAATTGATATATGTTGCTGAGGTTTACAACAAGTTACTTCCTGTGTAATAAAACGTGCATAGTATTTACAGAGACACACAAAAGATTTCGGATACTCTACTGTATACAAAATACTGTGTATTAGTGATGATTGCTTGAAGTGCTTTTTTAGTTGAGATATGATTTTTTAAGTTTAACTAAATTTTTCCATATTACATTGTGTGTATAAATGCAATAGATCATATACAGGCTACATAAAAGAAATCATAAGGGTTATTGAGTATGAACAAAAGTAGTTTAAAGGTGATTTTTAAATGAGTTATGCATTTTTACGCTGAACTCCATTTAGTATATTTAGATATGTTTGTAGAATATAGATAAAATGATATACAGGTCCACGCAAAGAATTAGATATATGGCCGACTATGGATGATAAACTCTGGAAGTGTGATTTCACTAGTTTTAAGTGTGTTTTAGTCTTAATTAAATATTAACTAAATAGTGGGTGGCATGCATAAAGATAGTAGGTAAAGTACAGGGTTGTATGAAAGCAGGGTTGGCACGGTTTTAACCATGGTTTAAACCAATTGGTTTTTTTGTCAAAAAAACCATTTGGTTTTTTTAGAAAAAATCTAATATAATATTTTCCCTTTTTTGTAATTTAATTGTTTTAAATCATAAATAGAAGTAATTTCTACTTTTAACACTTCATCTCAGCAGTCAACATGTGACATAATGAGCCTAGGTCATGTTTCTATGCATGTAGAATGAAAATTAGCATGTGCTGATGAACATATCTGGTACCCTAAAGATTTTTCTTAAAACATGTGAAATTAGAAAAGATAAAATAGATAAATAATATTGAATATTTAGCATAAGATATTTTCATTTATAAAATGCAGATTATTTACAGCAGTTAATAACAAAATACAATGATCTTTAAGATTTTGGTTAAGTTGTAAAGGAAAATTTTCTGGATTGGGATTAGGGAAGATTATCCTTAAAGAATTTAAAAAAGTAACTTAAGATATCAAATTGAATAACATAGCTTGCAAAAATTTAGTGCTAGTTATAGCATTTCAAGAATACCAATCATTCTTTTCTGTTAGTTGCTGATTCTAATGGCCAAATATGTTGACTTGGACACTTGGAGTTATCACTCGGATAACAAAATAACCAGAAGTATTTGTATATTTAAAAAAAATAATAATAACAACCACAGAATAATATATTATATTAATGAAACTGCATCAAATGTTTATTGATTGATTATTATATTATTAATCAAAGGAATCTTCATATGATTTTCAAGGTATCAATGCTTCACTGTGTAGAGCAGTTGACTTTGAACATAAAACATAGCTGTTACTAATAATATTTAAATTAGAAATGATTTCAATTTTCTATATAATTGACTGTAATTGTTTAATTTAAATATTTTTAAAAGTTATATTATATAATATCCAAAAATGTTTATTTTATCAACAGATATGCATCTGTATGCAATAGGAAATTATATTTAAAAAAAACCTGGTTTAAACCAAATAAACCAGTTTTTTTGGTTTTTTACAAAAAAACAAAAAAACCCAGTTTTTTTCCAACCCTGTATGAAAGCATTCAAGTATGCTTCCGTCTATTGATATAAATTTCTAAAAGTCAAATTCCAACCTATTTATGTGTTTTTAACACTTTCCAACATAGTTTAAAGTCTTTATGGATCTGGTTTGTCTGCCCGGCCCTCTGTCTGAACTCTCTTGCATTAATATGGTTGTTTTGCTGTGTAATTGATATATGTTATTGAGATTGTTTTACTATGCAATGTTCGGTAATGAAAATAAAGTATGTATTACTTCAAATGTTATGAAAATTGAATTAAAACTTATAAAGATAATAAAAGTTTTCTTCATTCTATTTAAAAATCCTATTGATTCAATAATATACCATGATAGGAAATGATTCTAGATTGCCATGGTGATTAAGTCCTATTTAAGATGGATTCATATAACTTCCATATTACTGAATTTAATATAGAATCATTATAAATTTTGTATTCATGCCTTTTTGCTCAAGAGTGTAACACTTATTGCACCAAGATCTGAATATTTATAAAAACTAGTTATAGTACGAATGCACCTCATTTGCCACATTTGATATTGAAATTTCCTACTTGCTTAGGGTATATAGTAGGCTTACCCTTACAAATACGATACAAATAACCAAAAATTCAGTGACTCTTACTGGAACTGTATACATACAGTTCCTGTAAAATTCTCTGAATTTTTGAAATGTTTCTAAAACTTGTTAAACTCAAAAGTGGAAGTTCTCCTTTACAGTGAAGGTAGTTCTCAATGGTATTGATCAACAGCAAAAAAATCAAAATTTTTGGGATTGGCATTTTTGAAAAAAAAAAATTTTTTTTATAATTTTTTTTTTTCAAAAGGCTGCCACAAGAAAAGTTGAATACATATTTCAAAATTGTGTATATTATTTTAAACAGAAGAATATTATCTTTAAAAAAAAAAAAAAAAAAAACGCAACAAAATATCTTGCACCGTTCTAGAGATAGAGCACTTTAAAATTTTTATTGAAAATCGCGAATGGGAAATGGTGCCCGGGATGCCATCTTTGGCGGCCTGTATCTCGAGCCAGATTTTTTTTGGACAAAACAAAGTATATAGGTATCTTAGTTTTTCTTAAATTTTAACATATGTTCAATTCAAAAACTTCTGAGACTATGAAGGTAACCTCCCTGCCAGAGTTGATATGGATTCAACCAACTGTAGAACTGATGTTTGAGGCCACTGATCTGCAGATTTACTAGTTTCATGAATATTACCCATAACTTTCATTAATATTACTTTTTTTTGTCAGAGGAAACATTTAAGACAGAAAATAGATTTTTAATAGCTTCTGTGACTTAATTGTTTTTATTTAAATGGAATGGGATTAAGCCCTATGAGGCCCTATGAGCCCTATAAGCCCTTTGACTGTGCTCTTAAACAATATTTTCTGCTTCCTGGCTGGTTTGATTGCCAGATTATAAAATATGCAAGGTACAGTCGTGGGGAAAAAAAGTAAACATCTCCTACCAACGCTTTAACAAATTATCGTAGAAGAAAGTTACTGGTACCGAACAATTAGAAATAAAGTCTACTTTTAAATGATCTATATAAAATTTGCTTAGGGGGCCATCTACTTATTAAAACAAACCATAACTTTGTTTTTTTCAATAGCAGTACACAATTCTGACAGCATAAATGCTTCTGACAGCAACAAAATTCTGACAGCAACACTACACCCTTCAAATAGCCTAAAAACAAATTTAATAGAATTCATAGAATAAGTTTCCGAGAAATTAATTAATTTAAAACGAGTGTATTTTAAGGATTGTATCCAAATTGAAGTTCCGTACTCGATTGTTAACCGAGAGAGACCCCTTCTTGATCAAGGCACCTTAAGCACCACTAAAGCAGTCAATGAAGCATGCTAGATTGCACAACAGCAGAAGAAATTTCAAAATATCTAGTCATTTCTATCACAGATGGCCCCTTAAAACATCCTTTTGCCGTTTTTTAAGCATAATTTGAAAACTACTTTTAAGAAAATTGTGAAATTTTGATTTCCATAAAGCAGGACTTAATAAAACTAAATCCATTAAAAAAACTGTAGGTTGCAATTCATAATTTTTTCGAATATTAATTTCATAATTCATATCATAAAATTATAAAAATTGCAAATTCAACGTATTTAGGTTTGGGTATGTTAGTATTATTGCTACACAAAAAATTAGCACATTAGGGACATAATTTCAGGAGATATAAATTAAAATATGAAAATGTATTTTAACATTAGAAGCACTAAATTTTGAATGTTTATAATTCAAAAGACTTGAAATTTGGTGTCTAGGCATAGTTTTAACCGAAGATTTAATATATCTGGTTAAAATTGGGTATTGCCATTGAAAAAAATGAAGTTTGGATTCGTTTTAATATATAGATGGCCCCCTAAACAAATTTTATATACATCATTTAAAAGTAGACTTTATTTCCAATCGTTTGGTACCAGTAACTTTCTTCTGTGATAATTTGTTGAGGAGTTAGTAGGGGGTGTTTACTTTTTTTTTCTATGACTGTACATATATATTTAAAAGAAAAAAGAATAAAATATTGAAATTTTATTCAGGGGTGATTGTGTTCTGGGTTTTTCGATTGATCCTTCCAGGTTTATGAGATCGGTACATTTAGTAGAAAATTCGGATATTAAAAAATATCGCGAATTTCAACAAATAGTTGTAGAAAAAAATCAATTCCTCAATCGTTCACTCAAAAAAATAGACAATTTCGTAATAGGATTGCAGAAAAAATGCGAATTTCATCAAAAAATCTTGAAATAAACTCATTGTGTCAAGCGATCGCGAAAAAAGCACAAATTTTGCAAATCATTGTGAAAAACGTGATTTTTGTCAAAAGATCGAGGGAAAAACTGAAATATCGTCAAAGGATCGCTCGAAAAATGCAAATTTCGTTAAAAGATCACAGAAAAAAACATGAATTTCTTTAAAAAATCGCAGAAAAAATGTGAATTTCGTCAAAGGACCACAGAAAAAACACATAGGCCCAGGTGGGGAAAAGTGGTCATAAAAACAGGCTTTTCAAACTTTCAGAGGATATAAACATCAGAATTTCTGTGATGTTTTCTAAAATTTTGGGTGTTATTTTACATTACATTACTATAGAGTACATCCATATCCATTTCAGAAATATTTTTGGGGAATAACACCTTTTTATAACATATTTTTCCAGGCAGGTTTTTATGACCACATTACCCCAAGGGGTAGGGTAAAGTGAGTATTGCATGGGGTAAAGCGGTCATATTGAAAAAGTGTAATAAAAAAAAATAAACCAATGAATAAAAAGTGACATTTTATTATTTACAAACATTTTAAACAACCTTTATAATAAGTTATCTGCCATTTTATTTTATTAAAGTGTAAATTTGTAATGTTAAAATTGTTTGTTGTTAAAATTTGGTTTTTCAAGGATTTTGATCACATCTGATTCTGGAAAAGTATAATGATTGCCAAATTTGGATTTTTTTTAACATACTTTAAGAAAAATAATCATGTTTTTTCCCAATAAATTGCTTTATTGATTTCTTCATTTCATATCTTAGCAACACTCAAGGAGATAGATATGGTTTGAGATGTCATCTTTAGCGATTATAAATGGATTCAAAAGAGAATGTTGACTAGGGATATTTTGTTGTTTTTTTCCTTTTGGAAATTTAAGCAACTTTTAAGTATCCCATTCCCCTTGTTATTTTTGCAGATATAATGCAAGTGTTTTTTCTGTCAATACTACTCAGATCTTGGACTGGACACATTTCCTTTTCCTTTAAAACTATGTCTAGCTATTCTATTCACATCTGAAATGAGTGTAGATAATGTTGCCAATGTAGCTTATTTTAAATTTTTTTTACATATTTTGCAGTCGGCTTTCTTGATACTGTTTCTTTAAAATTCCTTTCCAGGCTTTTTTTAATGGGGGAAAATACACCTAGATCTAATGGTTGTAGACTGTGACTAGTATGAGGTATCAGGCAGAGTATTATAATATGATTGTCGATAGCTATTTTTCACAGCATCATAATTCATTTATGTCCATCACAATCATAAATAAAAGGGCAGGCTTTTGTAAGCTTTCGTGTACTATCTACTTAATAAAATGATCCATCCAAGATTCAAGTACAGAATCCTGCATCTATCCAGATTCCATGATTCATACAATGCTCCTGCACGACCACCCTTTATCCATAATTCATATATACTCACTCATAAACAGCGAATGGAAGAATGTAATAACCACTAGCTGATATACCAAAAGGAACACTAAACATTATCTTTCCTTTGGTTTCTGAATTTTATATAATGCATTGCATTGCGTACAATTTTTTAAACTGAACTATTTTGGCTATCTATATCCATGCCAGCCTCATCAACATTAAAAATTCTTTCAGGATTTTCTTGTGGACCATTTTCTTATATAATACAAGTATAGTTATTAGAAGAAAGAGTGGCTGAATCCCAAAACAGCCGAGACACTTGGCATCATCAATTTGGCGAGGCGATAAATGGATCTTTGTTGTTACCAGTTCATTTCGTAAATTCTTTCCACGCCTACAGTTGTGTGATCTTGAATTTGGATTGGTTGATTTCTTGTGTATTAGATGGCTACGCCTACCTTTGACAACTCAACTCCGCATGTTTTGTAATTTGTGTGCAATGAGGTGTAGAAGAAAGACGTTTTGTAATTGTAAAAATTAAATGACGGTAAGGAAAGAGTTTGTTATTGTTAATATTTTTTGCTGTTTTTAGTTGTAAAATTTGAAAGTTAAAGTACCTGTGTAATTTAGTTTGAAATTGTGAGTATTTTTTCATTTTTTTTTTTGCTGGAAAGTTAAATGAAGTTTATCGACGACTAGAAATTTACGAAATTATAGCAATTCAACATTTTATAGAGTTGGTTTTCAAGAAAGGAGATGTTTGTTAAGGTATGTTAATAATTTTATGTATTTTTTATTATAGTGTTTTATATTAGCCGTTTATTGTATATTTCTCATGTATGCTGACCTTACGAGTTTTGTACATTTTGATATTGCTACGCATTGAGAACTGCTGAATTTTGATATTGCTATGCAGTGAGAACTGCTGAATTTTGATATTGCTATGCAGCGAGAACTGCTGAATTTTGAGATTGTTAGGTAGCAAGAAATGCTGAATTTTGAGATTGCTACACAGCGAGAACTGCTGGTGACAGTGATGTTTTTTTTCGGTTAATGAACGCGAAGCATTCATACATGTTCACTGATTGCCGCTTTAACGAGTTTCCTGCGTTTTTCAGATTGCTGCAGAACTAGGTTGCTGTATTCAGTGATATATATTATTTTTTTATGAACGCGAAGCGTTCATACTTCTTTAAATTAGAAATGAATTGTTCAATGTTTACTATAATATAGGCACGTACTTACAATATTAAATGACCCATGATTTCTTCTGAAAGTTGTTGAGAAATGAAAATTTTAATCATATCGTTACTCTGATTTGAAAAGGTACTTTAAAAATTTCACATTTTCAATAAACATATGTTGAAATTGTTTGTTTTATTTTGAATCTCATAAAAATCAGCTTTCCTGTGTTTTCTAATACGTCGTTATTTATAAATGTTGTCTTTCCCATGATTCCAGGGTGATGACATAGTAAAAAACAGTCTGGAAGTATTCAGGAAAGTGGACCAATCATGTTAGTTTTCAGGTTGCCGCATTTTAGATTGGCGTATGTGGGGTATTTGGCGCTTGTCAGAAAAGTCGCCAAATGGGGTGTCTCGGCTGTTTTGGGAATCTGCCAAAGTAGTTAATGTGTTGATTGTTAAATTAGTTGATGTAACCTTTGCAAGCAATTCAGCTTTACACTTAGTTAATTCATTCACTATTTTGAACCTATTAAAAATTAAACCTAACCTTTTTTAACCCCCATATTATAAACTGTTATTAAATAATAACTATTTGCAGTTAGTTTTTAATAGTTATTAGTATTTAATAAACTGGCATTGTATATAATCAGGGTTCGCACAGACTCCTTGGAAACTCCTTAGAAATGAAAACATTCTCAAGTAGTACTTAGAACTACTTAGATAAGCAAACCACTCCTTAGAAAGTCCTTAAATTGTATTGCGGCTTCGGACGCAAGCGATATTGCTGCCGAGGAAAAAAAATCGTTATTGTAAAACGCACGGTAAATCCTTTATATACACAGCATTGATTGGTTAGGATAATCTTCCACTAGGTCCATTTTTCAATTATTAGGTCCGTAAGGACCATTTTTCAACACTGTTAACCAATCTTTATTTTAAATTTTATCGATGTTTGGCATTTAGCCAAGAGTTTTGGAAAAATTGTTTTTTTCACAAATATCTCCCAAAAAATACCGTCAAATTTCATGAATCGATCATGGAAAAATTTCATAAATTTTGCCAAAGGATCGTGAAAAAACGCGAATTTCTCCAACAGATTGCAGAAAAACTCGAATTTGTTCATAAGATGCAAATTTCTTAAAAGACAGCGAATTTACTCAAAAGATCACGAAAAAACGATTTTCCTTAAAAGATCGCAAAAATGCGAATTTCCTAAAAACATCGTGAAAAAATGCGAATTTCCTAGAAAGATCACGAAAAACACGCGAAAATCCTCAAAATGCGAATTTTCCCCTCAGAAGATCGCGAAATAACGGAATTTCCCCCAAAAGATCGCGTAACACACATGAATTCCCTCAAAAGATCGAGAAACACACGCGAATTTCCTCAAACGATCGAGAAACACACGAGAATTTCATCAAAAGATCGAGAAACACACAAGAATTTCCTCAAAAAATCGTGAAAATCATGCGAATTTCCTCAAAAGATAGCTAAAAACACGCAAATTTCATCAAAGGATCGCGAAAAACATGCGGTTTCCATCAAAAGATCGTGAAAAAAACGTCAGTTTCGTCAAACATTCAAAATAAAATGCGAATTCCATTAAAAGATTGCGAAAAAACGCGAGTTTTCCCATAGGATAGCAAAAAAAACGCGAGTTTTCCCATAGGATAGCGAAAAAAACACGAGTTTTCCCATAGGATAGCGAAAAAAACACGAGTTTTCCCATAAGATAGCGAAAAAAACGCGAGTTTTCCCATAGGATAGCGAAAAAAACGCGAGTTTTCCCATAGGATAGCGAAAAAAACGCGAGTTTTCCCATAGGATAGCGAAAAAAACGCGAGTTTTCCCATAGGATAGCGAAAAAAACGCGAGTTTTCCCATAGGATAGCGAAAAAAACGCGAGTTTTCCCATAGGATAGCGAAAAAAACGCGAGTTTTCCCATAGGATAGCGAAAAAAACGCGAGTTTTCCCATAGGATAGCGAAAAAAACGCGAGTTTTCCCATAGGATAGTGAAAAAAACGCGAGTTTTCCCATAGGATAGTGAAAAAAACGCGAGTTTTCCCATAGGATAGTGAAAAAAACGCGAGTTTTCCCATAGGATAGCGAAAAAAACGCGAGTTTTCCCATAGGATAGCGAAAAAAACGCGAGTTTTCCCATAGGATAGCGAAAAAAACGCGAGTTTTCCCATAGGATAGCGAAAAAAACGCGAGTTTTCCCATAGGATAGCGAAAAAAACGCGAGTTTTCCCATAGGATAGCGAAAAAAACGCGAGTTTTCCCATAGGATAGCGAAAAAAACGCGAGTTTTCCCATAGGATAGCGAAAAAAACGTGAGTTTTCCCATAGGATAGCGAAAAACAAGCGAGTTTCCCCATACGATCGCGAAAAACAAGAGAATTTCCTCGAAAGATCGCGAAAAACACGCCAATTTCATCAAAGGATCGTGAAAAACACACAGTTTCCATCAAAAGATCGTGAAAAAAACGTCAGTTTCGTCAAACGATCGAAATAAAACGCGAATTCCATTTAAAGATCGCGAAAAGACGCGAATTTCCACCAGAAGATTGCGATTCCCCTTCCCCCAGAAAATCACGAAAAAAAACTGGAACTTCCTCCCAGAAAATCGCGAAAGAAACGCGAATTTTCTCAAAAGATCGCGAGAAAACATCAGTTTCATCAAACAACTGAAATAAAATGCGAATTCCATTAAAAGATCATGAAAAAACGCAAATTTCTCCCAGAAGATTGCGAAAAAAAAGCAAATTTCCCCCAGAAGATTGCGAGAAAATACACGAATTTCCCCAAAAGATTGCGGAAAACACGCGAATTTTGATGTAATTAAATTATATAACTATATAAGTTTAAGCAGAGTTTAAGTTAAAAAGGCAGAAGAAACGTTTATTACCTGAACAACCCCAAAACCTATTCATAAAATAAATCAAAGTCTGGAAAGCCAAAAGCATATCTATTAAAAATAAAGGCAAGACTGTGTAATTAAATAAATTCCAAAGAAGTTTAAAATACACGAAATGTTTATTAAAAACAAAAAGATATATATAAAAACAGATTAATCATTTAAGTAAACTAGCTTTAACAGAAATAAACTTTAACAGAAAAATATATTGCTTTACTTCGTTAATTATATCAGGGAGCTTCATAACAAGAAATATGAAAGAATACTTTCAATTTAAAAAGAGCATATGTAATCGACACTCCAGAGCAAGCTAACATACTATCGTCGAAACAACTCAAGATGAACAGCACGTAATTAAAGACTCCAATTCCATAAGTCAATAAGTTGATCCGGACGTCAGTAAAATGAACTGTAGAAAAAGCAACGGTGTTGATTCACAAACAATCTACAATAGATAACTGGATCACAACTATTCAAAGCCGTCATATTCATTTCACTATAAAAACACTTCATCCGTGAATCCACTTAAAGAAAACAAGACATTACGAAACTCCATCACTCACGCCGCCACCTTCCTGTCACTCGTTAAACACCATATCAGAGGTTAGTAGGTCAAGGTACGAAAGGCGAGATAAGAATCTACTGGCCGGCACTTTATACGATCCGGAGAAACGAAAACTAGGTCATTACGCAATGCAACTGACAGCTTCAAACACGTGCAAAGATGACGACATGATTTGTACATCGTAACGTGATAGCTGTCAGGATTACGTCATCAAGTGCTCCGTGGAATTATTGAAACATGACAGAAGTAAATAACGAAGTAACGATACGTAAGTTAAGAAATAAAACAACGTTATTTAAGAAGAGAAAGTGAAAGGAAATAAAGTAAGTTAATTTATTATAATGCATTCTATCTTACTGTAAATAAAAAGTACTTTAATAAAGGAAAGTGAAATAAAGATAAATAAATAGATTTATCAATGGAGATACACGTACGGTGACAAGACAGGTATATATAGTTATCAAATTTCATCAAAGGATCGCGAAAAACACACGAATTTCATCAAATGATCTAAAAGAAAAATGCGAATTTCGTAAAGTTTTACCTTTAAAGAACCTATTATTGCTGTTCTAAAAGAATAAATTCAAAACTTGTTATATTTTTTCTTGTATGCTGCATTTAGCATTCTTTTTTTTTTTTACCTTTTAAAATTTTCTTTAAGATTTATCATGTATGTGATATACATAATAAGTGTTTGGGGTTTGACTAATCTCTGTTTATATGACCATTGGTCGCTGCATAAAAAAGTTGATAGACTATTTTGTGTTTAATCTTATGAAATCAGTAAGCAATTTCATCACTAACAATTAGATTCTAATAAAGTAAAATTTTTGTCTCCAAATTGGGCATTAATAATTGGAGTGTGCATACCACATAACGATGCAGCACATAAAAGCAACAGCAACAACAAAAAATGGCAAATCCTTAAAATTTTTTGGACTCCTTGGATTTTTTCTTCCCAACTCTGTATGAACCCTGATAATGAATAATTTAACCCAGATCAAATATCTATAAGTTAAGCCTAACCCTATGACCACTTTACCCCATGTAACTAAAACTATTATGAAATAAAAACTGTGATAAATATAACTTAGCTATAAATGGAAATATGTTCTTGAGATATGTGAAAAGCTTTCTGAACTGCCAATTTAACAAAATTTGGGATAAACAAAATGCAGCAGAAAAGTTAATTAAAGAGTTAAAAGAACAAGGTGTAACAAAGACAGGCAAAATGAGTGCTCAGTGGCTCAAACATATTACTAAAAATGTTTTTTTGAGTGAGAAACTTTGATCAATACTTAATAAATCTAAAATTAAAAGAAAATTATTCAAATTTCTATATTAGTCAGGATTTTAGCCCTTTTTATGAATTATGACTATTTTACCCCACCTGACCCTAATTAGAATTGGGAAGGATTTTCCCTATCCCTGAATCGTGGGAAAATCGCGATTTTCATCAAAAGATCGCGGGAAAAACAGAAATATCGCGGAAAAAGCGCAAATTTCATAAAATAAACGAGAAAAACGCAAATTTCACCAAAGGATCATGGGAAAAACGCTAATTTCGTCAAAGGATCTCAAAGTAAAACAAATTTCGTCTAATAATAGCAAAATAAACACAAATTTCGTCAAAGGATCATGGAAAATTCACAAAAGATTGTGAAAAAAAAACAAGATTTCTGTCAAAAGCTCGCAGAAAAAAACGCTATTTTCGTCCAAAGTAGTGGGGGAACTCGAATTTCATTAAAAGATCACGAAAAACAAAAACAGTTTCTTTAAAGAATCGTAGAAAAAGTGCTAATTTCGTCAAATGACCGCAGAAAAAACACATAATTAAAACTGGCAGGGAATACTCCCCCTTTTTCAGAATCGCAGGAAAAACGCTATTTTCGTCAAAAGATCGCAGGGGAAAACGTGATTTTCATCAAAAGATCGTGGGAAAAAAGTACAATTTTTGCCAAAGGATCGCTGGAAAAACAGAAATATTGTCAAGGATCGCAGAAAAAATGGAAATTTTGTTAAAGGATCACGGGGAAAAAACATGAATTTCTTTAAAAAATCGCGAAAAAACCCGCAAATTTCACTGAAAAATTATGAATTTCGTGAAAAGATCGCAGAAAAAACACATAATTAGAAACAGGAGTGATCCCCCCCCTATGCTGTGAATTTCAGATACTTTTTTTTTTAAACTCTTGAATCACCCCTGGTATTGTGTGTTGTGTCATCCATCTCAATCTCTACAAAAATGTCCAGAATTGCACATCTGTAATGCGTAATACTCAGGAAGAAAGAAGGAAAAAGAAATTTACCTTGTGTAAGAGCAAAGCTAAACAAACAAACAAAATTTCTATTTTTATTTATATATTTATTTTTCTTTTTTTCTCAGCCACTTAAAAGTAAAATTGGATTGGTTTTGACATTTTTTTTACTGTTTTCAAATAAGTACGTGCCATACATATATATGACTTGCATTAAATCTACTAAGAGATCCCACTCTTTACACATAATTTGTACTTATTTCATGAGTACTTGGAATAAATTTATTTACTGATTATAGAATTCGAATTTTGTATATTTAGCAAGATAAATTGCACTCTCCATTTGATGATGAAGTCATTTAGCTTTCAGTGAAATTAATGTAAGTTTACCTAGTGTTGACTCTAGAAAAAAAGGGCCGCCGGGCGGAAATTTTTCAAAAAGGGAACACTATTCTAAAAAAAGGGTACATTTTTCAAAAAGGGAACCAACACTATTCTAAAAAAGGGTACATTTTTTCAAAAAGGGAACACTATTCTAAGAAAGGGCACTTTTTTTCAAAAAGGACGCTTTTGTACCTTGTTCACAAAAAATATTTTGAACTGGTTTGTTTAGAGTCCCTAGAATTTGCGATATTTTCCCGGGATCAATTGAATTACCATGGGGATCATAGGAAGTGTTAAAAAGGAATGCCGGCGCATCGGAAGGGTTTAAAAGGGCCGACGGGCACAAAAAAGAAATAAAAAGGGCCCTGCTAAAGCAGCTTAGAGTCAATACTATTACCAAATTATGTTTTTCTGTAATTGTATATTTCAAACAATAGCTGAAATATGTCATTTGATTGCCATGCTGTTGCAGCAACAGTTGTTATATAAATTGATATTGATATATTTTGCGTCGATAATTTTCAAGGTTTTTCACTTTGTATCAATTAATTTTCAGGGTTTTTCACTCTGAGTCACAATCACCCCTGTTTATTAATCATATAAAATAACTTAAAAGCAGCTATTTATAAAAGTTTTGGTGTTTTACATTTTGGTAAGTATAATTTAAAAATTTAATTTGATTATTTAGGTTTGCAGTTAAGTCAAAATATTTTATGCTCTATAAACATTACTGAAATTTGCATTTTTAGCAATGTCTACATGGGGAGTCCATTTCTGGAAAATGCTTAATTAACCATTCCAGTAATGGACACCCCCTCTTAAAACCTTAAAAATAAATGAAATTTTGTAAATGGCCATTAGTATATAAAATTCCAAGTTTTCTATTGCTAGTCAAACAAAAACATCCCAATTTTGCAAGAAAATAATATATAAATTAAACGAAGCCAGCTCTTAGGCCTCTTCATTAAGTTTTCACAGAAAAACAGCGAAACTTTGAAATATTATTTTCTGCTTCCTGATCAGTTTGATTAAAAGTGTCAACAATAACCCAGTTTTATAAAACATGCAAGGGGGTATTATAAAAAAAAATAATTAAAGCTAAATATTTGTTATTTTTTGATGAACCAAAAACATCAAGGGGTGTCCATTACTGGCACATCTAGCCTATATGTCCCTGAATAGAGCTTTTCATTTATAAGTAAAGTTGCTCCTCTCACTCCCATATGTTTGTAAACTATATCATAATTATTATTTATTAGCAAAATATTACACTTATTAAACAAATACATATGAATGTAAGAAATAACATTCATAATTACAGAGTCGTTTGTTTATTGGAGTAACATTTGTTTCACTGCATATACATCTGCAAATGTTATTTAGTTTTTTTTTTTTTAAAGGCTGCCCATATTTCAAATTAAAAAAATCAAAACATATGAAGACAAAAAAAAAAAAATCTGAAAATATACTGCACTGTTATTGATGATTTCCAGATTATCAATAATGGAAAACTAAACATTTTTGTAATTTTTTGCATCTACCCATTGTAGAAAATTGAAACAATTTTTAAAAATAAAACTCAGTGCACAATAGTTACATAGACTACATTTGTTAAAAGAAAGCTGGTGGAAGATTTCGTGTATGTGTCTCTGTGGATCCCTATGTATCATTTTTGCTTGTGAAACTATAATAAGTTTATATTATGTATCTAAAATTGTGGTAATAGAACCTTTTTCCTAATTTAGTTTCATGTACGTCACTGTGGTGCTATACCTGTGTTAGTTCCCAACCTGGTTGTGATGAATTTTATGTGGACTGGCGAATCCATCATGCAATAACATGCCCACTTGAAGATGACAAGTGTGTGAAAATTATTGAACGGAAAGGAGGTAATGCATATTTATTCTTAAAAAGTAAAATGACAGGTGCCTGTATATATTGTAGATAAATTCATACATTTTACCTGAGGAAGAGGAAAAAACTTGAATATTTTGCAAAAAATGATATTCAGTACCATTTTTATTATGTTTTCTTAAATTTCTTTGTTTGTACTCGAGTATTTTTTTGTTTTCACTTAAGACAGATATAGCGTTTTTTGAAGTTTTAACCCAATTTAAACTCTTTTGCATTCTGTCCTTTGCAATTTCTGATTTTTTTTGCAAATTTTAGCATTTTTTCCCCCCATTCTGTGGTGATTTTTTGACAATTACTTTCTGAAAAGCATTTTCTGGTAAATTTTGTTACTGCCATGATTAAATTGCCAATGATAAATTGTTTACTATAGCAGTTTGAATGGCCATGCTGAAAAATTGAATTTAATCTGTGTAAAATCATAATAATTCATGGTTTGATTGATACGAGGCTGGTACAGGCTTAAAAATTGTATGGATGTACAATGCCAAAGGCAGTGAGCCTCCACCTACAGTTCATTTGGGAAAACTGAGCAGCAATGCTGTATTAGTTTTAAATCGAACAAATTTCCATAGAAGTTAGGAGGGAAATGTAGGATAACATATGCTTTATATTTTAAAGCAAATTCAGGTTTTTTACACATTATTTAGAAACTGCAATGAAAAAATAAATTAATCAAATTGAATAATACACTCAGTAAAAAATTGATAAAATTAAAATGGAACAAGAGAAAAATGTAATTCCGTAAAAGCAATATAGAAAACAAAATTCAAACTCTTACAAATCATCAATAATTGAACTGTTCAATTCAAAAGGAAACAAACTTTTTTCTTCCTATAATTTAAAGAATTGTTAAGAAAATGAACTATGCAGTAATACTTTTTTTGTCGAATTGATTTTTTTTTACTGGAATAAATGTATGCCTTTCTAATTTTTACTTTTTTTTCATGTTTCATGTGCTATTCTATAATTTTTGTAAATGTTGTATAAAAATTGAAGGTCAAATAATAATTAGTTCAAAACTTAACTTTATTTATGCTAATAATGTTTGTCTTAGAAGGGTAAAAAAAATGTATGCATAAGCAATGTGCGTAGGACACAATGAATTTTTCATTATGCTTCAAAATCAGTCAAATTTTTCTTTTTTCTGCTTTTTTTTTCTCTTAGGTTCCAATTGTAAATTGTCTGTCAGTGTCTGATTGCGTCTACTTTGTGGCATATGTCATTGAAGAGAGATCCACCGTTTTAAGGGGATCTTTTTCTCCTTTGCACGTGTGACTTTTATCCAGCGTTCACTCACATGTTGGAACAAGAACAGCATGTTTTGTGATTTTAAATAATTTTTCTTATTAAATATTATCAAAAGTACACATATGCCACTATCTTATATGATACTTCCATACCATTCTAAATTACAAGAATGGACGGAAACACAAGGTGTATTGTTTTTTCCTCTGACAAAGAGCATTACCGAAAATGGATGTGCATCATTCACCACAAGAATTATAAACCCACAAAGTACAAGGTAAGAAAACATATTGTTACTTATTTTTCAAAGTATTATATATATTCATGTTTTCTATTTATTAGTTGCAATACTTCATTAAAAATACATATGAAAAACGTTTTGTTTTAGTATAGTAAATAACTTTTTCTAAAATCCCTATTTGCAAAGAATATGTAAAGTCTGAAAAATAATATATGTATAATTATGTGTGTGAATTATAGAATTATATTTATTGTTGTAGAATATTCTGTAGAAAATGTAGTATTTTTTTATTTGAATAACGAAAAGATAAATATTAAATACCAATAATTAAAATAATGTAAGTATTTTAATAACTACTATTATAATTATTATTTTTTATTATTTAAAGTGTTATATGTTAAATTTTTCATTTAATAGCTTTATTTCATTACTGTTAAAATGAAGCTATATATAAAGATTTTTTTTTCTATCAAAGACATTTTGCTTTAGTACAGTAATAGTAAATAAATTTTTATAAAATCCATGTTTACAAAGAATATGTAAAATGCAAGAAAATTATACATGTGAATTATACTTTGTGATAGTATATTTTGCAGAAAATTTATTTTAAATGTTCGTAATAATAATTAAGTGAAACTATTTTGTTTATTATTTTTTAATAATATTATATAGTCGAGTGTTTTAATTATCCCTTTTTATCACAACATTTCATTACAATTTAAATTAAGCTTACTTTAAAAAATCATTTTTAATAACAATATTTTGTTTTAGCATGGTAAATTAAATAACTATGCTTAAAATTCATATTTACACAGGAAATGTAAAGAAAGAAATTTATTAATACAGTAGACTCCCTCAAATCTGCATAGCTTGGGATCAGAGGTTGTGCAGATTTTAGAATTTTTTCGATTTCTGGTCATTGCTTTTTTTACATTTTTTAAACAGTAATTTGAATGTAACAACACAATAAAAATTACAATGAATGCTTTACAATATAGTAAAATAATAAAAAGTAAGATAATTTTAAAAATGACCAAATTGTTAAAAGTAAAGGTCAAGTAAATAATTAATAATGTATAATTAAATATGCATAATAAAGATGAGATACAATTTCCTTGAATTATTCAATGGAACTTTCCTCATAAAGGTAATTATTAATTCACATCAAAATCACAAAGTAAGTTTTATTTCAGGTTTAGCCATTCTTAAGGCCGTACTTCAGTCATGCGAAAAGACCCGTTCGCTAATACTATAGTGTTGACTCTAGAAAAAAAGGGCCGCCGGGCTGGAATTTTTCAAAAAGGGAAACACTATTCTAAAAAAGGGGTACATTTTTTCAAAAAGGGAAACACTATTCTAAAAAAAGGGCACTTTTTTTCAAAAAAAGAGACACTTGTACCTTGTTCACAAAAAATATTTTGAACTGGTTTATTTAGAGTTCCTAGAATTTGTGATATTTTCCCGGGATCAATTGAATTGCCACGGGGCACATAGGAAATGTTAAAAAGGGCAGCCGGGTGCATAGGAAGGCTTTAAAAGATCCACTGGATGCAAAAAGGATTTAAAAAGGGCTGCCAGGCACAAAAAAGAATTAAAAAGGGCCGCCGGGCACTGCGCCCTGCTAAAGCGGCTTAGAGTCAACATTATGCTATTCCTATGGAAGAAATTTATAAAGATATCTCGGTCACATTTCAATATTTTTAGATGAATTTTTTTGCAGTGGCTAGCTGAAGTCGATTTGTAAAAAGGCTGTTTTTTACTTTTTCGATTTTCATTGGAGATTTTTTTCATGAGGATGCTTTCATTTTAGGAACCGGTTCTGAAAATGAAAGTGTCCTGATTAAAAATACTTGTAAATGAAATTGAAAAAGTAGAAAGCGCCCTGCGTACAGATCGACCTCAGCTAGCCACTGCAAAAAAAAAAAAAATCATCTAAAAATATTGAAATGCAACCGAGATATCTTTATAAATTTCTTCTATAGGAATAGCATTAGCGAACAGGTCTTTTCACGTGACTGAAGTAGGGCCTTAATAAACAAAAACGCTTGATGAATACATAAATATATTTGGTAAAAAGATTGTGATTAACAGTGATATCTGTTAGTCATATTCCCACTTTTCTTATCAATTGCATTATATCTTTATTTTATTCAACTAAATATATTTTTATCTTGAAGCTTCTTTAGTTGTGACTTACCTTTCATCCTTACAGCTAATTTATTTCTATCCATTTGTGCAGCTATTTATTTGCTTTTAAAGAGAACTTGCATCGTATCATCGGATTTTCACATCGCGATGTTTTCCCAGCCAAGCTCGATCGTATATAGTTTTCAAACTGAGCGGTAACTCCGTTGGCCAGTAGGTGGCGTTGTCTGTCCACGAGTGCTCTTTTCGTCTTAGGCGCGGCACGTGCCTATGCAAATCACTTTCTCCACATGCAATGGTAGGAGGGCGTTTCCAATTTTCATTTCACTGCGGAGCAGCTCTCTGCGTTTGCCGATATAGATAAAAGGGACAGCATGACAGCTGTTAGTTGGATGTTTCTTTTTGTGCATGCTGGTTCGTCTCTACTTCGGTGTTTGATGTTTTCAGCCCTGATGTTTATTTGACAGATATGAAGTTTGTGTTATGGAGTTTTACGTATGATGGAGTTGCTGATTAGACGTTTTGAATTTTCGTAATTTTGTTGGTTGGCAATGTTTTCCTTCATGTTTAAAGATGATATAAAGTGATACTCGTAATTCAGGTGGCATTTTTCTTTTTACATTTTGAGTTAGAGTGAATATTTATGGCATGAGCTCTGGAGGGATAATTTAAAGCATTGTTTTATTACTTTTCTTTTCTGCATGAAATGAAGTTAGTCAATATTTGTTTATTTAATTTCAAAGCATTTATTTTTATAATGTCGTATTTTATCATGAAAGATTTTTAATAAAGTTGTTTTTCTTTTATTTATCTAGTCATCATTTCTTCTTACGCTTACTGCATAAAACAACCATTTCTCTCTCTCTGCATATTTAGGGTTTTACTTTTCAGCAGATGCTTCTTACTGCAAATTTTTATCTGCTTAGTTTTAGGATGTATTATTGAAGGGCTTTATAAAAGTAGTAGATTATTTTAAGCCCTAGTTATATGAGTAGTCTCATATAACAATATCAGCAATTTTTTTTTCAGAAATAAATTTATACTTCCTTCATGAAGAAACATGATTTCAGTTATATTATCAAGAATTATATATTAAAATACATATGGAATGATATAAAACTAAAAACTTCTGTAATTTTGTGCCTTTTGTGTGGATTTTAGGGTTGCGGAGTTGAGGCAGTCTACTGTATATGTATAATTGTGGGATAATAATACATGGATGCACAACCTATGGCTCGCCGGCCAAAAGTGGCCCGCGATGCCTGTTTTGTTGGCCCGCCAATCCCAAAATAGAGATTAGTTTTTTTTTTTTCAATTGAAAGCTTACATGTTTTTACTTAATTTTTCAACTGAGAACTGCTTGCGCTTTTAAAATAAAAAACAATCGCCATCTTGATTGACTGGTTGGATGATGCGATAAAAGCATGCTATTTGTAACTTGCACACATTCAACTGTCAAGTTGCAATGTATCAGCACTTTTTTAAGATCGACAGAGAGAAATTCAATCTGAGTGCATCGCATCTACAATGAGACTAAAACTGAGCTCTGATTGGCTGATAGCATGTAACGAACAAAGTGTCTAGTGGCTGAAGGAATGTATCTTCTCAACTCAACGTTTGTCTTTGGAATGCTTGGCAGTTGGCAAACAGCTTGGTTCAGTATTGTTGGGTTGCAGATAAATTTTGGTTTATTGCAGATGGACACCAAAATTTCTGCTACTTGGTGTTTCACAAATTTCTCCGATACATTCGCCCTGCACTACTCGCCTTTCAAAATAAATAAAAATACTTACAGTTAACAAGACTGCAATCATTCCAGATTAGACTTAAAACAGATTAATATTACAGAAAAGGAACAACCAAATAAGCAAAGCAAAAATATAAACAAATACATTTATTAATTACAAACACATTTAGTATGCAAAAAAATTTCATAAACTTATAATAGCTTCTGATATTCTTAAAATTTGCATTACTATTGTGAATAATAATAGTATCATCGTGGGTGAAAGTCGGAAACATTTTAGATTAATAAATTTGATAATAATTAGTTATAATATGGACGCTAGAACTACAATCACTTGATACATGCATTGAGTTGTCAGTCACTTATTGTTTTATTTATTGTTAATGTAGGTCTATGTAGGTATTGTTATTGTTGTCTCTCAGCAATAAATGAGAAAATTATCATTGTGTTATATTTTTTATATTTTCACATCTTCTGATTAAATTAAGAGCTATTCTGTACCTTTAAACATCCAGTCATTATGTGAGTTAAATCAAACTGTTTGATAACAGATTTTGTTTAATATCTGCACATCAACAAGGCGACTTCTTTTTAATAAAAGGAAGCCTCAAAAGATAAATTTTATTGTTGCGCAAATGCACTAGAATTTCGATGAAGAAATTTGACAAAACTTTTTCCAATATTCAAATCCGTTTACGACGTTTTAAACTTAACGATTTGACTTAAGGTTAGATACACAAACATCGCCGCGTCGCATGACTTTCGAAGCTTACCGTTAGATATACAAACATCGTCGCATTTTTGTCAGGAAAACTTGATTTGAAGAGCCAATCAGAGCAATGCTAACCGCCATATCTAGCCACCTGTGGTCGGCAGTCGGTTGATGTTTATTACTTGTAGATGGAAAAATCAGCGGTGAAAAAAGAAAAGGCGATTTTCCAAAAACTTGTTGATTCGTGGACAGATAAATACTGTTTTATTAATCATAATGACATGATTATTTGTCTTTTATGCAATTCTACTGTTGCTGTAGCCAAGGAATATAATGTGAAACGACATTATGAAACAAAACACATTGCGTTCTCATCTATTCAAGGATATGAACGATCAATAAAAATTAAACACCTGAAGAAATCTTTGATAAACCAGACCAGTTATTTTGAAAAACAGACATCTGAATTGGATTCCTGCGTTAAGGTAACCCTGAATATTGCCCAGCTGATCGCTAAATGAGGAAAACCGTTAACTGATGGTGATTTTGTGAAAGATTGCTTGTTAATTGCTTGAGAGAAACTTTGTCCCGAAACAACAAATAAATTAAAAAAATTAAGTTTGAATAGAATGACTGTTCAGAGAAGAATTCAACAATTAAGTGAAGACATTGTAGATCAAGTAAAGCTTGCTGCTTCACATTTTGAATATTTTTCACTTGCTGCTGACGAATCTACCGACTTTACCTCAACAGCTCATCTCCTTGTTTTCATTCTAGGTATAAACAAGGATTTCTGCATTACAGAAGAACTTCTTGGAATGTACCCTATGAGAGGCCAAACAACTGGCAAAGAACTTTTTCACAGTTTATTAGAATTATGTAATGGAGCTGCTTTGAATGTGGACAAAATTGTTAGCATTACAACAGATGGAGCATGATCAATGACTGGTGGAATTATTGGAATGATAACTCTGCTAAAAGAACATCTGGGAGAACGTGAAATGGAGTTACTTCAATGTCACTGCATCATACACCAACAAAATTTGTGTGCCAAATGCCAAAGAATTAGGTTATGAACAGCTAATGAAACATGTTTGTGAATCAATCAACTTTATTCGTAGTAGTGCATTACAGCACAGAGAATTTAAAGTATTTTTGGCTGAATTTCAGGATATTCCTAGTGATGTTGTGCACTACACAGAAGTAAGGTGGCTCAGTCGTGGAAAAGCACTTAAGCATTTTATTGAATTATTTGATAAAATTATTACATTTCTCAAGGAGCATGGAAGGGAAACCAGTCGCTTGGAAGAAGCCAGTTTTCAGTGTGATTTAGCAATTTTAGCTGATATTACAAGTCATTTAAATGAATTGAACATCAAACTACAAGGAAAGAACCAATTCATCTTTCAGTTAGTAAACAATGTAAATGCTTTTAAAAGAAAGTTAGTGTTATTTTAACAACAGGTACAAGAAAAAAAATTTTTCTCATTTCCCATATTGTAAAAAAATGAAAGAAAAATTTCCAAAGATGAAATTGGATCATGAAGATCAGGTAAAAATTTTAATCAATTCATTCCATGATAGATTTTTAGATTTTGAAAAATGCCATTGTCAAATTGAGTTATTTTCAAATCCATTTACAGTGGATGTCAATTTGACACCTGAAAATGCTCAATTAGAGCTCCTTGACTTACAGAGCTCAGGCTTTCATAAAAATGAATTCTAAGAAAAGTCATTGCTTGAATTTTATAGGAATTTGCCTAATGAATTTTCCTATTTAAAACACAATGCATCTATGTATGAAACTATGTTTGGAAGCACCTACATATGTGAACAATCTTTTCTATGATGACTGTCAACAAATCAAAGACTAGAAACAGTCTAACTGATAAAAACCTTTCAGCCGTTTTACATATTGCTACTGCAACTCTAGAACCAAACATAACAAAAATAGCTTCAAAAATACAATCCCAACCATCACATTAATTATCTCGTCTGTGAAATAATTATGTATGTATATTTGGCTTATTAAAATTAATTTATAAATGTATATATATTCAGAATTGAGTGTTTTTATCAAAGTGGTATATTGACTTTTTATATTAGATCGGAAAAAAAAATGTCTTTATAAATGCAACATTACATTGGCCCCAGGTAAGGTACTTTTTCTTTTTTTTTGGCCCACGGGTTGAAAAGGTTGTGCACCCCTGATGTATAATATAGTAATACAGTACAGCCCCGATTATCTGCGGAATTGGGTGGCAAGGGCTCCACGGATAACCCAAAAAAGACAGAAAATGGGGTGCAAGCTCGAAAAAACGAAAATTCAGCATAAAACTATGTTTTAGAGTACAAAAAACATAATAAAATGTTTAAAATACATATGCACAGTACAGCCAAAACCATTGCTTTAGGCCTAAATCACTAAAATAAAGAACAGTAAACAAGAAACAATGCCATACATACTGTACAAAAAGTGTTGAGTTACACCTTTTAAAAAAAAATCAGTCACTTGTTTTTGCCTCTTGCTTTAGAAACACCTTTTCTATCTCAAAAATTAAGCTATTCTTGATATGCTCCCCTGGAATTTATCATAACATTCTTAGTTAATCGTTAAATATTTTAATAGCTGTGCTTACGTTTAGTTAATAAAATCAAGAAAAGACATCAAGACTTTATAACTGATATTTTAAACATGGCAACCGAATCTAGAAATATTCTTCTATTACTTTCTAATGCATGAATTTTTCTGTTTATATTTATTAGTAGGGTTTACTGTATTTTCCTTGCTTAAATTTAAAAATTTGACTTAAAATTTGGCTTAAATTAAAAAAAAAAAAAAAACTGCGGATAAACTGCACCACGGATAATCGGGGCTCTACTGTATATGTATATTATGTATCTGAATTATACATTGTTGTAGAATATTTTGTTGTAAGTATATTTTTACTTATGAATAACAGAAAGGATACAGTATTTATTTTAATTAGAGTATTAATCCTAGCCTAATACAACCTTGATATGTAACCTTGTAAATTTAGAGTAATAAGTATTAATTAGAGTAAGATTATTTTAAGATTAAGTAAGATTAATTTAAGATTATTTTACATATTAGTAATGATAAATAAGTAAGCTTTTTTAATTGTTTCTTATTAAGGTATCAATATAAGTTCTTAAGTCTTAAAATTTATCTTTTTGCAAAAAATACAAAATAAGCATAAAAAAGAATATTTTAAATTAAAGTGAATATATATAATACTTTAAAAATTAATAATATGTTTTCTTATCTTATTGTACTTTGAGTTTATAAGTTTTACAGTGAATGGCGTTTATCCACTTTTGTTAATGATTCACAAACATAAAAGCACTACAAAGAAAAAAAAGAAAGAAGGAAGGGGTGGGGGGTATAATTTTTGTTAAATTCTGTCCTGTTCTATTTTTTCACATATTAATGCAAAAACAGTGTAAAATAATAACTTAAAATTCAGAAAAGACAAAAACTCTTTGGAAAATAATAACAATAATTTTTAAAAAAAATTTAGGTGGGGGGGGGGGGGGTTCTGTGGGAGATTTTAATTCCAGATGCTTGTAGGTTACTTTAGTACATATTTCTCATTTTGATTGCTAAATTTTTCCCGTGCATATTTATAATCATCTGGTGTTAAAACATTATTTACAAAAAATTAATAGCTTTTAAATGCTAAAGAAATTATTAAAATCACATTTTACTGAAAAATACAGTTGAACCTCATTAACGTGAACACTCAAAGGGAAACTTATTTTGTTCATGTTAAAAGTAGTTCGTGTTATCTGAACTTAAATAAATCTGTTAAGTATGTTCATGTTAACAAGGTTTGACTATAGTATATATTAATAACAAGCCTTTAAAAACATACTTTTTATTTACTTTGCTTCAATAATTTTCATTATATATATATATTTTTTCAAATATTAAAATAACACTTTATGGTTTTTTTTTTTCTGAGATAATTTATAGAAATAAACATTGTAAAATTATAAATTTTACAGTTTTCAGGCAGTGGTGAAAAATGAATAATAGAGACTGATTTGTAACGAATTCATTCAAAAACTATATTAAAGATTCAGAAAAACGAAAAATTCCGAAAAAAAGAGAGAGCTTTTCCGCGGACATTTTTCACTCCTTTCTTTAATAGATGTATTTAAAAATATATTTCTGTTTTAGATTGCTGATTCCCTCCCACCCCTCCCCAATATTTAAACGTGTATGCGTTAAAAGATATAATAAAAAGAAAAATTTTTTGTTTATGTTAAAAAGTAACAGCATTTAAATTCAAAATAAATTATTGAAACTATATTTTACTGAAAAAGGAAATAAATTAAAAAAATAAAGGCAGACTTTCTTTTTATTTTACTTCAATATTCTATTGTTATTTCCTTTTTTTTAATTAAAAATTAAGTGTTTTTTACTAAGAAAAATATATGAAAAGATATTATAAGAAAAACAACGGATTTTTTAACAGAGGTGAGAAAAAAAATAATGAACATTGATCTTTTAGCAATGCAAAAACTATGATAAAAATGTTTAAAATTTCAGAAAAAAAGATCCTTAAAAGGGGGGGGGGGGCAGAGGCTGCATTTTGTGTGAGAACTTTATTCCTGATTTTAATAGGTAAAAGCAGAAATAAAGAATCATGTAGTTCTCCAAAGATCTCCCTAAGCAATAAAGTGGAGATCTCTCTAAAGTGACGTCACGAACCAGAGTTTAGGCTGGTATTGTTGAAGGTCATGTTTGGGCTCAAGTTGCCTGACCAAATGGAGAATTCTACCTGCAACTTGACCTGAGTCTGACAAAGAATATTCCTTCAATCCGCATTCCAACCCAAAACCAAAATATTTTTGTAATAAGCAGAACCCGAAGTACTTCAACCCAAACTGACCCAAAATCTACATTCATAAAAAAATTATCCGCAATTTAATATAATTAGCTAAAAATACTCTATAATCATATCCATTTTATATTTTATGTTGAAAAATTAACATGTAAATAAGCATTCATATTCACATATACATAGTTTTTCACTGGAAATTATATTCTGGACATTTTTTTACTTGAAACCAACATAAACTCAAAAGAATTAGTTATGTAAACTAGACTTGCAAAGCATAAAATGAGCGCCAGCCCAACCCGATTTGTAGAATTGTGCATTGGTTGGCACTCAGTTTTTATAAAATAACCTGTAAGTTGGACTGGCACTGGATGCGGTTAAAATTGGGTTACCTGGCCCAATGCAGGATTCTACCCTACAAGTCAAAATATTTTCCTCAATAACAATTAAATTTTGACTCTGAGGGGAAGGAGGGTATAAGGGAGACTAGAGAGGGTTGACCCACTTTTTACAAAGTGATTTTTTTTATTTTTTAAATATTGAACATAGAATGAAGGTTTATACGTAATTTTATTCGTTATACAATCAGTTATCAAAATAAAATTGCTACATAAGTGTAATATATAAGAAATTTGAAAAATGATTGATTTTAGTCATGAGAAAATAATGGGTCAAGGTGCCCCACATGTGGGAGGATAGACTCACTTTGTTTTATTTTGAAATATTTGTGAAGAGATATAAAATCAGTTTAAAAAATGCAAAATAACTTTATGCTACATGCTTTAATTGTTATAAAAAAATATTTTTGAAAATATGATGCTTATAAACAAACCTCAATCAAAATGCTTATAATCAAACGTCAACGGAACTTTGACGAAAATGTGCAGTATAAATAAACTTCTCTTTTTATGGAATTGTTGATTTAATGAAGTCTTCCACTATAACACTGCATAATCTGCTCGGTCATATTTAAATGGCCGTCATTCTGAAATATGAGCGGGTCAATCCATGTGAAATCATCCAGACCATGTTGCTCAATATTTTTGATTTTTTAAAAAATTCTTTACCACTTAATTTACTATACTTTTAGGAGACTAAAACAAGGATTAAAATTTTTTAAAACCTTTCAAATTTTTTTTGGCGCCCATTTTTTGTGAAGTTACAAGTGGTTTTTCATGAAAATAGTACTTTACGGAAACCCTTATAACTTTTTTATTTCTAAACATATCAAAATTATTTAAAAACCATTTTATTGAGTAAAGAATGAACTAAATTTTGATAATAGGTATTTTTATGATAATGATTAAAAAAACTGCATAAAATAAGATTAAATGTACCATTTTTACAGCGAAAAGTTGTATTTTTCACAAACATTTTAATGGAAGAAAGTAAAACTCACCTTTACATTTTTTTTTCTGAATATGTACCTTATTGAACTATTCTCAGAAGAAATATGAAATTTTGAGATACCCCTTCATTTTCTATAATTAGTCAAACTTGGCATCTCAGCGTCAAAATGCTAAGTTTAAATTTCAATATCTAGAAAAGGACTGGATAAAAATTTTAAGAATATTTAGCAGGATAACCTTCTTATAGATGTAAACATGTAGAAAAAATATTATGAGTGATATGTATGTGGTTTTAAAAATATGGAGCCTCGAAATTGGCTTGAAAACCCATTTGTTTACATATATTTCCACACCATGAAGAACTCATAATGTGTAATATATTCTGCGCATTTCTTCAAATGCACCTTTTTAAAATATGAATAACTTTTTTACAAAAAAATAATATTACAATTTAATTTATGCTCACAAATTTAATATTTCATTTAATTTTAAGTTAGCATTAATTGAAGGTAAGTATTAATTTTATGATTAAGAACAAATTTACAAATCATATCATGTCTTAACTTGTAAACATCTGTTAAATTCTATGACTGAGAACAAGTTTTCATATCCTGTCCTATTTATTTTTAATGTGCCAGTGCGTAAATATATTATGGTTTAAACTATAACCCAGATGAAGGCAACTGATGAATTTTTAGAGTATTTTGTAGAAAAGTTGCTGGCTTTAAAAACTCCCCATTTTACTGCTAAAACATGATCTCAGAACTTCCAGGAGTTTAAAGAGAAATTAACTTCAAAAGAATGCATTGTTCTAGCAGATTTTGCTGAAAATTACACATTTATGATTCAAGGTGAAATCCAGAGTTACCACTGGAATAATCAACAGACTACAATACACCCATTTGTATACTATTACAAAAATGACACAAACGTTTCTTGCAGGAATCTATGCATAATTAGCGATCATTTGGTACATGATACAATTGCAGTTCACACTTTTCAGAAACACTTAATTGATGACATCAAAAACATTGCACCTTCTGTCATTGAAAAAGTTATTTATTTCACTGATGGTTCAAGCAGCCAGTATAAAAACAAAAAGAATTTTGTGAATGTATGTCATCATTTCAAGGATTTTGGGATAAAATTGGAATGGAATTTCTTTGACTCTTCCCACAGAAAAAATGCCTGTAATGGGATAGAGTGGAACGACAAAGAGAGAGATAACAGTAGTTTCCTTACAGCGACCATACACAAACCAAATTTTAACACCAAAAGATATGTTTGAGTGTTGCTCTCAAAACATTTCTGGAGTTACTTATCTATATATTTCAAGAGAAGAAATTGAAGAAAATGAGAAAAAATTGTAAAATAGAATCCAGTTCTGCCAACGGATTCCAGGAACATGTGCATATCACCGATTTATACCATTGTGAAAGTGTTATCAGATGCTTTGTAACATCTACATGTGAACAATATAATGATCACAATATTTCAAAAATTTGGAAAAGCTCATTATCATTCAAAGTAAATGAATTGCTTTGCAATTATATTGAGTGCATTTATGATAAAAAGTGGTGGGTTGTAATAAGTCTTGAGCTAAGTGAAGAAAACAATAACCTATTCCTTCAATTTTTTTCACCCATATGGACTGAAAACATCTTTTCAGCTGTCCAAAAATAGTACAATTTGTGTACACATACATAAGTATTATGTATTCTACATATAAAAATATGTGTACCTTAAAAAGCAGCACTTGAAGTGATGAGAATAATAAATTATGCATTAAGAGTTCTTCTTGTGAAAAATTGTGTAAATAAATGTGATTTTGAAGCCAATTTCGAAGTTCCATATTTCTAAAACTACATAAATATCACTCATAATATTTTTGCTACATGTTTACATCTATAAGAAGGTTATCCTGCTAAATTTTCATAAAATTTCATTCAGTCCTTTTTTAGGTATTGAACTTCAAACTTGGCATTTTGGCGCTGAGATGCCAAGTTTAACTAATCATAGTAAAAGAAGGAATAACTCAAACTGTTCCATATTTCTTCTGAGAATAGTTCAATAAGGTATATATTTAGAAAAAAATATATAAAGGTGCCGAAACTCTTTCTTCCATTAAAATTTTTATGTCAAAAATTCAATTTTTCACTGTAAAAATGATACATTTAATCTTATTTTATGCAATTTTTTAAATCATTATCATAAAAATACCTATTATCAAAATTTAGTTCATTCTTTACTCAATATAATGGTTTTTAAAATGTTTAGAAATAAAAAAGTTATAAGGATTTCCGTAAACTACTATTTTCATGAAAAACGATTTGTGACATGACAAAAAATGGATGCCAAAAAAAAATTCGAAAGGTTTAAAAATTTTTTAATCATTGTTTTAGACTCCTAAAAGTACAGTAAATTAAGTGGTAAAGAATAAAATAAATCAAAAATATTGAGCAACATTTTTTTCTTTTTCTGGATGATTTTACATGGATTGAACCGAGCACGAACATGAGTTTTATACCTAAAATCATCTATTTACATATGAAATGAGTTTTTCAGTACACAAATTTAAAAGACTAAATAATATTATCAAATTATTTAAGATTTTTTAAAAAATTTATGCAATTATTTCTATTGCAGTTTAAAATGTCTACTGAATTTTGTTTTAGATAAGTAGTAAATTTTTCATTAGATGAATTACATTTATAATGCATTTCATTAAATGAATAATATTATGAAATTACCAAAAGTTTTATAGTATAAATTATGACTCTTTTAGCTGACAAGTTCATAACACGTGATTGTCTATCAAACTTGGAAAGCCAGAGAAAAGACATTCCAGCTGACCGATATGATGGGTGCCGTAAGGCCGCCGAACATCCAAAACTTGCTGTTTATGTTGAAAATCACATTTCCCAGTTAGAAATAAAAAAGTAAGTTGTTAAAATGAAAGTCTGTCAGGACTTTTTAAAGTTGATTCTTGCCACCTATTAAAGTGCTTAGCTTTTTTGTAAAAAGAAATAATAATGCATAGATGCTAACATTTCTGGAAATTTAAGATGAATGTCCCCCCGGCTACCCACTGAATTTAACACTGCCCGGTTGCGAATAACAATCCAAATTCTTTGGTCGATGAAAAAAAAATCATTAATTTCACCCATGCATGAAAAAATCATTAATTTCGGCAATTGTTCGTTGGAAAAATAAATGACATATTTTGGCAATTGGTCATTGAAAAAAAAAATGTTGTTCAGTTAATACAGGCCTGCGATGCCAAAAATACAAGGGAATTGATTGTTGAACTTTATGTGTTTTTTGGTACTTATTTAAGATAAAATAATGAAAAATTCTATTGTGTCACGTTTTCCTGAAAAATTCAAGTTTAGATTTTTATGAACATTCTATCATTCATATGCCCCATTCCTCATGGACCTGATGTGCCACTGCTTTTGCCTCTAATTAAATTGCAAAGTCATATCTTCAGTGTCTTCAGACTTGGAACATCAAGCCTCCAATACTGAATATAAGCCCTCTAGAAGCGATTTACCTTAGTCCATCTCTCAGGTTGAACTTAATGGTCTGACTAGAGATCTGGGCCTTTCGAAGGAGGCAGCTGAATTGTTGGGCTCCAGATTGAAAGAAAAAACTTATTGGCCAAAGGAACCTCTTTTTATGGTACAAGAATCAAGAAAAGGAATTTAAGTACTTTGAGGAAGAGGGGAACCTGGTCTATTGTTCTGATGTTCCTGGAATGATGAGCAATTTTAATATCACCTGCAATAAAGATGAATGGAGGCTGTTTATAGATTCATCGAAAAGGAGCTTTAAAGCTGTCCTTCTTCATAACGGAAGCCAGTATGCATCTGTACCAGTTGGACACTCGGTGCATTTAAAAGAATGCTATGAAAACCTGTCTCTCGTGCTTAACAAAATTAAATATGCTGACCTCCGTTGGACCGTTTGTGGTGATTTGAAAGTTATCTCTATGCTTCTTGGTTAACAAGGCGGATACACGAAGTACCTATGTTTCTTTTGTGAGTCGGACAGCTGTGATAAGATTCAAAATTGGGTCAAAAAAGAATGGCCAAAAAGACAGAATCTTAAACCAGGTACCAAGAATGTGATTTGGAATGCCTTTAGTTAAGCCAAAAATTGTATTGTTTCAAAAGATTGCGATTGTTTTAAATACCTCTGTAAAAAGTTTCAAGGTTTTATCTTAAGCCAAGTTGAAAGAGGGAATTTTTGTTGTTGCAGACATCTGCAAGCTTATGAAGGATAAAGAATTTTAGACTAGCATGACAGCTAAGGAAAAAGAAGCTTGGGTTGCCTTCAAAGATGTCGTCAGTAAATTTCTGTGTAATTACAAGAATCCTGACTATAAACCAATTGTAATGAATATGCTGGACAAATTTCAAGTGTTGGGTTGCTTCATGAGTGTCAAAATACATTTCTTTCACTTGCATGTGGACTTTTTCACCTGATCAGTCAGCGAAGAACAGGGTGAAATGTTCCATCAAGACACCAAAGATATGAAGCACAAATATCAAAGAAGATGGAACAGGAACATGCTCACTGACTACTGTTGGATGTTAACATGATATAGGCCTGAGATTGAACGTAAAAGCACAACGTCAAAAAGAAGTTTCAAAGGAAAAAGGCACTTAAAAAAAGTTTTTGTTTTGTTTTGTTCTCAGTTTAAAATTTGTTTGAAAGTTTCATGTACACATACAGTGGTGGCCATAATTGTGAAAATTTTTTGAAATTTTCATATTTTATAACTTTGTGTGCTTGAAGAATATAATAAATTTCACTTAAATACAAATGTTTATGTATCAAATTCAAGGAAATTTAATGTAGAATTGAATAAAAAAAAATAATTAAAATATCTGCATTACAAAAAAAGTTATGCTTTAAAAAAAAACTATCTTAGATTTCATTATACATGGTGTGTTCACAAAGTTTCAAGACTTGTCTGAGAATACAAAATTTATTAAACATTTTTGTACAGCGAACTAAATTTCTTCGAAATATGACCCTTGGGCATCAACATACCACTGCGCACGAGGCTGTTAAGGGACTTTGTCAAAGCTGCCTGGATTGCTGGAATTGGGTCGAGTTGCTTCCCTTTCAGGTCTTTCTTGATCCAGGGGAACAAAAAAGTCGCTAGGAGCAAGGTCGGGCTGTAGGGGAGGCTTGTGGCCGTATTGCCACATTAAACTTAGCCAAAACTTTGGTGGCTGCTAGCGATGTGTGAGAGGGCGCATTGTCGTGGTGAACAATCCAATTGTCTCTGATGTCTGGGTGGACGCCAGGTGATGGCCAGGTGAAATGCCAGGTCAGGTCAGTTTTACGCTGGAATGCACCATGATATCTTTACAAAGCCGTTGTTCTCATCATTGTCACCATTCTATTATGCTTTACCCTACTTTCACTTTTATTTCATTTCTTTATTTATTTTTAAAAATACTTTATTTCATTAAAACATACTTACCTCTTTTCTTTAAAGTCTTAAATTCAGTTTCCAACTTCCTCCATTTCCCTTTTTCATTCATGCAAAACAGCTTCGAGTTCTCGCAGTTTTGCCGTAGTTTTTGTAGTAAACACAAGGTGGCGTCGTATGTCCAGAATGTCGGCGATCGTTGTCATGGTTATGCCTTCACATGCTTCTCCCTGGAAGCTGGTTGGGAGTTCGATTGACATGCATGGATGCCATATTTTCCGTTCATTCATTTTGAATAAATTGCTGTGCTTTCGAGTCATCTTAGCCAGTTGTATTTGCTCTTCATACCGGGAAGATGGAAATAGTTGTTCTTCATGTTTCATCATAGTGTCATCTTTTAAATAGTTTTTATTCACCTGTTTTTACAATAGTTTATTTCAACAGTGATATGCTTCAGATGAGTCACCTTGAACAATTGTGTTCATTTTTCCGAGAAGCTGTAGTAGCGGTATTTTTAAAGTAGTCTTTGTTTACACAAGATTTCATATCAATGCTGCAGTGTTTCCGGGAAACTATTCTTTTATGTTTTAATTGAGCCTTTTTCAGAATAAGTGTTTTTCATCCATAATCTCAGTAAAGCTCGGGTGTTTTCAAGTAAAGTTATGTCAGCTTCTTTAATGACGTATTCGACAGCTTTTTCAATAGTTTCTTCATTCGAGAATTGAAACGTTTTTTCACATTGAATACGAATTGACTTTGTGTCATGTCTTTGAAAGGACACACTTGCATTTTTGAAGCCCTCACACACTATTGGTGATTATATGGATGTCGTAACTGATATATTAAGTAGTAATGTAATATTTCAAAGTAATTGCCTGTTCTATTTGCCATGATGTTTATATTGATATTCAAGTTTCAGATAAGTGTCTTTTCCATTTTACATTTGTTGCAAAGCTGATATTTAAGAGATGTTATAATTTGTTTCTATATTAATGTGTCTTTTAAGTTTAATAAATTATTTGTTTTTAAAATATGTCGTTATTCTCCACCACATTTTTTAAACTATCTTTTACTTTTCAGATGCTCAAGTTTATCTAGCTTAATTTTAATACAATTCTTAATAGATCATTTTTCTGTGGGGTTTAAACCAGCATTATGTTTCACTGCATACTTAATATCCTTTGCTACCAATTTTAACCCCTAAGCACTATTTTATAGTGCTTATCCAGGGTGACCACAGACCTGGAAAACGGGGAAATGTCAGGGAATTTAAGATTTCCGGAAATATCAGGGAAAAATGTGTTGTCATTTTTCTTTTTCTGTAATAGTGCGAACGGTCTTTCATTATGCATTTTCCATTCGAAGCGCGGCTACATCTCAATTTAACTTGGAGCGATGAAGGAGAAAATGCTTTTATCTGATTGGTACTGATGTCATGAAGCCACTTCTTCGGCTATGGGCAACTCAGTTGCTGCCCCGCCTCAGCCTGCTCCCGCTGTCTTGCAATGCCTTGTTTATCTTGTATTGAAAATGTGATTGCGTTGCCAAATGGTATTACTTTTTTATTGTGACTTCGCACCTGAATATGGAATAATCATTTTTCAATAACTGTTCATGCACTTATACACCTCAACGTTACAAAACGAAATCACGTCTGCATACCGCGCGTTATTTTGGATCGGGCTCCACTTGCGATCGAATGTGCAGACGGTCATATTTTCTCTTACTTGGATTCGGATAGAAACACTAGTTATTTATGGCGACGTAGTTTCAAGTTGATTGGCTTAATAATCCAGATTTTAAGGATTGGATTAGAGAAGTGCCTAATGATGTATATAGAGCAAAATGCATAAAATGCCACTATTCATTTATGCTAAGTAATATGGGTCGGAGAGCACTTACAAGTCATGCTAACGGAGCTGAACATAAAAAAGGGATGAAAGCTGCATCACAGCGAAATATAATAAATTCATTGCTTTCCAAAAAAATTGCAAATGAGGAGAGTTTGAAAGTAGAAGAACCAAAAACTGACCCTACTACTGCAAATACGTTGCTTTGTTCTGAGCCAACTACTTTGAGTTCCTCATCCGATAACAAATTAGCTGTTGCATCTGAAACTTTACAGAAATTTTCCATTAATGACCAAGTAACAAAAGCAGAACTTCTTTGGTGCATTCAAATAATGATACACAAATCCATGCAATCAGCAAGTAAAGATGTGATGCTTTTTAGAGCTATGTTTTCTGATAGCGAAGTAGCACAAAAAATGCAATTGCAAAGAACAAAGATTGCATATTCCATCCTTTATGGTATAGTCCCTTATTTAAAAGATAGTTCATTAACAAAATTGGCTCAATGTATTATACCACTGGATTTGACGAATCGTTGAATAAAGTTTCTCAAAAGACCCAAATGGATGTGAATATCAGATTTTAGAATAAAGATGATTCTGGGGCAAGTACAGTATTATTCACTTCTTCATTTTTGGGTCGTGCCACTTCTGACAACATAAGAGAAGCTTTTAAGGAAGCTCTCTCTCCTCTAAATATGAAATCCATTTTACAAATTTCAATGGATGGCCCAAATGTGAACCATTCATTTTTTAAAGATTTGAAAGTGAACATAGTTCAGAGATTTTAAATATTGGTACCTGTGGTCTCCATATAATGCATGGTGCCTTTAAAGCTGCCAAGCGATGAACAAATTGGTCTGTTGTACGGTTTTTGAGAGTGTTATTTAATTTATTTAAGGATGTGCCTGCATGTCGGGCAATTTATACTGAATTATCCGGATCGAAATGCTTTCTGAAGAAATTTTGTGCCCATACGCTGGCTGGAAAATGGTGACATTGCTCAGCGAGCAATATATCAGGGAAAAGTTAAATATATCAGGGAAATATCAGGGAAATTGAAAATTATATTTCTGTGGTCACCCTGTTATCACGGCACTATTTGAAGGATCGAGTCCGGCGCATCTGCCCAGACATCAGAGACAGTTAGATTGTTCACCACGACAATGCACCCTCTCACACGCTGCTGGCCTCCACCAAAATTTTGGCTAAATTTAACATGGCAATATGGCCACAAGCCCCCCCACAGTCCCGACCTCGCTCCCAGGGACTTTTTTTGTTCCTCTGGATCAAGAAAGTCCTGAAAGGGAAGCGATTAGACACAATTCCAGCTTCGAGGTCCCTTAACAGCCTTGCGCAGAGACATCCAGGGAACCTATGAACCAGGGTTGGTAAGTTTTTGCCATAGGTGGAAAAAACCTGGTTAAAACCGTCTCAGCAAAAATAGGTTTTTGCCAAAAAAAAGCGTCCATCTAATATAATGCAACTTATTAAAGCTATAATTGATTCTTGCCATCATGTGATTAAAAAGGATGAACTCCAAACACTAGTTTTCTCAATGAAAAGACGCTGAGAAGCTGTAATAAAAAACCAAGGTTATCCTACTAAATATTTAATGCATAAATGTAACTTTAAAATGCAAGGTGTGTTCACAAAGTTTCAAGACTGGTCTGAGAATACAAAATTTATTAAACATTTTTGTACAGCAAACTAAAATTCTTCGAAATATGACCCTTGGGCATCAACACACTGCTGTCAGCATTTTTCCATTATTCATAGCAGGGTTGGCATTTTTGCCAGCAAAAAGGTATTTTTGCCAGGGCAGTGGCAAAAACTAGAAAAGACCAGGGCAAATATGGCAAATTCTTATTTTTTTTTTAATGCGTAATAAAATCTATAAGCCAATAAGGATAATAATAGTACAAACAATTAAATTTAATAACATATCATTTAATATCTTTATTTAATTTGCTAATTAATAAATATAATTAAATATTTTATGTCTTTATAAAATAGGTGGGATTCAGTCTAATACTTAGGAATTTAAGAACCAAATTAAAAATCAGATATCTAATTATTTTTTTGTTTAGTAAAGTATTTTGTCAGCCATTAATATATTTTTTTAATTATCAAAAGGTTTATATAACTTTGCTACTTTTGTTTTATATAATAAGTCTTAAAATATGTAAATATTTAAGTCTTTGGTACTAATTTATAATTATTTATCTGATGAAACTGGTCTCTTACAGATAAAAAAGTAATTAAATTAAATTGGAAACTATATATTGAAAACTCTGTTATGTCTTGTTAGGAAACTAGAATTCCCCCCCCCCTCCTTTTTTACTTACACTCTTTACTTTCAGTAAGTAGCCTGGTTGCTATTTTATCTTTTTGTACTATATCCCTCCCCCCCCCACACACACACACCACCAAATACTCTTTTGAAATTCGTGGTTGCTTGGTACTTATAAATTTAATATCTTAAAAACTTGATGTATATAAATATGACATGCATTATTGAATATGCTGAATATATTATGTAGTTTGTTCCACTATGATATTTCATTGATACACGCTGAAAAAGCACTTATAATAGATCATGTTGGTTGTTGTAGATGAGGTGAAACATAATGAATAAAGATGTTTTAAACTGTCCAAGGTTTTAATAAAACTGCAACTATACAGGGTGGTCATAAAAAAACTTTGCCGATATATGGAATTCTAGCGGCCGGTCCGTTTAACTGATCGAGATGAGATTTCAGATATAGTTATTCAGAAGTATGAGCTCAGGATTCTGTGAACAGCATCAAATTGACGGTTATGGTTATAGGTACAGAAACTTGAAATTTTCGAATGGCAATGCCCATTTTTTTTTTTTTTTTTGTCGTAAAATGCTCAGCGCATGCGAAAAACCTAAATAGCACTCGAATGGTACGTGTATTGCAATAAATGGACATGTTATGCACGCATAAAAACAGCTCAGCGAATGCCCAAAAACAACACGATTGGGGTGCACAGAGAAAATTTGCATATGACAGAGGCAAGACAATAATCGCAGAACGCCGTTTGACAGATAATCAACCTAGAAAACGGATTCTTGCCTCTGTCATATGCAAATTTCTTCCGTGTGTTCCGATCGTGTTGTTTTTGGCCGTTCGCTCAGCTGTTTTTTGTGTGTGCATAACACGTCCGTTTATTGCGATGCACATACCATTCCAGTGCTATTTAGGGTTTTTGTATGCGCTGAGCATTTCGCAATGAAAAAAAAATGGGCGTTGCCATTCAAAAATTTTGAGTTTCTTTACCTTTAACCGGAATCGTGAGTGCAAATTTTTTGCTGTTCACAAAATCCTGAGCTCATACCTCTGAATAACTATATCTGAAATCTCATCTCGATCGGTCAAACGGAACGGCTGCTAGAGTTCCATATATCGGCAAAGTTTTTTTATGACCACCATGTATATACATATTTGATGAGATAGCTTTGTCTGGAATTCAATATTCATTTAATAAACAAAGGAGCATGCATGCTGTTAAGACCCTGCATTCCAGCAGATAGAAACTTTACCATGTTACTTTAAGAAATTATGGTGAAGTGACTAAATATATAATTTATCTTGACAGATATTATAACAGAATAGTAAAAGTTCTCTAATTTTCAACTCTATGTAGAAAACATGACATTTACAATCCAAAGGAAAAAGATAAACTTCTAACGCTCAAAACATCATAGATAACTTTAAAAATATAAATCTTTTACATGATATCTTATCGAATGCAGGTTGCATTTAAAAGCACACCAATAAACAAAATCACTTCCTTTTAAATGATAGCTACGTGGCAACAATCAATGGAAAATGAGCATGCAATTTGCATACTGGTAAACTAATTAACATTTTACTTTTAAGATAATTACTGAAAATAATTATAGCATAATTTAAAGCCAATATAAAATTGAAAAAGTAATTTTGAAAAATGGAAGACAAATAAAGAGGTTGTGATCATAACTCAAAATGGCCGTATGCTGGAAAAAGAGTGCGTCATAAGTGCACAACTTAGCCGAGCCGTGAAACAAAATGTAAACAAGTGCCAAATGGGCCATGAAAGAGCAAAGTAAGTAAAATAAAAGAGAAATACATGCGGGAGTCTAGGTTTACATTAAAAAAAAACTATATAGAAAAAACATTAAGCCTTTCAAAAAATGACTAATTTTATCAATAACTCGTGGTAAAATATCAAAAAAATTTTAATTAGTTGTGGCAAGATTGCGAATTTCGCCAGTCAATCATTGAAAATTGTGAAATTTGTCGATCGGTCATTTATAAAAATCACGCATTTTGTCAATCATTCATGGAAAAAAAATTGCAAATTTTGTCACTCAGTCACAGCAAATAATTGTGAAATTCGCGAGTCGTCGCTGATTAAAATCATGAAATTTCTCAATCATTCGCTGCAAAAAACATAAATTTCGACAGTCAGTAGACAGTGGCAGTAGATTGTGAATTTCGTCAATCAATCGCAACAAAAAAGCATGAAATTTGTCATTCAGTCATAGCAAAAAATCTCAAATTTTGCCAGTCAGTCGTGGCAAGAAATCGTAAATTTTGTCAGTCAGTTACGTCAAAATTTTTGTCATAGCAAAAAATCGTGAATCTTGTCAAGGAGTCAAAGGGAAAAAAATCACATAATTAGTCAATTGGTAGCGGGAAAAAAATAGTCATGCAATTTCACCCAATTATATCGATCACAGATTTTTAGTTCTGTAGGGATAAAAAAAATTTAATGTCATTTTTATAAATTTATTACAAAAAATCATTTATACTTAAAAAGTAAATTAGGTGACCTTTATTTCAATTGTTTGTATGGATAAATGTAAGGGTTCAGAGAATATTTGTAAAAATATTTAAAAATATAGCTTGAAAAAAATTTTGTATAACTCCTGAAATGCCAATATTTTACTTCTGAAGAGTGTCCAAAACTTCTGAAATTTAACTGGTTTATTCCTGATACAGCCTTTCCAGTGTTGGCATCTGTGATAATGTAACAGATACATATACTGTAAACTCTAAAGCAGAATCGATTGTAACAAAGAAATTTCTTTGTTTTAGACAGTATTTTCCACCTAGAAATAAAAAAGTAAGTTGCAGTAATAATACAGAGTTTGCTGTATTGAAAATTGTTCTGTAGGACTTTGAAACCTTTCGACGTTAGACAGATTTTCATCTTAGGCAAAATCTCCCTTAGACAGAGTTCATTGTAATTTCCTTCACTACATCTCCATTATCCTGTTGACCATTTTCCATAAAAAAACTATTTCCAAACTAAAGGATTTTATGCCAAAAATTCATGATCATGACATTTCTTTCACTTGATGTTTCGATTCATTACATGGGTTTGTTACATCATCTAGTAATTTTTAATTCAACACTTATCTGTATTTTTAATGATGTTTTACTGATTTATTAGTTCTTTCATTAATTAAAAGAACAGTTAAGTCATTGAATGGTGATGTCAGGAATAGGATATTGAAAGAGAAAATATTGAAAAAAATGTTGTGATGCATAGTTGTGCATAATAGATCAGTTTCAACTAACGTCACAGCATTTATCCACCACCCGAGAGGGATAAACAAGAAAAATAATGAAGTAAATAAATATTCAACAATTTTTTTCAGTTTTCCTTAATATAGTTTAAATTTTATTATTGAAAGTTGCTGACAGTTGACGTTTTAGTGATTTTTTTCTAAATTTCTTGTACTTTATTGAGATTCCAATGCAACAAGGTTGCTGGATTTAGGGGGTTTTTTTTCTCTTTGTTTATTTTCATATGCATGAAGCACCCCAGTGGTTATGGCATTAACCATTCATGTATCTTTGGGGATTCCAATAGAGGGAGATTACACCCAGTGTTTTTTTATTTGTTTTTCGTGTGTGCAAAGCGCTCATACATACGATATAGTGATCGTGGCATTAATGAATTTCCTGAGTTTTTTTGGGATTCCGATACAGCACGATTACTGCATCCAGATGTTTTGTTTTCATGGTTTGTTATTTATAACTAGGAAAATATAACAAGTTATAACACTTTAATAAGTAGTAACTTTATAATAAGTTTGCTGCATTCCAAATAATTTAAATTTCAAGCTGCTCATTTAGCTATAGATTTTATTTCTGTTATTTAAATAAATGATAGTAAACTGATAAGTAGATCATTTAATAGTCCATCAGTTCCTTGCCTAACTTTCTACAGCATGGAACCGTTTAGCCAGAATGATATTTCCAATTGGCTGATTTGAGAATCTTTCCAGAAAAAAAATTCTATACAGTGTCAATTTGGTAACTAGATTGTTTGAAACATTATAACATGCATGGTGTAACTTGATGCCAGCACAACACCTACGATTTGAAATGGAACCATACTTAGTTAAATATTAAACATTTTGATTTTTATGCAGAGGAAACAGAGTAATTTTTGTTACCAAGGTATTCTCATAAGTTGTCTTCTTTCAAATTCTGATTAATCTTTGGTCTTGTTTGGATCTGATTCGCAATCTGAGTAATCTTAATTATGATCTTGTTTGGATCTGATTCATAATCTGAGTAATCTAATAATTTGAAATCAGAAACAATGCCACAATCACATATATTTTACAAATTTGATCAAATGGATGTTGCTTTAATGCCCAACCAGATATCTAGAATACATCTGACCCAAACCATTCTGGATAAATGGTTCTGTATTGTATAATATCTTTTACATTACTTGTAAGCAAACCCATCACATACTTTGTGCAAAGTGTTCAATACACACAGGCGCCGTGGGTGAGGGACATCTTTGGATTTTTAAAAAGGTAGAAATGTAAATACTTTGGGAACTTCAGTAAAATGTTCAAAATATTTGAGAGAATTTAAGTTTTTTGACATGCTGTCAGACATGCTTCCACTGAAAAATACTCGATACCAATTTTGGCTGCCAAAATATAGTAGTTGTAAGTGTAATTGTTTCCATAAGAAGCTGGGTTACAAATTCATTTGCGTCTATTTAATGGATTTGTTTTTATAAATAATTATTTGTTTGTTGTTCATTTTTTGAGCATATCTAATCTATTGGATAATTATACTATGTTTCCTGTTAATTTTAAATTTTATTGGATTAAAAGAGAAAAAAAAAAACATTTTTTGAAAAACATATTCTTACGGATAAAACTTTAAAAGTATAGGGTAGATGTGCCAGTAATGGACACCCTTAAGGAATTTCTTTAAAAATTATTTTTTTATTAATAGTTATAATTATTATATTCCAGTTTTTTCAATATTATATTAATCTATCAACAATATTTAACCATTCTTATAGCCTCATTTCCCCATATGAATAGAAATTTAATTTTAATTAACAGAAATATATCAAAACACCCAAAAGCCCAGTAATGGACACCCTCTGGCCCAGTAGTGGACACCCTTTGTTCCAGTAATGGACACCCCATAAAAAGTAATAAATATAATTGTTTTTATGACTGTATTTAGAACCAGAATTTAATGAATACATACTAATGAAACAAAATAGTTATTTTAAATAAATTTAACAATTAGGATACCAGTAATTAATAAAATATTTGTGATAATCATTTACTGTTTGCATCAATTATTGTAATTATCAGAAGATCGATGTTTTAATTATTTTAGATGGATAATTTAAAATACTAAATATCAGACAATTACAGCTATCAAATTATTGAAACAGTGGTGGATTTAAAAGGTAATAATAATAATAATAAAAAAGTTTTGGAATATTAATGTTTAGTTTTGTGCCACTATTTTTAATAATCTTCCAGAGATTACTTGATATATCATTTATAATAATTAATATTACAAATATGAAAGAAATGATATTGTGAGTTGAATATTTTAAATACTAAATAAAATAATTCCAAAATAAAACTGTAGAACTGATGTTTGAGGCCACTGATCTGCAGATTTACTAGTTTCATGAATATTACCTATAACTTTCATTAATAGTATTGCATTTTTTTTTTTTAACAAGGAAACATTTAAGACAGAAAATGGATTTTTAATAGCTTCTGTAACTTAATTGTTTTTATTTAAACGGAGAGGGATTAAGCCCTATGAGCCCCTCTCTGACTGTGCTCTTAAACTGTATTTTTCTGCTTCCTGGCTGGTTTGATTGCCAGATTATAAAATATGTGAGGTATATATATATGTACTACATAAAAAAAATAAAATAAAATATTGAAATTTTATTAATCACATAAAATAACTTAAAAGCAGTTATTTATAAAAGTCTTGGTGTTATTACATTTTGGTAAGTATAATTTAAAAATTAAATTTGATTATTTAGGTTTGTAGTTAAGTCAAAATATTTTATGCACTATAAACATTACTGAAATTGCATTTTTAGCAATGTCTACATGGGGTGTCCATTACTGGAAAATGACTAATTAACCATCCCAGTAATGGACACCCCCTCTTAAAACCTTAAAAATAAATGAAATTTAGTAAATGGCCGTTAGTATATAATATTCTAAGTTTCCTATTGCTACTCAAACAAAAACATTCAAATTTTGCAAGAGAATAAATAATATATAAATTAATTAAACGAAGCCAACTCTTAGCCTCTTCATTAAGATTTTCAGAGAAAAACAGTGAAACTTTGAAACATTATTTTCTGCTTCTTGATTGGTTTGATTAAAAGTGTAAACAATAACCCAGTTTTATAAAACATGCAAGGGGGTATTATAAAAAAAATAATTAAAGCTAAATATTTATTAGTTATTTTTTTATGAACCAAAAACATCAAGGGGTGTCCATTACTGGAAGGGTGTCCATTACTGGCACATCTACCCTATATTAATAATTTTGCATTGAAATTCATAAAATTTAGTTGTAAGCAACTATGTGTTAACTAGAATTTTTTTCTGAAATAAGTTTTATAAGATGATAGAAGTTTTCTATAACTGTCAGTTTTTCACATGACTTGATATTGGGCTCATGATTATATTTAAAAAAGTTTTTTAATATTTCGTTTTAAAATATAAAAGAATCTCAAAATAAATTTTCTATATGAAATTTTGTATTTTAATTATAAGATTAAACTTTTATCTCCCATTGCTATTTTTTCTTAATATGATTTGTTTTGATGATGTTCTAGGCCTTTTATTATTTTAATATTTATTCATAAAAGCTAAATAAATTACAAAGTAACTTTTCAAATTATTGTGAACAAACAGCAAACTCAGAACTACCATTCAAATCTGTGATTTCTCAATTAGTGAAATCTGAAATCTAGAGTCAGTTAAAAGTCTATACTACTCATAATGATGAGATTTGCAACCTAATGTTAAATCAATGGAGACATTCTTTACAAATTTCTTAATTTGGTTCTAAAATTGAAAGTGTCTGCAGCCAAAATTAAAAAAAAGTACAAAGGTATCACATTAGAATCATCAGCTATCCTGTGTAAAATAATCATTTAAAATTTTTGAAGTAGAAATAAATTTTTAAAGAACATCTATCTATATTGGTTTAACATTAGCTTGTGAATGTCATCATTTAACTGGAGTATGTGTTTAAGCACAGGGCAAAGTGGTTAATTCTAATGTTTAAAGACATTCTTTTTTTTTATGAAGTTATTATTACTGTTTTAAACTGTTGTAAGTTAAAATAATAAACCTATTTTCTAAAAGTTTCTCTTTCTCTTTTTTATAGCCAGTACTGGGATGAAGTAACTTATTGTTTTTGTGAATTTGACCAGTGGTGTAATCAAGGACTTTGCTTAAAGTCTTGTACATTTCTTTTACTGTCTCTTCTATTTTTATATTATTTAATTTCTATGTAGCAATGCAACTATTTTTATATGTAATTTAAGTGTATTTTCAGTTAATATGTATATAGACTGCAAAACCCTGGTACAAAAATATTTAAAGGAAGTATGAAGTTTACATGAAATTGAAAGCTTTTAGAAAATTGTGACTTCATAGTTTAAATACAATATTTTATTAAATGTTAAAAGAAAAAATACATTATTTTTAGTTACCCTGTTATATTTCATTGACATTGTTAATGTTACATTTCACCGACATTGTTAATATTACATTTCACTGTCTATTAAGCGTATAAATATGCATTGTTGTGCATATTTGAGACTTTTCCAATTCCTGTCATCATTTCAGTTTTTATTTTGTGTAAATATATAGATATCTTTATTCTAGAGATGTAACAGGAGGTAATTTTTATATTCATAGCCGGGATCAAAATTTATTCTTTTGTTGGAGTCAAAATCTCAGTATGTTTACATAAGTATAAGTTAAATAACAAAAATACCATAAAATAAACTATTTACTAATGATGTTATGCGATAACAATAATAAGTAGTTGCAGGGGCGCGCCGACCCAGTGTGCAAAGTGTGCGGTGCACACAGGCGCCGAAGTAGTAAAGGCGCCAAAGATTTCAGTTAAAGAGCAAACACTTTAAAAAAAAATCCTTAATTGAATTAAACTAAAAGGTATTACATTTTCCTTTTGTTCTATAGCTCTGCATCTTCTAATCGGTCGTTTAGACTTAGATCTGTCCAACCTGTCAATAAACATAGGCGCACCTCATGTAGTTGCAAACAATGAAAGAAGCCATAATTCACATGACTGAAAACATACAACACTATTATCTCACTGCTGGTAAAGCATAGTGCAGTTTTATTACCACAGGATCTAAATTCCACCTGTTTTTCTTTTCTGTTTTTTCAAATAGTAATCTCCTCATTAGAGCAGAATTTCCGTCATAAATAAGATGAAAATTACTTTTCGGAAATACTGGAAAAAATTTCTCCTGTGGTAATCAAGCCATAAATAGCGGTAGACTTATGATTCACAGACGTCTTCACATGCTCATATACATCTCACGGTGATAGCCATAAGGCCCCTACGACTCAGAAACTCTATTTAAACACAATTTGCAGAAATAATGTAAATCCTAGTAAATTTAAAATTACATTTTTTAGACGGCCAACCTACCCCAAAAGTTATTTTGGTGAAGAGGCCAGAAACCTTAATCAGTAAATAACAAATTAATAACATTAAAAAATTAACACTAAATAACGGTCAGTGGTAACAATTAAAAGAACCACATTCAAATATTATTGATGTTAAAGCAAGCATATTTCAAAGTGGATTCGCATAAGACGGCCCTGAATTTAGAGCAGAATTCCCAAGCCCGGTCCAATTTTTACAAAAAATTCCAATTTTTCTTGATATACAATGCATACGATTAAAATCCTTTCAAAGAATACTACAAACATATTTATGAAGAAATGTTAGATTACTATGTGTTCCCAAAACAGACAGTTACACAACAGCAACATTAATGATTACTTAGACTCTTAGACTTTTTAACATTCGAATAAAGATTCATAAAAAAAAAATATAATTTAGAATAAAAGAACAAAAAAGAGGGTTAAAAGCATCATAACTTTTCAAACTGTATAATAAAAAGTACATTTTTGAAAATTTTTCTCTGTAATTTATTAAGGTATATTTATAATGATTTTGTTAACAGTTCATTAACGTTAACGTTCATTATCATTATTACTATTTTTACAAAACATTGCCTGCCCGACATTTCCTGGGAACAATTAAGTAAAATTCTTGCCCCTCTCGACTATGTAGAAAAAAATGTAAGCCTCACACCGGCCCGGCCCGAGCCCGGGCACAATATAGCTGTCCGATGCCGATCTCTACGCTGTATATGTTATATTTCTGAATTGATGTAGTCAAACTAGCACCGGCTCGCTCAGCACTATTATACTTATTCATAGTCAGATCCATTGAAAAAAATATTTTATCGGCTTCGTTTAAATTTTTTGGCCGCTTAATCTTTCTATTGACTCGGGTGTCCCGTTTAATTTTTTGTCTGCCCGGCCCATTTATTTATTTTTTTGTCGGCCCGGTCAATTTATTTTTTTATCGGCCTGACCGTTAAAAAAAAATTTATTTTGCCAGCTTGGCCCGACTCGTTTGAAAGTTTGCCTTCATTTTTCCAGGCCGGGTACGGGCGGTGCGGACCTCTACCCTGAATAGAGAAACAATGTAAAACCAGAACTTGTGTGAGAATATGTACAAGAATATGTAAAATCTCTACATTGTTCTATGTAGAGATTTTAGATTGAAGAGATTGACGTCAGCTATGGAACAAATTTTAATTGGAAAAATGAAGCATCAGTCGTTTGTGAAAGTTTTGGCATTCCATATTTAACGCTGTGAATTTTAAGCTCATAGAGTAAAGTCTACTTTAGGCGGCCGAAGCAATATCCTTTTTCAGCGCTGCTACAAATGATAACTTCTGTAGAAACCATTACGTGTTGGACAAAAATTCTGTGTTTTTTCGGACTAGACCTCCGAGCAGAACAAATACTTTTTATCTGTACTATCTTGTACTGTACTCTGGACTTATCATCATGCAGAATTTTTGTTAAGGGACATTGTTAATAAATGTCCGAAAATTCTTATTTTTTCAAAGATTGAGAAAGGCGTCCTTTCCCTGCACCCCCATCGTACGGTCGTGTCCAATTACATACTGAATAAATAACTGTGATGATTGTAAGATTTGTTCCTTTTAATATAGAACACATAATTGAAAGTATTGAAATATGAGCACTTATTAGCATTACATATAACCTTAGACGCTTCAGAGCAAAAAAAGTTCAATTTAGATATAAATAAGTTAGAAGCTACAATGATCGCTGTAATTGGAACGGGAAAATATAGATTTATGAAAAAAGAGTTTTAAATTTCCGTGCTATACCCTACTAACCCATCCGGCATTGCAAATGATAAAAACCTTAAATGCGTCTAAAATCAAATGTGGAATGATTTATACTTTTAAACGAATAATTTTTCAAACGAACCTACAGATGGGGAGGGGGGCGCAATGTCTTCAGCAGCATATACACTGGACGTGCAACGCACTGAACGGTTTGTTTTGATTAAACGAAAAAATTTCCAAATGAGACTAAATATTGTCAGAAGCACTGCTTTCGACAACATACAACCTTGACTTTGCATTATTTTTTATTTTAAAATAAAGATCCATCCAAACGACTCTCGAATAGGGTGCCCCCTACTGCCTTCTGCAGCGTACACCGGAGATGATATATCCACGCTCCGGTCTGATTTTTCAAGCAAACCTCAAATTTGTATTTAATTTTTGGCATTTAGATACATAAAAGTTTCAATTCTGACCAAAAATTCTTTATAAAACAGAAATAATATAAAATACGCACCACCCCTCACTTTTTTAAAACCTGAAATTATATTCAAGCATATCTCTGACTGAGACGGGTTATGATACCTTGAGAAAATTTGTAACTGAAAGAAAAAACATCTTTGGCAAATCTTTGAAATGATTTCAAGATTTTTTTTTTTTTTTTTTTTTTTTTTTTTGAAATAGTAAATATTAATATATTTTCACAAATATCGTTAAATTTGGCAAAATGTATTAATAATAAGTGTTTTTTTTTTTAAGTTTAGAAAAACGGGAAAACTTGAAAACTGATGCGAACTGCGGGCAAACAAAAAGTTTTTGAAATAGTAACGTAAGATACCGTTGGAATCGGATAGGTAAGGCGATTTTTTTAAAAACTCTACGGGGACCCGGACATCCCAGTTTCAAAATGCAGTAAAAATCGAACTCTACGCTTTCGTCAGTGTGAAGAAACTCTTAACGTCTGGAAAAGTGCAGAGGCATCTTTGCTTTCAAGAGAGAAAGCTCGCCATTTTGCGTTTATCGTTATGGCTTTTAATTATATTTCAGCTAATTATCAAAAAATCTGAGCCTCAGGTGCATTTGGACCTGCCATCGTCTATCCTTATCTAAATTTTCAGACCTCCATCTACGGGAGATTTCCTTAGCCATCGCCAACACATGTAGAGTAAAGACAAGTGTCTTTCTTTTATCAGTATAGATATGCAAATTAGACATGAGAAACAACTTTCTTTTAATAATTATGGATGCAATGTATTGTTATTGTATTTCATTATTTTCTCTAAGATAATGAAATTTTACCGTTTAATGCAGGATTCTGATACAATCAGGTTTTATTTTCATAAGATTTAATGAGTTTCGAATTTTATTTACATATCTGCCAACCTTCCTTACTTCTGAAGTAATTTAAACATGTTTGGAACCAAAAATTTTATTTAATATATGAAATAAAAAACGAACTCTATAGAAACAAGACACATTTTATTAAATAATTTTCTGATTCAAAAAGCTGTGTTTGAGCTGAGATAAAATTCCAGCAGGATGGTAGCTATGCATTCATACAAAGAGAATTTTTTTTAGAAAGCTTTATTTTCGGAGGGGGAGGGGCTATAGGGCGCCAAATGAAGTTCTGCACACAGGCGCTAGATATTGCTGGCGCGCCCCTGAGTAGTTGCAAATATAACCTCATCAGTCATGAGAAAAATATTACATGGGATTACAAAAACCAATTTAAAATTACCATAAAAAAACCTCTAAAGATGTATCAGGCTATATATTGATGCTTATGCATCAATTATATATATGAGAATTATATATATGAGTTTAATAAATGCGTATGCAGACATTTATTATAAAGGTCTAGAAGTAATTTTAACAATTCTAGAAGCAGTTAAATCAATTTAAAGTATGTTCTTTAGTGTCTCCTACAGGCGACATCAGGACTGAGGAGGAATTATTAGTTTACTCAATTCCTGTATTGAAATCTCTATTTAGAAATCATTGGAACTAAGTCAACAGTATGATTTTAGTCTTAAGTTCCAACCTTTTAGAGCCAAGTCTCTGTTACATCCCTACTTTATTTTTACATATGTTAAATATAATTTGATTATATATTAATCTTGTCTTACTTTAATTATTTTTTTTTTTACTGTTATTTTTAGTTACACTGTTATAAGATCTGATGTAATGATCTGATTAAATGTTATAAGATCTGAATTTAAGAAATTTTTATATTGTCATTGAAATTCTTACACTAGTAGCTCTGAATTATAGATACTTTTAATCCACTGTGTGATATACTTCATCTATGAAATAAAGGACATTTTCCTGCTATTTCATGTTTCAGTTTTCCTAAAAGTTCTTATTGTGGATGATGAAAAACAGCATATGTAACTTTTTTGTGATTTATTCATTTTTGCGATTATTATTTATGCTATTTTATCTTCATTTTCATATTTACTTTTTATATTGTGAATGAATATCATTAAAATTTCTGCTATAAGTTCTTTATTTGCACTGCTACTGTCTGAAATGTTTTTTTTTTCTTTTATTTACTAAGACATAGATTTAAAATACTTTTTAATCTCTATTCAATGTATTTCACCATGTTTATACAGCCAAACTTTAATTTCTATGTTTGCATACATGTTTTGTTAGGTGGTATACTTAATCTTGAAGATTTATTTATGAGTTTTCATTAATTAATAGACAGCCCAAGATAGATTTTAATAATATAAAGAATTGGAATGTATATAAGAAAACAATTTGGGAGATCAAAGTCCCATCTCCTATATTTGCAGATAATTAATGAAGAAGACATGCATAGTAGTTTCAGATAAGTATCCCCCCCCTCCCCAATATCTTTTCTGGCAACTTACATTCTATTTCATTTATCCTAATGAAAATATAACAAGAGCTTCCCTGGGTTTATTCTGATGTTTCTTTCTCTTTTTTCTTACGCACAGTATGTCATAGTAAGTGGATATCATAGCTCTAATAATAGCTAATCTAAATAAGTTTACATTTCATGTTACTCTATATGAACTTAGTCAAATAAATGTTTATTTAGTTGATAATTTAAATTGAATTTTAAGCAATGAATGCCTAGACAGACCCCCCCCCCCCTCCTCAAATCAGTGAATAAATATTTTTGCGCAGCATTTGTGAAAACACCATTTCTTATAGCCTGCTTTCAAATTGGAGTCTGCTTTGTGTCTCATTGTGAAAACTAATGAATCGCTTTTGTATCATGCATATTATTTTATTATACATTTATATTCAAACTTACTGAAGTTAGAAGCTATGTAGTCTCAATAAATGCTTTCAGTCATTATGTTTTGCTTGGAAACTGACTCCAAACAAACGCTTGCTATGCTGGCTTTTTTTTTATTATCTTTATATATTATAGCTTTATCTTGGAGCTATTTGTAACAGCAATGTGTTTTAATGTTATATGAAGTGGTAACATTTTCTACGATATATACGAGGGTCGGCTGAAAAGTCCTGGGCCCGACAAAGAAAACATTTTTTATGAAATATTTTTTGTTTATTTCTCAACATAATCTGTAGAAAGGCTAATATATTTATCATATTGGTGTTCTAATTTAATTAAGCTATCTCTATAAGATCAGTCGAGCTCCTCAAAATAGCTGTTTTATGGCATCAGTAACCTCCTTGTTGCTATGCAATCTTCATCCACCAAGTAATTTTTTGAGATTAGAGAATAGGTGGTAGACACTGGATTCTAAATCTGGTGAATAAGGTGGATGTCCAAGCAACTCAAATCTTAATTCATAGATTTTACCCATTGCGATGACTGATCGATGTGCTGGAGCATTGTCATGGTCAAGATTTTTTTTTTTTTGCCAAATGAGGCTGTTTTTTCTTTACCTCATCACTCAAACATTGCAGTAAACTTGGGTAATACTCACCAGTGATACTTTTACCCTTTTACAAGCAATCAATAAATGTAATTCCCTTTGCATCCCAGAAAACACTCGCCATAACCTTGTTATCTGACAAAATTGACTTTGCCTTTTTTAGAGCTGGTTCATCCAGTGTAATCCACTGTTTTGATTGTAATTTGCTTTCAGAAGTGTAGTGGTGAATCCAAATTTCATCCATAGTTATAAGCCGTCTCAAAAATTCTTTTGGGATTTTTACGGTATAGCTCAAAGTTCCTAATTAGAGGTGGGCATTATTTAACATAAGTTAAAAAAAACACTGTTATTGCTTTAAAGTTTGTTTTTTAGTAACAGAATATCAGAAACTGCCTATTAATTTTATAACTATTTGTCAATTTCCCCTGTGAAAAACTGAAAATAAGACAAAAAAAAGAAAAATATTTTAGCTTTATTTCAATTTTATATTTCGATGAAAATAAAATCACAAAATCTTTTTTCCTAGATCTTCATAACATTCTAAGAAAAAGTGAAAAAAAAATCCAGTATTACAAAAGAATCAAGAAAATCCTACTTTAGCTTAAAAAACAAAACACAAACGCCAACCGCATCCTATGTATGAAAAAAAAAAGGTCAACACGTATCGTTAAACCGTGTCCTACGTATGAAAAGAAAAGCAAACACCTATTTTCATTTCATTTTCCAAGGCAAAATCCATCTGCTCGTAACTTAAGCAAACTTTTCTCCTCATTCTGTTGTTAGGAATAAAAAGTATCTATCAGTAATAATTATTTGTCAGCATCAAATATTCTATACCAACTGTTAAATGTTCAAATATTATGTTCGGTTCGGCATGAATTTGTGGTTATTTCAAAGTCGAATGCGTAAAAAAAATTAATCACGTCTGTGAGAGATTATAGTTACTTTGTAATACACAGCTATGAAGCAGTTATATTATTTAAAAAAATATTGCTTTGAATATATATGTTATCTAGACTGGTAATATTAGAATCTGATAATTTTACGTCATCGAGATGGGAGGAAAAGTTTTTCTAAGGCTGTAAGTTAGATTCGCGTGGCTGGGAATATTTTGAGGTAATTTGTAAGCTATTATTGCGCTTTTTCTTTTGTGGTTTGGAGATAATTTAATGTGAGGAAAAGTATTTTTCGATTGTTGTTGAATTATATGTTGATGTTAGGTACAGATGCGGTAAAGCTATTTATTTATTTATTTATTGCACTTTTTGTCATAACTATGACTGCTAAAAAACTTTTTTCTTGGAATTAATTTTACTAAAGCAATAAGATTCTTATTTCATAGGAACATTTGTAAAAATTTTAAAAATGCTTTAATCAATTTGGAAAAAATAATAATCACTGTTGTCAAATATGAAAGTGACAGACGTGTTAAAAGCTATTTGTTCATATAAGTGGAAATATCATGGAAATGGAATGTTTTAATTAACAAATTTTGCCTTAAACCTAATTAAGTTTAAAAGATTTTATTAATTTTTTTTTATATCCCATAATGTTATTGAATGTTGTTAACGGATAGGTCAAAATACACAAGTGATTGCATCGCACCATTATTCAATAAGTGGCACATATGAAAAAGTGAAGTGTTTCAGAAAAAATGAAAAATACTTTTAAATGTGAAAAAAAAATGCTTGGGAATGCATAAATATTTATTTTAGTATGAGCAGTTTTGTTAATTTAATATATCGCTCACCCGGAAGAAAAGTGTCGCATCTCAACAAAAGTAAATTTCACAGGAGAGGCAAAAGACAATTTCCATGATTTTACTGTAACATGAAATTATAGCACTTAGCTCTGCATGCTGGAATGAAAACTTGCGTAAAAGAATAAACCCCTTAAAAAAGAAGACGTAGGATGAGGTTTAGAGGGTTGGGTAATTTTACTTCTCCATACAATCCACCCCTCTTCTGTGGTCATAAATGGACATATGGCATAATAAAGTGATTTTCCGCTTAGATACACTTATGAAACTGTTTGTGTAGCAAAACGCACTTATAACAGACCTGTTAGTGGGAAAAAAACCACAAAATGAATATTTGCAAGACACGTCTCTTTTCTTATGGGTCGCAGCAATATGTAAACAGTGAGACTAAATAATATTGTAAGCAATATATATATATAATTACTCTAATTTGGTCTTTTTTTTTATAGATATTTAAACATCCCTTTTTAATGTCAAAAGGGGGTATGTTTGTAACCATTCATATTAAGGAACGCTCAAAATATATATACAGAGAGGGAGAGAGAGTTGTGCATTTTAGGAATAAGTGTGAGATATCTATCGGATAGTCTAATTATTAGGCAGGTGAATTTATAAGGGATAAATTTACTTGAATATATGAATTTTCACCTTAAAAAATTAAGAATTATTCTAGACATTGAATGACTTTTGAATTAGGGACATCTTAAATCCTAGAGAGTTTTCAATGCTAGAAGCTATTAAAAAGAAAAATTTTTTGTACTATTCCTTTATGTACAGATATCTTCAGACTTAGGTTAGGGGGGACTAAGAAAGTAGGATGCTGTAATTATAAAAGAAGAATCATGTTGGATATAGACTCTAATGTTAAACTTTTTAAATAAATACATAATTCTGTTTAGTGTGTCTTTATGTCCACTGCTGAAGTTCTGAAACCTGTTTTGACCTTTTGTAAATTTTACCTCTACGTTTTAAATGTGAGCTTAGGTCATTTTTCAGACATTAATATTTCAAAGAAACAAAATATTACCCAAAAGTCCAAAAAATGTTCTTTATCTACAAATACTTAACCAAAATCTATAAAAATGACCTACATTTAAAGAAAGACCCTAAAAGTGCAAATTTCAACAAATTTTTAGTCTCTGGTAAGGTGTTAAAAAATTATTAGGTTATTGTAACATGTTACCAAGTTAGCGGTGTAATGATGGAACCTGTTAACAAAAAGTAACTGTTTTTCCCATCTCTATTCCAAATTGAAATGGTTTTCCAATGCAACATTTGGTCAGGTGTCAGCAAATGCGGCACCCACTTTACACAGACCTTGTGGTAGCTCAAAATATTAGTTAAAATAATAACTACACGTTCTTTTGATATGTTTACAACCTCTTCTATCTCAAACAACTTTAATCTGTGGTCTTTCAGAACTATTCGATGAATTTTTTCAACAATTTCAGGAGTTGTCACCACCACAGGGCGTCCAGAGCGAGGCTCACCATTCATGCTCGTCTGCCCTATTTTAAACTCTGCAAACCATCTTTTAACCATTGAATATGATGGAGCAGAGTCATTAAGTTTGCTGTCTATTTCCTCCTTGGTTTCTTTATGGGTTAAACCCTTCAAATGGAAGTATTTCATTACCGCTCATTTTTCCAAATCTTTCATTTTCCTAAAAATTCTAAAATAGTCTTGATTTAACTGCTGTCAATCAAACAATAACCAAGCTACTGATATGAAACTGTGGGTATAAGCTAGTTAGGAATAGTGCTATGCAATGCTAGTGTATAACTGCCCTAGTGGTGCTATCTGTGTCAGGCTTGGGACTTTTCAGCCGACCCTCGTATTTAATAACTAAAACATAGTAATTATTTATTTTGAGTCAGTTTCCGAAGGAATACAGCTTGCTAAAAATGCCTATTCTTGAGACACATCCTGTCTAATGCAGACAGCTATTTATGAACTCATACTAATGTTTCATGTAAATGTTTGTTTGATTTGTCAATCATTACAAATTTTTATGAACATTTTATTTTATTTAATAGCTTGCATTTCTATTTTTATTAGACTGTATACATATTTGCATACAAATAAAATAAAGTTTGAATTTTTTCAAATTTTATTAAGACACACTTTGAGCTTGTTAAGCTCAAACAACTTCTTTATATCATGAAACCACCTATTAAAAAAATGATATACATTTCTGCATACATTGTGAGTTTTTAACAAATAATTTTTATGTATTTCATTTAATTACATTCCATTTTTATTAAAAGAGCTTAATTAAAAAAACTAAATATTTCCATAATTTGTTGTTTTCTTGGTAAGAAACAGTTAAGATCTTTAACAGGACTTATGTAATATCCAACTAAACTTTCTAGTCCCACCTTTTTACATAAGTTCAGATTATTGCTATATTTATGTTGTATATTTTGTATTGTTATTTTACTATACAATTAAGATAGTCTAATTCCTTTTTTATCAACTTGCAAAGGAATATTTGAGTTTTCTTGTTTTAAGTTACGCAGATCTTCACTTTCATACAGTAGTCAAGGGGAGGGGGGATGTATAATGATTACAGGTTGGTTATTACTGTATTTTATTTCTTTCTTTTTCTGTTTTAAAATTGAATTTGAGATTAACAATTATTTATTCAGTGTTATGCAATCAGAAGTATCACATGTGTGTTATGTTACTTACTTTATGTTACTAGTTATGACATAGCTGCTCAACCTTTAGTATTTTTAATAATACTATTTCTGGACATCTTTGTCTTATTTAATTGTAAATTTCTGTCATTATAATAAAGTGAGTTGGAAGTTATGGAAATAGTGGTACAGTAGACTCCATCAAATCTGCACAGCTTGGGACCAGAGGTTGTGCAGGTTTTAGAATTTTGAAGATTTCTGGTCATTGCTTTGTTTACATTTTTAAAACAGTAATTTGAATGTAGTAATGCAATCAAAATATTTGGTAAAAGGATTGTGTTACCAGTGATATCAGCAATATCTTCATTTTTTTCCAGAAATAAATTTATACTTCCTTCATGAAAAAGCATGAGTTCAATCATATTATTGAGAATTGCATATTAAAATGCATATGGAATAATATAAAACTAAAAAATTCTGTAATTTTGTCCTTACATCTGAACTGAAAGTTTCATTGTTTACATCTGCTATGAGGTGTTTGCAGATTTCAGGGAGTCTATTGTATTAAAAAATTAGAAGGTTTGCTAGCTATATTAAATTATAGATATAATATGTATAGTAAATGCTATTATTGAACTGCAATAATATTTCAACATATTTTATGTGTTTTTAAGCTCAGAAGTGTATAGTTGGGAAGCCTTAACACATCAGCTGATAAGTTCCCGGTCTAATGAAGAAAACAAGCTTTTTGGTCAAATTTGATTTTATTCATCAACATAGTCTTCTTTAAAAGTGATTCAATCATTCCAGCACCTCTAACATTTCAATACAGTCGAACTTGCTTATAGCGAGCACGAAGGAACCGTGATATTTGCTCGTTATAATTGGGTGCTCATAAAAAATGGGTTCGAAAAAAATACAAAAATTCATGCATACTTACTTTATTATACATACTTCATTTATTTTTATTTATGTACAGTACAAAAGATGTTGGATAATTTGGTTTGAACTGTCTTATTGTCTCTTTCTTGTGTTATTGCTCTTCAGAGAAGACTCATGGCTCGAAAAACGTCGTCATTTGCACCCCTGGATTCTGAAAAAGTTTTAAGTTTTTCTGCGCACTCAAAAGCCGTTGAGTATGCTGGGGGCAGTTCACCTTGAAATTCTTCACAGTCATCATTATCATCATCACTTTCATAATTATTTTCATCTTCTTTAGCTTGAATTTCAGCTACAATATCCTTGGGAGTAGGTATCTCGGAAGTGATAACATGGTGTCAACTGATACATAATTTTCAAATTCTTCTCTACTCATTTCCAAATTTTTCATGTTGTCTACTTCTTCCTCAAATATTTGCCCCTCTTGAGAAATGTCCAATCCAGCCTTACAGAAGCAATTGGTAATGCATGTTGATGTAACGTTTTCCTATGCATCATTCATTAAACGTATCACTTCCAGTATGTTTACATTAGAATTTGAGGTTGTTCCTATTTTTTTCTTTTCTATCAAGAAGCATTAAAATCAAGTGATTACGAAAGTTTGATTTAAAACTTCTGATGACCCCTTGGTCCATAGGCTGGGTAACACTTGTAGAATTTGGTGGTAGAAATTCAATCCTGATGTTTACTAGGTCTAGTGATTTTGGGATGCACAAAGCAATTATCAATTAAAAGGAGAATTTACGCTTTTTTTTCCTTAGTTGGCGCTCCCATTTTGAAATGAATTTTGTGAAAATGTCCGCAGTCATCCAGGCATTCCTGCTGTGGTCATAATCAACTGGAAGCTTTTTTACATGCTTAAAACACCTAGGATTTTTGGACTTGCCAATAACCAACAGTTTCTTCTTGTCAGTGCCAGACATATTAGAGTACACTAAAGCTGTCAATCGATTTTTGGAGAGCTTGCCTCCAATGTACTTTTCACCCTTGAACATAAAGTCTGCTGTGGGAGTTACATTGTAGAAAATGCCCGTTTCATCGGCATTATAAATGTCATCTTTTTTGCCCAGTAGCAGAAAAAGTGCAGCACGGCAGCGGGTGCTGCAGATTATTTTAAACCTTGTAGATTAATCCACCAACTTAAAAAGGAATGCTGAGCTTCAAAAATAGCTGAAATTTGCTTTAAGTCTCTAGATTTAAGGTATTTGTTGTATCCTTATATTATATTTTCTTTATAAATGGAAATTTTGCTTACTTTAAGTGTTTCTGTTATTTCTTATGATAGCAGGCTTATTGGGTCGCAGATAAATTTTAGTTTGCTGCAGACTGAAGCAGGAAATTCTGCTTCTGGGCTGTTTTGTATCCTTCCCTGATGACTGGCCACTTTTCACTCATCCACTTTCGATATCCGCCATGGTTGCAGACTTTGCTTCATCACAAATTTTTCCAAAGGTTATCCCATGTCTATTCTTAATTTGATCAAGCCATCCATTTAAGCATACAAATCCAGAATAGCCAAATTGTTCAGCAAATTTTTCTGCCTGAACTTTTAAAAGTGGACCACTTACAGGTAAGTCTGCACTATGTTCTACCTTCATCCACTTTAAAAGAGCTTTGTGCAAAGCCTCTTTAGCACATTTCTTCAAACATTTACAGTCATTCTTATTTTGATCGTACGCAACCATGTTTTTTAACAAAGTTTAAAGAGTAGAAGAAGATAAATCATACTTTTGCAGATTTCGGAATTTTTTAAGCCATTCTCCAATTCCCGTAAAATCCTTACTTTTTTGTCAACTAATATAATTTTAGGTTTTGACATCGCAAGATAAAATTTGACGAGAGTACTCTATGAATGCAGATCAAAGAATGACTTCCACACAAGTCCCCTACACTGCCACTCCTACACAGAGTAAACTTGTGTCCAGTCAGCAATCTTCATCGTAAGTCTCCTCAAGGTCATTGTGGGAGGTCCTCGCATATGCACTCCACACGATGAAAAATGCCTCCATCACTTGTTCTCGGAATTTATGACTCATCCCTAACTTTCGGTTGACTTCTTAATGTTAAAGGATTTTTTCCAAGAAACGATTAGCTCAGCTGGAGAGGTGGAAGTCAATAGAAATTTTATGAAGCGCAAAAATATTGTTTGCTATAACCAGGGTTTGCTCGTTAAAAGCGAGTTATGCTTCCATAGACTTAACATTGTACCAACCAAATATTTCTGATTTCCTCGTTAAATCAGGGCTCGTTATAAGCGAGTTCGACTGTACCTTTCTTGAAGAATGAATTATCTTTGGCCTCAAAATAGGCATTTATTTCAGCAATCACCTCCTCATTTGAGCCAAATCTCTTGCCGGTGAGTATTTTTATAAGTTCTACGAACAGGTAAAAGTTGCTGGGAGTCAAATCTGGAGAATAGGGTGGTACAAAAGCAATTCAAAGTGTAATTCGTGCAATTTTGCCAATGTAGCCAAAGACTTGTGACAGGGAGGCGATGCGGCACCCACTTCGAAAACAGCTTTCTCATAGACAGATGTTCATGCAAAATAAAGCCTATATGTCCTTTTGATATGTTTAGAGTGTCGGCTATCTCCTGCAACTTCATGTTTTCTGGTATAACCACCTCTTTTGGGTGACCAGAGCATTGTGCATCATCAATGTTTGTACAACCACGTTTAAATTCAGGAAAACATTGTTTGACTTTCCTGGTGCAGAGTTCGGATAACATTTATCAAGCCAAGCTTTTGTTTCCACTGTGTTTTCCCCCCATCAAATATCAATGTTTTATCAAAACACGAAATTCTTTTTTTTCCATTGTTTTGAAAATACAAAAAGTTGCTTCATTAAAACCACTGTAACTTTTGAAGCAACCGTCAGGTCATCATAAAATGTTTACAGCTACCTTTTTAAGGTTAGTACTTACTAAACAGAGTATTAACACATCAAGTGCCATGTCAGTCACCGATGACTGACAGTGTAAAATATGATATAAAACTAAATAAATATATATATATATATATATATATATTTTAAGTAATTACTAATAATTTATTTAAAATTTACTTACCTTTTATTTATTACAGGATTATACTTTCTTAAAAGTTACTTAAAATATTCTAAATTTTTCAGTGTCAGTCACTGTGGCACTCAACGTGTTAATTCTGTATTTGTGGTGCCATCTGTGAGTCAGACCGGGAACTTATCAGCCAATGTGTAATCTCACTTCTTGTATTAAAAAAATGCTCTAGTAACCGTAAATTTTTATTATGGTTCTCTGTGATATGTTTAGCACTATATTTTCATATTCCCTGTTGCACATTAGTTTTTAAAAAAATGTGTTGTTGTTTCATATTGATAATATCTAAAAAATTATTAATACCTGCTTAAAATCAGAGTTATAACTCTTAAAAGAAGATTAAAAAGAAATTAGATTGTATGCATGGGTGATCCAAAACTCCTAGAACAAGTAAAAGTTGAATAATTCAAAATGCATAGACAATAGCACGATGTGGTTTTCGCCTTTTCTAAAAATGTTAAAAAATCTAAGGCAAAATTCCGGTTCTGAGTGCAGATGTTTGTACAAATGACACGCACACACATTGACACTATTTTATTAACCTTTTTAGTAGCACACCTGTGTGTATATATATATATCAGCAAAAGAATATACTTGGCCTGCACTAGCACATCCCCGCACAAAACAAGAAATATAGCTATTTAAAAAGTTAAAAATTTCAACAAGAAAACATGGAAAAAACAGGCTGTGACCTTGTTGTCAGTGGGTTATATTTTAAAAGCAGCCAAGCATTAAAAAAATATATTATTGGCAGTGGGTTTCAGCTGGAACACAGAGTAGCTATGCAAAACCCACTGCCACTAATACACATATATATATTTATTTGAATGTTCGGCTGCTTTTAAAATATAACCCACTGCTGATGAGGCTTGAGCTTGTTTTTTCTAAGTTTTCTTGTTGAAAGTTTTAAATATTTATGTTTTTTCTTTTGTGATGGGGAGTGCAGTTCAGGCCAAATATATTCTTTTGCTGATTTATGTTCAATTTGTGTGTTTTACTGCAGCATTTTGGTGCAATTTACTAAATGTATACTTGTTTTTTTGTTAGGAATTACGATACTTCTTTTATATATACAGGGTGTCCATAATTAAACGACCCTACTTTAAAGTTGTCTAAATATGAAACTATTTGTCAGAAAGTTGTGATGTCAGACATAGAAAAGGAATAGGAATTTGAGCAAAAAAAAATTAGTTCAAAATTTCGCCACCAGAGGGCGTTTTAAAATAAATTACACATTTAGTCACCACCTACTGAATACTAGGCTCGAGCTCTGAGAAAAAAATGGTGGCTGTTGTAGACTGATTTTTTTTTTTTTCAGAGTTTGTACGGTCTGTTCAATTTGACACCAATAATTGTTAAAAATTTTTATACTTTATCTTTTTAAGGTGCGGTCTATATATTTGTCTTATTTAATCTGAGAAAAACAAAGCATAAAAACTTTTTAAAATATGTAATTCACTAAAAAAAAAGCCCGCTGGCAGTGAAATTTTTTAACAAAATTTTTTTTTCTCTCAAATTCCCATTCCTTTATTATGTCAGTCACAAAATTTCATAATTTTTTGACCAATAGTTTCATCTGTAGACAACTTTAAAGTAGTGTCATTTAATAATGGACACCCCTGTATATATGGTTAAAATGTAGGGGCACTGCAGTTCTCAGAATTGCAGGCTATTCTGAATCTTTTCCCTTAAAAAATAACTCTTATTGTACTGAAAAGATTAAATGCACAGATCATGTCTGTTGTGTATGATGTATTGCTCTAATTACAATGTCAGTTTGTACTAAAAAATATGTAGTTTTATATATTGCATTGCTCACCTATGAAAATTATGCTCATGTACAGGGTGGTTATAATTAAACTTACCCTACAAACAGCATCCTACAGTGCAAACAGGTGAACGGAATGCAACAAAATTTGGTATATAAACTACACACGAGATGCACTCATGGAACTTCGAAAAAAAAGTAGTTCTGAAATGTCCACCAGGGGCGCCTTTTCCAGAAAAAAAATTAGATTTAGCATAATAAACGACCAAAACGTATCAGAAAATAGTAAATAAATGTTAATATTGTTTATGGATTCTGCTTTGGTTGTTTATTGTGTTAAATTTAATGTTTTTCCGGAAAAAGTGCCCTCTGGTGGACATTTTGGAACTATATTTTTTTTTCGAAATTCAATGAGCGCATCTCGTCTATAGTCTATATATTAAATTTTGTTGTGTTCTGTTCACCCATTTGTGCTGCAGCATGCTGATTATAGGGGAAGTTTAATTATAACCACCCTGTATATTGAATGGAACGGTTTAGTCCTTTTCTTGGCTACTGGAAGAAACAACTGACATAATTAATCCAAATACTTTCATTAAACATGATATAGTCCTTTTGAGATTGTTTGTGACAAGTGAATGATGTCAGAAATATTGTATATGGAAGAGACAAATGTTAAGTGGTTGTAATTATTCATTTGTTCCAGAAGTGCTTTATTCTTAATATTTTTCTCTATTGTAATCAAAATACTAATTTAGCAACATGGAACACAATTTGACAAAATCTTTTAACAATACATATGTCATCATACTTAAATTTTTTCAAATATTTTTGTAATGCAATCTGCAATTTTAATATTGTTTATGAATGGATCTCTGTCTGTAAGACTTTAAATTTTTGTAATAAATATTTATTTTATGTACTATAAAATTCACCATTTAAAATGTTTTTCTAATGCAAAATGTTAATATTTTCTTATACTATATCTTAGTGTTTCTCTGAAAGAGTTCAAATTTAATCCGTCCACAAGATTTTATCATTTTGAAATAAAAAATGCTTATTTTTCATGTGTAACTTATTTTCTCATTACTTTTTATTTGAATCTAAAAATACTGTTAAAGAGAGATTGCAATTTCATACAAATCATGATTAATCAACAAACACTGAATAAAAGTGTGTTTAAACATTGCAGTATAAATTTACTTCAATTTATTTTTTGTTTTCATGATAAAAATACTTTTGTAGTAGAATTTTTTTTTGTCATATATAGTACAGTAATCTGTAATATCTGCAATCCTCTGAAATCCGTTTGCATTTCAAAACATAAACAATGAAATTCCCAGTTAAGAAGCATTCTTTACAGTTTTTATTCCAAATATCAGCGAATGAAAATAAAATTATTTTTAATGTAAATTTATGAGAAAATAGTAATTACAATGGATATTATGCAAATAAAATGTTTTTATTTCACAGAAACCTACACACAACAAAATGTAAAACAATAGAAATTGATGTGAAGCGTAAACAAGTCCACAAAGCTTTTAGTAGTGGCACAATCTATCGGCCACTATAGAAAGTAGCGAATTAATTTATTTTATATTTCATGTGAGGTTGGCAACACTCATTTCATTATTATTTTGCATTTGCTTTGAGTTGCACAGACCAACAGAAAATAACGATTGTTTGCAGAATTCAAAAGAAACTTCATCAAGAGAAAATGAAAGTTCTCAAGCAAAGAACCATACAAGAAATGTTTAAAAATTGTAATAAAAAATAATTTTGGGTATTTAAGTTATAATGTACAGGTAAATAAAAGGGATTCAAGTTTTGATTTGTTTAAATTGAATTATTACAAGCTCTTCTTGTAAATGGATACACATAAGTTAAAAAAAAATATATCATTTAATCCAGAATCCACAAAATTCTAAAATCCGCACAGCCTCCAGTTTCAAGCTGTGCAGATTTTTGAGACTCTACTGTAATTATTAATAAATGTAATAATCATAAATACAGGGTGTTCTAAAGTACACTGAACCTTTTAAAAATGCCATAACAAGTAAATGGTGACAGCTATTGAAGTTGTTCTTACAAGAAAGTAATGTGCAGGCCATGCAGTGTTCCTATATTTCCTTTAAATTTCAGAAAGTTCCTTTATTTTCCAGCCCTCCACCATCACGATTATTTATTTATTTAGGCCACGAGTTGCGAAGTTCTACAATCTGGATGTGATTTTTTGTGACTATATTTTTTATATTTTGCCGAATTCCGTGATTTTTTTTTTCCATGAATTTTGTCAATTGCCCACGTAAAGAAATCTTAAATTTCCTCAATCCTACCCCCCCCCCCCCCAAAAAAAAAAGTCACAAATTTCTTTGGTTTGTCATTGTATTGGAAATTTTGTCATTTGATTGGGAAAAATAATTATGAATTTTGTCAATGTATCTCAGAAGAAAAATTGTGAATTTTGCCGATCAGTGGTAAAAAAAAAAAAATGAATTTTGTCAATTGGTCATTTTAAAAAATTGCAATATTTTTTTCTATCGGTCTGATAAAAATCGCAAACTTAGTCTATGAAGTGTGGCAAAAAAATGTGAATTTCTTTAGTCAGTTGCAGCAACAAAACGTGAATTACTTTTGTCAATCGCGGTAGAGTTGGGCAGTATCGAAAATACATGGTGTGTTGACAAAGTTTCAAGACTGGTCTGATAATTCAAAATTTATTAAACATTTTTGTACCGCAAACTAAAATTTTTCGAAATGGGTCATTCCATGTCAGTTCAGGCAGGCATGTAACCCACCATCACAGATTTTGATGAAACTGCGTGTGTTTGTTCCTTTTATTAAGATATGATTCCCAGTATTTTTTTTTTACTTCTTGGTCAAATAGTTTCTGAGAAAAAAATTGTCAAAATTTTGAAAAACTGCCATCAGTTGGCATTCTTGACCGCTCGATTTTCAAATGTAGCATGACATAAATATGATCATATTTCAATATCTATTCCACAAATCATCTTCAAATAATTTATGCATAATATATAGGGTACGTATTTTATGAAAAAAAATACTGTTACGCTTATATAACATTTTAAGTGTGTCTAAAAAAATGTTTAATCTTTGAAGTCGTGATTTTTTTATGAAAAATAATGCATTAACTAAAATAGCATTATTAACAAAAGGCGGTATTTTTATTAAATTTATTTTTTGTGGGGGATATACTTAAAGGTGTCCTTTACCTGATTCTGAAATAAAAGTAGTGGGATTTTGGGTGTTTTTAGTAGTATTTCATATTTAAAAATATTTTGAGGCGTATTTCAAATCAAATCAAGCAGAGTCATTCCATGTCAGTTCGCCTAAGACATTTAATTCACTGTCACAAATTTCAATGAAACTGGGTATGTTTATAGCTCATTTTAAGACAGGATCAAGGAAATTAAAGATGATTACAAGTAAAATATTTTTTAAGATAAAAAAAAATATGTAAATTTTGAAATTTTTTAAAAATGTTTTTAATGACAGATCTATATTCAAAGACTGCATAAAAAAAAGTCATTTCAATATAAAATCACTAAATAAGTTTCAAATAATGTGTATGTGACAAATAATGTAGGCAGATTATTATTTATTGTTGTTTGTCACGTTTAAATGCTAAGAGTGTGTTTAATCTTGTGAATTCTTAAAATCAAGAATTTTGTGAAAAATAATGTGTTAATCAAAAATTTATTATTAACCGAAGGCAGGCTGTTATTACTTTTTTTAATTGTACGTAAAAATATCTTTTCAATAGTTATAAAATAAAAATAGTGAAAATATGAGCAATTTTAACAAAATTTTCATAAAATGTGAATGTTTAATGATAAATATTGAAGCTTTTCATGCTAAGATGTACTAAAATGACTACGATATCGTGTATTTCTACTCTTGCTTAAATATAATACATACAATAATAAAATAACAAATATTATTTTCAGCAATAAAAATTAAATTAAATAGTACCGGTTTCTTTACCAACACTACATTGCTCAACAGCCGACTTAAAATCAACAGCCCACTCTTATTGAAAAATACTTTTAACTGTTCAAATAATAAATAAACTGCATTTAAAAATTTTAATATCAACTTATTATCTTAAGACGATAATAATAACTAAACAACATGATGAATTTATAAATCAGCTTTTAATTGAAAAGTCATGAAATGGTCCCTTTAAATATTGTTGTTCATCGAGTCAATCAAAACAAATTATATAAAAAAAAAAATAGTGAGCCTAATATGCTGACTGCAATGACACTTCTAACAAAACTAATTAATTCATTACCATCTGAAATCAAACCCGAAAGATCAAAAAGAAAAAAAAATCATCTGTAGTGTGAATGTGACATACTCAGTGGTTGTTGAGGTAGGAATGTCTTTGTGACATTTTCACCTGTACTTCAATAAAATATAAACATGTAAGATTTTTTCATTCATCCAAATTAAGTAAAACAATTATAAAATTTTGTTGTCATTACACCAGATGTTAAATTTTTCGTTACATACTATTAGATAAGTTCTTTACTTTTAGACATTATTGACATAATATCATAAAATTTACTATATGTATTTTCTATAAGTGTATAAACAATATATATATTCTTTATTAAACATAAATGAATAATTTTTAAATAATTTGTTTGAGAACAGGGATATATATACACACATATATATGTTGAAAATCCATCTTTCAGCAATACTGTGATGAAATAAATCAAATTACCGTAATTTCCGGTGTATAGCCCGCGGATCAAACAATCGTGTTTCGACCCAGAAATTTTTAAAAATAAAATGTAACTTTTTAGATCACAGTAAATATTGGTCTTCAAATACTGAATAAAATTTCTGGGTTCAAACTGAATTGTTTGATCTGCGGTCTATACACCCGAAATTACGGTACATATCATTAGAAACTGAATAAAGTTACAAAAGTGCAACTCATTAAGTTTTAAATATTTTTTTAGATATAGTTATTTGAAAGATATAAATATAATGGATTATGCATTTTTTGCATATATTTAAAGCACAATACGTCAAAATTTTCTTCAAAAGAGTGAAATTTGGTATTTTTTTTTTCAATATTAGCAGCTCAATGCTAAATTTTCAATATTAACAGCCAAATATGAGTTTAAAGATTAGGACTGTCATTTTGAAAATTTCTATTGGGCGGTGAGGAGCTAGTGATTTTTCTCTTTTTTGGAAAGGGATAATTGCTCTTCGCCCTAGAAGTTTTACTAAAAAACAATATTGTTTATTTTTTTCCTTAAGAAACTAACATAAAAGATAATTTGAAAAATAAAATAAATGTATAAATAAAAATATTTCCAGGGATGATACATTGGATAGGTTTTACATTTGAAAATATTGATAATTTTAAATATGATTTAAATACTACTAAAACCAACCAAAATCCCACTATTTTTATTTCAGATCCAGTTATAATGTAGTATTATGTACAATTTAAAATTAAAAAAATAGTCATAGAAACTCCGCCTCTGATTAAGATTTTTTAATAATTTCATTATTTTTTGTAAAATATTTTTGATTTCAAAGATTATACAATTTTTTAGACACATTTAAATATTTTTTAACATTACAGCAATATTTTTTTCATAATCTACATACTTTATTTACTTTGCTTAAATTATTCGAAGAAGATTTCTTTATTATTTATTGAAATATGATTTTATATATAAAATGAGGCCTTTGAAAATTGAACAATCATTAATGGCAACTCGTGGCATTTTTCCAAAATTTTGATAATTTTTTCTCATATGTTCACTATTTTTATTTTATAACCATTTAAAAGATATTTTTACGTACAATTAAAAAAAAGCAATAACACCCTGCCTTCGGTTAATAATAAATTTTTGATTAACACATTATTTTTGACAAAATTCTTGATTTGAAATTCATAAGATAAAAGACACTCTTAGTGTTTAAACATGATAAAAAACAAGAAATAATAATCAGCCTACATTATTTGTCACATATACATTATTTGAAACCTATTTAGTGATTTTATATTGAAATGACTTTTTTTTTCTTTAATGCAGTCTTTGAATATCGAACTGTCATTAAAAAATTTACAACATTTTTTCAAAATTTTGATATTTTTTATCTTAAAAAATATTTTACTTAGGATCAAGAAAATTAAACGTGATTACGTCTTAAAATAAGCTATAAACAAACCCAGTTTCATTGAAATTTGTGACAGTGATTAAATGGCTTAGGGGAACTGACATGGAATGACTCTGCTTGATTTGATATGAAATGCACCTCAAAATATTTTTAAATAGGAAATACTACCAAAAACACCCAAAATCCCACTATTTTTATTTCAGAATCAGGTAAAGGACACCTTTAAGTATATCTCCCATAAAAAATAAATTTAATAAAAATACCGCCTTTTGTTGATAATGCTTTTTTTGTTAATGCATTATTTTTCATAAAAAATTCACGACTTCAAAGTTTAAATATTTTTTTAGACACACTTAAAATGTTATAAGCGTAACAATATATTTTTTTCATAAGCTGCGTACCCTAAATATTGTGCATAAATTATTTGAAGATGATTTGTAGAGTAGATATTGAAATATGATTATATATATGACATGCTACATTTGAAAACCGAGCTATCAAGAATGCCAACTGACAGCAGTTTTTCAAAATTTTGACAATTTTTTTCTCAGAAACTATTTCACCAAGGAGCAAAAAAAATTACTGGTGATCATATCTTAATAGTAAGAACAAACACACGCAGTTTCATTAAAATCTGTGATGGTGGGTTACATATTGATATTTTACTGCCTGATTTGACGTGGAATGCCCCAAATATGACCCTTGGGCATCAACACACCACTGCCAACATTTTTTTCCATTGTTCATAGGCCTCATAGAAGTCTTCGCATGAAAGGCTGTTAAGGGACCTCGTCGAAGCTGCCTGGATTGCTGGAATCCTGACAAATCGCTTCCCTTTCAGGTTTTTTTTTTTTTTATCTGGGGGAACAACAAAAAAAAAAGGTCCAGAGAGCAAGGTTGGGCATGTAGGTGGTTTGTGGCAGTATTGCGACGTTAAAGATAGCCAAAACTTTGGCGGCGACAAGCAACGTGTGAGAGTGTACATTGTTGTGTAGAACAATCTAATCGTTTCTGATGTCTGGGGGAACAGGTCAGGTCAGTTTTTCTCGGGAGTGCTCCACCAGTTTCGGCTATATTTAACGTGGCAATACTGCTACAAGCCCCTTACAGCCCCAAGCTTTTTCCCAGCAACTTATTTTTGTTTCCCCGGGTAAAGAAAGACTTGAAAGGGAAGCGATTCGACACGATTCCAGCGATCCAGGCAGCTTCGGCAAGATCCCTTAACAGCCTTTCGTGCGAAGACTTCTATGGGGCCTATGAACAATGGAAAAAATGAAGACAGCGATGTGTTGATGCCCAAGGGTCATATTAAGAAGAATTTTAGTTTGCGGTACAAAAATGTTTAATAAATTTTGAATTATCAGACCAGTCTTGAAACTTTGTGTACCATGTACATATATTTGAAATACATTTGTATTTTAAACCGATAAGATCAAAGTATTTTTGTAATATATTTTGAAAATATTCAAAATACATATTTTCCAAATTCTGAACTGTCATGTTTAAACCGCACAGAGAAAAGCTGCCATTCACTAAAAGAAAATACATGAGTGTCTGTTTTGATTAGTTTTCAAATTCTGTTCTGGAAATTAATATAAACACACTTTTCAACTATTTCTAAGATAAGGAGATTGATGAATATGTTGTTTAGCTACAGCAAACGTATTCTTGCTGATTAGTTACAAAATTAACTTTTATATATCTTAATGTTGCTGTGGGAAAATAAAGAAAAAAAACATGTATTATGATAGAGCTGAAGGATCTTTCAGAGTTGCATAGGTGCAGCGCTCTATTACCGACAGGTGCCTATTGACCACACAAATAAGCTCTTTTTTTTGGGGGGGGGGGGGGGGGGTAGTAGTTTTATTTAAAAATATCAAAATAGCATTTCTTAAAAATTTGCCTTTTTCATTAATTATATGAATTTTGTAAAAAATGCATTAGACAGTAACTCAAAAAATTGCTACAATGAACTAAAAGGAACGATTTGACTATGAAACAATTAAATTTATGACTTTACAAATTTTGCATTAGAATTATTCCTACTTTTTATGAATATTTTATAAGTGCTTTTTTTTTTTTACAAATGTAAGAGCTTTCATATTTTTTCTGCTCTATATTAAAAATTTCAAGACTTACATAGGAAGCCCAAATAATTTCTCATTTCTGTGCATTTATATATGGTTTGATATTTTACCTGAGTGTTTTAATTTTAAAACTACTTTATACGAAGAATTCGTACTTTTGTTAATAATAATAATTCAATTTGTGTTAAAAATTATCTAAGTTTTTCATTTCTATTTTTTTTTAATTCAGTAATACATATTAATTTCGTATACACTATTTCTAAAAAGCACCATAATTGAAAAATTGTGCCCCAAACATTTTACTTTTGAAAGGCCTAAAAAATCTTGCTCAGTTGGGAATACTTATTAAAACACGTGCATTTAGAGATGGGAATGGTCGGAAATTTTGAGGAAAAAAACGTTTTTTTTTTTTTTTTTCAAAGGACTATTTTTCAATTTTCCCAAATTGGAAAAAATAAAATTTTATTTATAAAATAGTGCAGTCAAAATTTTATAATTGCTACCTTCTGATACTTTTATTTATATATTTTTTCATGCTTAGTGTCCCACATCAAAACATTAACATGGAAAACCTTATTTATAAGCAGAGATCTGTTTAGAATGAGCTCGAGTCCCTTAACCCCCCTGACCGCCGAGCAAAAGGGCAGAATTGTAATGTTGTTTTCCTTGTAATTTTTAAAAAAGTCTCAAATAAGATTATTTTTCTAACATGACATAAAAAAATTAAATACGTAACGGAGTATAAGCCGTGAGAGTATTAATCATAACAAAATATTTTTAAACTGCGTTATATTTGTAGAATTATATTAATTTAATAAATGCTTCTGCTGCAGTGAAACCTACAGCTTAGTGAACAGATATATCAGTTTGCGGCGGTGAGAAGGTTAAAGGATCCTTCACAATTTTTTCCACCTTAAAACATATGACCCTTAACAAAATTCTTTCTCTTAAACATAGACAATTCCCATATTGAATCCTTCACAAATGTAATGATTTTAGAAAAAAAAAAAAAAAATCTGTTGCATAATAGCTGAAATCACCAATTAATCTGTTATCTGGCTGTATGTATGTACAAAAGATTATCTCAATAATGTCTAAATAAGAACTTAAATATAATATTTTTTAATTCACAAAATTCTGATTACATTTTTTACAAATTAACACAAAAATTTCATAATTTCGCAAAAATAGGATCATGTGAAAGAAAAATCCAAGCAAATCCCTGGTAAGATAATCAAATGCAACTTCTCTTGTTAAAAATGAAATTTCATGTGCAAAATTATTTCAGTAATATACTAATTCATGAAAAGGGTAAGGTGGAAAATGTAATGTAAATTTTGAAACATACATTTATTTTTATTTGCACAGCATCAATTTTTCACTATTAGAAAAAATTCTTTTGATAATAACATGCAATTAAAATTATTTATTTTCTTTCTTTTCCTGAACTATAGATTCTTAGAGTTGTTTAACTGTATTTTTTTTTTAAAATATAAATTTATACAAACCAACTTTGCAAAGAAAATGTAAGCAAATTTCTATGAAAAATTTAGTTGAAAACAACTTAACATTAAAAAAATCACCTGTTTTAAAACTTTCATTAAAAAAAATTACCACTTTCAATATTAAAAATCTAAAACTTAAAATAAAACATAGTTTGGGTTTAAACTGAAAAGCTGTACCAAAACTAAATACAAAGGAAATGAAAATTATAATTGTAAGGGGGGGGGGGGTGTAATATTGTAAAATAATACCAATTTTTAAACAATGGAAGATTTGAAGTTTTGATAATAGTATTTATAATAATACCAGAACTACGATATAATTTGTTTCTTTAAAACTGGCATCATTTATATATTTGGAAACAAGTACTATGTAGATGGGATGTACAATACATTTTAAAATTACTTTCAAACTGCAGTGATATTGTTTGAAATTTAAGATTTTTTAGTTAATTTTTAAACTAGCTGTACTGATATAATTAAACAAATGCAACTGAAAAATCATTTCAACAGACACATGGTATGTTACAAACACTGGGATTAATTTATGGAAGAAAAGCTATTGTCAAAAATCTGAGGCTGAAAGGATAAATTCTTAAAAGCTTACTTGTTTTTTCTCTCTCTCTTTTTTATAATATATTCATATCAAGGGAAAATATTTTTTTAGGTGCATAAATATGAAAAAAGTTTTTTTTTTTTTTTTTTACAGAAAATATAACTTATTTCTAAGAAACATTTGTGAAAAATAATTTTAATTTTCAATTTTTTCAGAAAAAAACTGGAAAAAAATCGGGATTTTTCTGCCACTTCAAAATTTCTGGAAAATTTACATCTCTATGCGCATTACATAAAAAGAAAAAATACATTTAAATAGTTTTATTCAGTGTCATTGTACATATCAGATTATTATAAAATGTGTCCTTTTTTAGACTGATTTGTTTTTTACATTCTTCTAATATATAAGAAAGTATTGGAATCATGAAAATTTTTGACTTTCGTTTTATGCTTGATTTACACATTTCGGGATGTCTTGAATACAATTTAACTATTTTTGGAAACTGTGAGTGTCTGTTAGTCTATGCGAGACACAATTATTGTGGCCTTTTTATCTCAAGAACTAATGCATCGAATTTAATAATCATCAAACTTCGGATTAAGATAGACCTAGGTATAACTTAGCTTTGGGTTTATATCGTCCAAAAGCTAGCACTGCTATGCTTAATTATTTTATTCCACGATAGCTATATTGTCAGAACCAATATAGAGAATTTCACCAAACTGTATATAGACCTGAACAGAAATACTTTCAGATTAGCTTTTGGTGTATATCGCTCAACAGGTGCTGCTGCTGCGCCATGTTTTTAATGATTTCCACAATAACTATATCTAAAAAACTACTGGACATAATTTAATCAAGTTTCATATTATTTTAGATTTTCAAATGAATTAATGCTGATAATATTTGGGATGCATCGCTCAAGAGGTGGTGTTGTTATGCTGTGTTTTTATGATCACCGTAACATGTATGTAAAACTCTTTTTTTTTTTTCCTGTAAGTGAATATGATCATATTTGTAAATCAAATTGAAATTAAATAAGAATTGATAAAAGGTACCGTTTTAAAATAAATTTTCTAGTGCAGTTATTTGATTTAAAAAAAATCTGAATTTGGCATGTGTGTCGTGAAAGCTATATCTCAAGAACTAAAACATGGAATTTCATCAAACTTCATTATATTCAGTTAGTGTGGATGACATTTTGGTGTATATCGTCCTACAGATGATTTATTTTTCTGTGCTGTGTTTTTTAGGATTTTCGAGACTTTTATATCTCTGCACCAAACTTTTTATGGTTTTTTTTACAAAATCAATACTGTCTCAATCTTGGCTTCGAACACTCAGTAGTGGGCTGTGTTATCCTATGCCTCCTGAAAGAGATTCCTTATCATATCCATAATCAATTGATGCAGTTTTTCCTTATTAGTTATTCTTGTAGCTTTCATACACTTTTAAGCACATTGTTGCTGTAATCTTTCAGTTTTGTTTTGTTATCTTCAGTTTAGTTTTGATTTTGTTTCTTTATTTGGATTTGGTTTAGTTTGTTTTTATGATGGCCGATTATCTGCACAAGGAATATAGGCCCAAGGTGGGATTCCCTCTGTGGGTGTCTTTCTAAGGAAACCTAACCCGTATTTACACATGGAAATCCAAAGTTTGAAGAAAACTGAACGTTTAGGCCAATGGGATCAAACCCAGCACCTCTCATCGACCAGCTTCGAGAGGCCACTGGTGTGGCATTCTTTATTTGGAAATTTATAATTTCTAAAAATTTAATTAGTTTTGCAAACCAGCTTTGCATTTGAGTAGTGCAATTAAATGTATAATAGTTTTTAATTTTTTTTAATGCATTTTCAAAATACATGTATTTTGAAATTTGGAAAGTATTTTGTATCTTAAGTTTTAAAATCAATGTATTTTGTATCGAAAATGGTTTTGCGATGTATTTTGTCCAACTCTGAATTGTGGAAAAAAAGAATCGATCTCATCAATCGGTCATTGTAATATATCACGAAATTTCTCGATCGTTCATTCATAAAAATCATAAATTTTGGCATTCAAGGCTGTAAAAAAATAACATCAATCAATTGCAGCAAAAATTCGCTAATTCCTTCAGTCAGTCATGGCAAAAAATTACGAACTCCTTCAATCATTCATGGCAAAAAATCACTGATTTTGTCAGACACACATTGAAATATACTGCGAAATGTGTTGATCATTCATTGATAAAATTCGTAATTTTCAGCAGCCAATCTTGTTAAAAAAAAAATCGCAGATTTTATCAATTGATTGTTTAAATACATTGCAAAATTTGGTGACCATTCATTGATAAAAATCACAAATTTCGGCAATCACTCGCTGTAAAAGAAATTCTTAGATTTTATCAGTCAATCACGACAAAAAAATGAATTCCGTCAGTCAGTCACAGTAAAAAATCTCGAATTTTTTCTGTCAGTCATAAAAAAAAAATCGCTGATTTTGTTAGTTCTGTTGTTAAAATATATTGCAAAATTTGTTGATCTTTCTTTGATAAAAGTCAGTTTTCGGCAGTCATTTGCAGAAAAAATCATGAATTCCTTCAGTCAGTCACAGTGACAAATCACAAATTTCTTCAATCAATCACGGCAAAAAATCGCTGATTTCATCAATTGGTTGCTGAAATATGTTGAACATTCTTTGATAAAAATTGTAACTTTTGTCAGTCACTCACAAGAAAAAAAAAAGCAGATTTTGTCAATCAGTCATGGAAAAAAATTGCAGATTTTGACAATCAGTCGCAGAAAAGAAAAATTGTCAATTTGTGGCTTAACAGAATTTGACATTGGGAGCTTCATTAATCAGTTGTGAAAAAATAAAAACTTATCTCATGAATGCATCTCAGAAGAACCTAAATTGGTCATTGAAAAAACCCCTGTCAATTTTGCCTATTGGTTGTTGACAAAAAAGCCATGAATTTTGTCAATCACTTGTGTCAAAAAACTTCACTTGTGTCACGAATTTCTTTATTCAGTCACGGCAAAATTTCTTGATCGATCATAGATAAAAATCTTGAATTTTGTTAATCTGTTACATGGAAAAAAGTCATAATTAGTCGAATATTGATCACAATTTTTTTGCTCTAAAGGGATAAAACAAATCTAATTCATTTTATATAAATTTATTTTTTTTTAAAAAAGAGAAGTAAATTAAGAAAACTTCATTTAAATTATGTTTGTATGGAAAAATGCTAATACTGTAAGGGATGATGATTCTAAAAATAATTGTAAAAAATATTAAAAAATATAGCTTGAAAAAAAAATTCTGTGAAAATACAGTAAAACCCATTTAAGAAGTTTATATTTTCGATTCCCATTTTTCTCTTATTCTTACAACACTAAAATAACTCGTTTAAGAAGTTTTGTTCGAAACTCTTTCCCGCTTAAAAAGTTTTATTTTTCCTTCCATTTTTACTTTCAAAGCTCGTTTATGTTGTCTTTTTGATTATTATTTTATTTTCTGTGTTGAAATCTCTTTCTTTATTATTCTTCGCTATTCAAAAAGGTCAATGTTTAGGACTGATAGCAGATGTGGTCACCTCTATTTCACCTTAAAATCTGTTTAACGTGTTTGATGGAAATGGAATGTGGGTAGAGGATGGGCCTCTCGTCACTGTAACAATAGTGACTGATAAGAGAAAAGGGAATTGCTGTGCCCTACCGATGGGTGGTTCTTTCAGTTCAATAGTTACAACAGATTCTTTCCCACCACCATATTCCATAAGTGTAATGTACCAAATCTGCGTTTCGTTTATTTATTTCGCAGTTTTTAAGTCAGTGTAAAGTGCATAACATCAAAGCTTTCTCGTTAGAAAATACACGGACAAAAAATTCTGTTTTTTTTTTCTCCAAAAATGTTGGGCAAGGCAATTACAAGGAAAGCCTTGTCAATTGAAGACAAAATCAAAAATTTGAAAGAAGTTGATAGTAACGCCAAAACAACAAGAGTTGAAATTGCAAAGAAGTTGAACATGCCAGTGGCTACTCTGAATGGAATTCTAGCAAAACAAGATCTCATTTTAAACTGTTCTGAAAAATGTCGTAAAATTAAAAATGTGAAAAGAGGAAAATATGAAGTTATGGAAGAAAAGTTATTGATTAAAGGTTGCCGAAAAAAAAACAGAAACTAAAAACTATAACCGATTTTTTTTTTTTTTTTTCAAAAAAAAAAATCACCCTTAAAGAGAAATTTCTTGTCTTGGATTAAATAAAGAGTTTCTAAGGTAATTATGTATTTTTACTTTATTAGCTAATTTTTGAAGGGTGCAAACAAATTTAAATTTCTTAAGAAAACTCAATTTTATAGAAAGTACTATTTGTATTATTGTACTAAGGTAAAATAAACCCTCTTCTAAATATCAATATTTAAACTATTGATTTTTTTCAAAAAATGGTAATTCCCGTTTAAGAAGTTTTTCCCCTCCACTCCCTTGGGAAACTTCTTAAATGGGTTTCACCGTACTAAATTGTTTCAAACTGCAATAATGCTTAAAAAACAAAATTAAAAAACATCCCCTTTTTTAAAATCTAATTTAACAGTTTAAAAAAGCATGGCATCCTCTATCGGTGATATTTGGGATTAAAACAAGGAAGCATAATAAAGAAATTTCTGACTTCACTAGTTACTCTCCTGCCAAACTAACTTCAGTAGCTGCCATTGATTACGACTTATTGAAATTTTTAAATATTTAGTCTATTATAGGACATCCTGTATAACATATGAGTGCAAGTTAAATAAAATTGCAATGTTATAAGTTAGTTCACATATCGCTGTTATTTATTAGTGGTACCCATAATTGTAAATTATACTATGCATTAAAAAAAACATTATTTAATAAGCTTAATCATCGATTTTTATGACTTGCTACCAGTCCAGTATTTATAAAGCTAGTTTTTTAATAAGCAACTGCAAAGAAATATTCCAAAATTATTGTCCTCGAAAAAAATATTAATGCTATCCTTAATATATTTTTAAAAAATCAAGGCTGACTTTACTGACCAGAAAATTTTAAATATTTATCTTGTGACTTTTGTTGCAGTTGAATCAGTTTGTTTATGATAGGATGGTAAAGAAGTAAAAAAAAAAAAGTAACTCTTATTTTCTAATTAGACTTTTTTAAGGGTAGGTTGTGGTGTGGAGAGGAGCTATGAGGATGGTTGTTCAGTTCCCTGATAACCCCACATTGTATTATTTATTTATTTTTAGATGAGATTTCTCTGCATTTTGTTATTAATTGTAACAAGAACTGACTCATTTTTTATTACAATGTAAATTATATTACTAACTATTGATAATTATTTCTTCAGCTTTAAAGCAGCTATACCAAACTCAGTCAGTTGTCAATTTATAAGCACATTTACTTTACATTTAAAGTCCATCCTGCTCCTTTCACAAGAGTAAAGATAAAAGCTTATTTTTGTGATGAATTTATACAGATTTAGTAATAATTGACTTTATTAACGAAGCACAAACAACGATTGTTTCTATAGCAGTTTAAATGATTGATTAAAAAATAATAATAAATACAATCAAGGCTCTTTAATCTCTAATAATTTGGAGGCAAACAATGAAATTTATAGTTAAGATATTGAAGAAATTCAATGGCAGCAACTTTTTTTTTTTTTTTTTTTTTTTTCATTAATTTAATCAAAATTTCTGTATAGTTCTTTCTTCTCTCTAAACAATAAATTAAAAGCAATTAATTTTTAAAAGTTACATAAACTTTTTTAAAAAACAGTCTTATTTCTGAACAGGAACTTGAACAATTTGCACAATAAAATTCCCATAAATAAATTTATAGTAGGGAAACAAACAACAATTACACCAATGTTTCAGAAAATTAAAACTAATCAGTGATAAATGTATGTTTATATATTTAAATATGTATGCTTATTTTATTATGTTTCCATTACTTACGAGATGGATAAGCTTTATTAATATTAAATAGATATTTTATTGCAAAACTTATTTGAAATCATCATCTTTCCATTTTAACATCATTCATGTATTAATAATAATTTATTTTGTATCTGCAAATGAAAAATTTAAACCACATGCCCCGTGATCAAAACTTTTGCAGATTTGAGAGGGAGCTGACTGTAGTTGGAAATTTCTTCAATTATAGAATTAAAGAAATCCAGAATTAAATTTAACATTTTAACAGTTTGTTATTAATAATGTCATTCATTTTTAAAGAGTTATTGTCAAGTAATGCCAGTTTAACACATGGTTTACATCTGAAAATTTGAAGGAACTGAAAAATAAAAATTAATGCAACTTGCATTTACAATATACATAAAAATTAATATTTTGATAATTTTATATGAGGCATGTCAAACATATTGCCCCAAAACTTTTGGCATTTTACTTGTATTTATATTCAGTTGTTTCAACATGTATGTACAACATGCACTTTGCACAAATACACACTTGCACTAACTAACCATGGGGCTCCTATATGGCAAACATAAGAATCTATAGTATATTTATATAAATAGATCTAACTTCAATTTTAAAAGTCTGATTATTAGTAGTTGTGAATGCAAAGGTAACCAATCAAAATGCAACAAAGTACAGGATCTTGAATCTGAAAATTTAAAGAATTATAAAAAAAAAATTATAGTACTATAATAAATTATGGGTTTTATACAGAAAATAATAGATTAATCCTTTTTGTTAATGTTTCTTTTGAGGGAGGGGGATTTCTTTATTTTAAATAGTTAAAAAAGCAGCCGTCTAAAAGCAAAAATTAAATTTTACAGAAATTTCATGAATATATAAGCTTTGGACTGCATTGTTGTAGAGACCATGTGTGAGAATTTTTTTTTTTTTTTCAAATTTCAATTACTTTATTTTTTTTTAATAATTTTGTTCATCAAATTTTTGGAAAGGGGTTAATTTATAGCTTTCTGTGACTTTACATCACATAAAAAATATTTTTAATGTTGTATTATAGAAGGTTTGTACAGAAATAATATAATGGACAATATTTACTATATACTAAAAAGTATTTATAAGTTTATGAAAATGTGATGCTGATGTATGCTAGTTAAAATTAAACCCAAAGTTAAAAAAATTAAATTAAATAGCTTTTAAATGAGTGGTTTAGAAAGCAATGTGAATTCTTGTTTCCATTCAAGAAAACCTCCCCCCCCCCCCACCCCAAATATCTAAACTCTTCACTTATGCCATACTTATGGAAACATGAGGGTTTTTGATTAAAGCTTTTTTAATTTGTCATTAATTAGGTTAAAGAACTTGTCACTCTTAATGAAGCTTATGTAGTCTTCTTCTCTTTATTTAATTTTTACTTATAAATTTCTTCTCATGTACATCTCAGGATTTATAAAGCTCATAACCAACCAGTTAGTATGAATAAATACTTTCAAAATGAACATCCCATATTTCTATTTGAAAATTGATTTACAATATTTCTACATTCATCTAAAAATTATTATTTTTCTTTATATAGGTATAGAAACTACTGGAGCTTGCAAAAAATGTGACATTAAAAGAGAAAATGTGTCAAAACTTCTGAAAGATGGATTATCAAAATTGAAATTGATACTTCATAAGCGACAAAATGTATTTATCTAGTCCATTGAAAAAAAAAAACACAACTGCTTTAAAAACTAGTAATTTGTTTTATCACATCCATTTTCAAGAAAGTTGAAATTATTCCTTAAGTGCAATTTATCACATATTAAAGTACTGGAAATTATATCCATGATAGTTAAAGAAATTAAACTTATAAGCTTAAAGGAACTAATTTTTTATTTAAATATTTATACTATTTTAATTGGCATATTATTAAAATGTTTTATGAAGAAAAATGATTTAATCAAGGAAATGTGTAATTTTTGTAGCAAAATCTGAAAAAAAAAGGTAAGAAAATTTAAAAATTATACTTCTGCAATAATTTTAAACATTTTGAACTATCTTTTTCTGCATACTTTTCTTAGAAGTATGCTCTATAACTGTAAGGATCAAATTTCAAAAAAGTTAATTATTTTAAGACTATTTAAAAAATAAACTATTTGTATTACTGAAAATCCAATCCTTAGTTTTATTAAATGCACCTTAAAGAACCCCCCCCCCCCTCCCCCAGAAAAAAAAGCAAGTCAATTGAAAATTACAGTACTACCTAAGTTCCAATTCTTAATATAGGAAACCCAATACATTCTGCTCCCAATGAGGGACATTCTACACTGGCCTCTAAAAGTTAAAGAACAGGGACTGGATGCTTTCGATTGTACATAGTTTGTCAAATATCTACCGTATTTTATGGAAAAAATGCTGCACCTGTCGTAAGCGCCGCACTCCTCAAAATTGGTCTAAATAAGATTAAAATTATCATAAACGCCGCACCTTTGGGACACTACTTTTGTCGACAGTGTCTCATTGACCTAGCTTTAATCATAGTTTTCTGAACAGTGTAAAGTGCCTCATTTTTAATAATTTAGGATTTTAAAATTTTATTTAAAATATTTAAATCAGGTTTTAAATATTTTTATGTAATTTTTTTAATTAAGGAGACATCAAATGGCATTAAAACAATCCAGAGCGCGGGACGTGGACCCTCTCTTTAGGCGCTCCACATTTTTTTAAATGGCCGTCGCAACTTAGCACGCTTTTTACGTCTCATGCACTTTAGCCCTTTTCAGCTTCAACTTGAAACCCTCAAACTCTAAGTTGTCAAGTGGAAGAGTTGTAAATTTTCTTTGTCCACCTGTATGATTCAGTATCATCATCCGAAATTTCATAATCGGTGAAGTCAGAAGGTTTCGCGTTGTTGAGCAGGGGGCTTGAGAACAGTCTTATAATAACATATATATATTATTATTCATGGGATTAACGAATATTTATTTTATCCCAATTTTATGCACGCAAAAAAAAAAAATTGTAAACGCCGCACTTGACAAAAAAATAACTTTCAAACTCGTAAACGCTGCGGCGTTTCTTCCATAAAATACAGTACCAAAATTATTGCTGAATTGTTCTTGAACTTCTGGAATGTAAAGAACATGTTTGAATTCATATTTCTAGGTGAAGATTTAGTCGGGAGAACAATTAGAGGGAGCTAATAAATTTAATAATAAAATAATATTTGCGATCACCTATGTAACAGAAAATGGTTTGTCACTGTGGTAAATGACTATTTGGGTTCTGTTCAACATTTGCGTGCACATAGCACTCATATTCATGAAGACATTATTGTGTCTGTGAAAAATTCAAAAGTTTTTTGTTTATAGCATACAGTTTTCAACCAAATTTAACACAACTTTTCGAAAACCTGACAAAGAACAATCACAATAGTATACTGCAATTAAAACATTAATATATTGAATATTTGTTGAGATATGCACATTTGTATGAAATAATTTTTAACTGTGCATGCGTGAAAGATTTCAAAATTTTTATTTCATAATTTAGTACTCGGCTATTTTGAGCAACTTCTACAAAAAGTCCAGTCAAATATTGTGAAAACTCAGAAAGATATAGTGAGGTGATTGAAAAGTTGTGGAAAATCCCTTGTAATAAAGCTATTTTTTAGAAATCAACTCACTATATCACCCCTATCTTTGGTATTTATGAGGCAGTTTTCTGACCATTAAAAAAAAATTGTCTCTTGTGTTTTCTTTTTAAACCAAAATATGTCTTTCACAAGAATAAATACAAAGACAAATTCTTTGAAACATTCCATGAATTCTTCTTACACGCAATGATTACTGATAAGAGGAGACTTAAGTAGCAACAGCATAGCCAATAAACCAGGTGTTAAATGACAAAGGGGCTTATTTGTTAACTAATAGTAGGGCCTCCGACTGCTGCATCAGTGGGCAGGTGACATTAGCTTCAGATTTCTAGGTCAATTACTCCCTCAGATTTCTGGAAGTGTTTGTAGATCATACTTAAAATGGATTTGAAATGTAAAATCTGTGTGTAAGGACTTCAAAGCATCAAATAGTTTGGTTTGAAAAGTTTCGAAAAGGCACGTCATATCTTTGAAGTCAATTTGTGGAGAAGAAAAGTCTGTGAATAAGAAACACATAACTGAATGGGTGGAAAAAATCAGTTGAATTGTGAAAATTTTCAGTAAAAAAACCTGTTCAATGTAGATGAGATTTTTTTTTTCTTGTTGCCAAACAAAACTTTGTGCCTCAAAGGTGAAGTAAAGACTGGAAAGAGAGATTAACTCTTTTGCCCTGTTCTAACATAAAAGGTGATTTTGAGGTCTTTATTTATTAGCAAAGCTAAGAAACTAAGGTGTTTCAAAAACATTGACACAAAATCATTACTTATGAAGTGAGAATCCAACTGGAAAGAATGGATGGCAACTAATATGTCAAATTGTCACCTTGCATTGGATAAAAAGATTCATCAGGCAAACTGGAAAATTTTATTTTTCATGGAAATGCAGCTTTGCAAGGTTTGCACCTGCAAGATTTTAAATTGAAAGCCATGAAAGTTGTGTTTTGCCACCTAACACTATATCAACCTATGGACCAGGATGTAAATAAAAACTTGAAAATCACATATTGAAAAATGCTTCTCTGGCATATACTCTTAATGCAAAATTGTTGATGAAGTGTCAAAATGTGTGAATGTTTTGAATGTAATACAATGGATAAAAGCAGCCATTAACGTTATTCCTTATAGTTGTGTTAAAGGGTACTTTAGAATGTTTTCAAAATACCAAATGAAGTAGAAAGTGAAATTCAAGAAAATGCGAAATTGTATCAACTTGTGAGAGACATTGACAGTGATCTTATTATAAAAGAATACATCTTGCTTGATGAACAGTTAGATACAGATAATACAAGTTACGACATTACACAGTTTTTAAATAACAAACTTAATGTTCATGTGGAAAAAAAATACATGTCAAGTGAAAAACAGGAAGCGAGCAATTATAACTGATTACTTTAACCCATTCAGAGCCAGCATGTCAAAGAAGCATGCAAAAAAGTTCCTCCTCGCAGCCTGAATTCACATGCATGTTTAATTATTCCGTACAGGATCATGTACTCAAATATGAATTTTGGAATTGGAGCATTATATTAGTTATTTTAAATAATACTAGATAGCATTAGATGACAAAGATTTTCAAGTTCAGTAATCACAAGAACTTTGACCTTCATATCCTACAAGGGTTTTTTCAGTTCTGATAGGTCAAGCCTAGGGATGTGTCATTTTTCAGTTTATGTAAACAAACACATATGGAGTACGCTTTGAAGAGAAATAAGTGTTTATGAGCAGGGCTGTAGCTAGAAGTGAATAATAGGTGGGGGGGGGGGGATAAAGAAAATATTGGGAGGTTCATAAATATTTCTCTCTTTCTGACACATGCACACACAAACAGATATATATGATCAAAATATTATAAAGAAAAATAAATTAGTGCACATTCATATTGTAGGCTAGGCGCTATGTTTCTTATTAAACTATTTATAATAAGTGCATTTTATGCTAAGAAAAGGAAAGACTGCAGAATGAAAATATCCAGTGTTTTCTGTAATGTTTATCCCATCTTGTTTTCTAACCAGTTTTACTTCAATCACATGTGAATTTTTTTAATAGTTATAGACAATTTTTGTAACATGTAAATGTTCATTCCATCATTGTTGTAACAAACGAGCAAGGGGTTGACCTTCATATTTCTCAGCTGTGCTGCCTTTTCTCAAAAACTTGTACAACATGGAACATTGATCAAAAAACTGTTTGGCTTCACTTACATCAGTTATTGTGTTTATGATTACTAAATGAAGCCTGTGGTTGCTGCAATGTATGTATGGGATTTCCCTGTCAAGATGTCTCTGCACTATTGCTTGGACACCCTCCCCCCCTCTTCCAACACTCATGACTAAAGCGCCATCATAACATTGACTCAAAATTTTAGAATGATCTAAATTGCAATCATGAAAACCTTTAAAGTTAAATCAGCAAATGTTTTTGCATCCAAGTTAGAACAAGTTTTTATTGTGATAATTGATTCCTTTAGTTTCCCGTCCTTCAAATATATTGCTCCTAATGCAAAATTTTTCTATTGCTTTTATCATGCGTTCAGTCTTCCAAAATCTAAAACCAGGAAACATCAGCATTGTTAATTTCATTTGATATATCTTCTGACACTATTTCAGCAAGGATTTGTATTACATTATTTTGTATTTCAGGTGATGTGCACTTTGCATTAACTGGCACAGCTGTTACACATTCTGCAAGCTTCATATCCTTTTTGACTGTGTATTTAAAGAAGTTTTAAAACAAACTAATTTTCTCATGCTCATCTTACATCATAAGTACCACTGATGCAAGTTCATTTAGAACCAAAAATTGTATGATTGTAACTATCATTTGAGCACAATTTTATTTTTTTCAAGAGCATCATTACATACCAAAGATGTTATACATAAATTCATCTTTTCACGTTCTTTTTCTGTCTACATGCTCATCAATATAATATGACTCTGTGACAAAACATGCTTTTCGAAAATCCTTGTCTTCACTTAATGCTTGTTTCCATTTTCAATAACCTGTTGAAATGAATGTATTTTCTTTTGTTGTTCCCGAGTGACAAAACAATCGGCAAGAGCAACATACAGCATCTCTGCTCATTGAATATTCTAACCATTTTAATTTATTAAACCAATCTTGCTGGAAACTTCTTTTATCAGAATTTTTGGATATAATAATTTTGTACGATTCAAATTTCCACCAATCTTTGATATGTCTAGTTATAGTTGATACTAGAAGTAGCAGACAACTGAACAGCTTTATATGTGCAGATAGGATGCATGCATGTTGAAACACTTATTTACAGTTTTTATACAAATACTACAATTTAGTATTTGTGCAAAACTGTAAATGTGCCCCAAAACTAAGTTTGAATTTTAGACAATCACTTGGATTTTTGAAACAAAGTTTCATTTGGTGACCTTGAAATCTTTCCCAGGGAGGGCTCAAAAATTTTTAGTGCGGGCTGAGCCTCTCCTGGCATCCCTGTAGCTACAGCCCTTTTTACGAGTATATGATGGGAATGTTTTATTGCTTTCTGCTTTGAGTAATTAATTATTTATGGTCAGTACTTTAGATAGAATGCAATTTTACTGGAATGGGTATGGATGTATTTTGTTACCTTTCCAGATTGGGTACATTGTAACATGCAGAATTTTTATCAGAAGCAAATGAATAATCATGGTAAAAAATACCAGATATCTCACTAAAAGCAAAATTTCAGTAATTATGAAAGAACTAAATAGTGATACAGCTTTGGATAAATGTACATAGAGTTTATGCTTTTCTGAATCTAATGACTTAGAATTGGCAGAAACATATAATGTAGACACTTTGACTTTACAGAAAAGTTCTGTTTTCATTTTACTCTTTTTTCTTTAAATTTAATGAAAATATATATTTGTTATCTAAACATATGCATATATATTTTTCTCTTTAAATTAGTTTTACGCAATGATGTTGATATATTTTTATATAACTCGTAATATATTTTCTTAAATACTAAAATTATACAGCAAGACATCTGTAAAATGTTTAAAAACATAATGAAATCTTTAAGTATGACTGTCAATTTTACTAGCATTAGTATACAGTGCGTAAAGTGATATTTCAACCATTGTGTATAAGTAAAATACAAAAAATTATGGATTTTTTAACGTGTTAATTTCAAAAACCTGTCGGGCTTGTAGAGGTAAGCTTTCGAATGCAGTATGCAGACCTGAAGAAGTGCTTTCTCTTTGCATGCTGTAGCCCCAAACGGGTTAAGTAGTAAGTACTTAATGTATTTTCAAACTCTTTTGTGTTCATGTCATACAATACTATTACTGTATTAATTTATTACATAAAATTTTTCAAGTAGTATGTTACTCATATTTGAGAAATTATTTAAAGTCTTTCTTAAGTAATAGTGAAAAAAATTAACGTTTTTTCATAAATATGCCTATCAATGAATGTATCTCTCACAATAAGGGGCACCTCTATTTAAGGGACAAGGAGGTGTCCCCTAGAACATACTGATAGATTGAAAAGAAAAAAAAAGAGAAATATTAATATAAAGATTGCAACTCTGAATCATTTAAAAGCCTTTTTTGAATATTTCTAATTAGATATTTGCAAACTTTGTCAGATATTACAGCTGTCTAAATTTATTTTCAGCAAAAATTTTGAAAATTGATATTTTTGCCATTTTCTTTTTTAATGAAAGGCACAGAATTCCACTAAGGTAATTCTCAAAAGAATATTTTTGTACGGTCAACAACACAAAACTTTCTGATACATTTATGGACAAATGTAAAAGAATTGCACGTGCAATCATGGTTATTTAAATGATTTGTAAGCAAACAGTTTTTTTAAAATAATTTTTCAATAAATGAATTGCATCTTACAAGCGATTGTTGTTTTGTGACATTAGTTCTTTTTCCTTTTCGCACTATCGTGTTGGCAAATTCATTTCAAAATGACAACTTTGACAATATTTTCAGAAGAATCTGCTACCTTTTCTGAAAAATAGAAACACTATTTAATTACTTAATTTCTGAATAAGAGCACCTGCTAGTTTCATGCATTTGCAAACAAGAATGAAGCCAGACATTTTGGATTTGAGAACAGCCTTAAGTATCATGGTTAGGAATATTGATAGACCTATGATTTATGGAATCAAATGAAATTTATAATTTGAATATTTGATGCTTATTACACTGCAATTCTTGAAAGTACATATGTACAGGATACCACTTAGTGGGATATTTTAATCTGAGGTCTGATGTGACCTTTAAAATAAGCGAGAGGTCTCCAGAAAATTCATATTCTTCGTACAATTGTAGTAGCTGATACTTTTGCCCCACTTATGAAAGATAGAACAAAGCAATACATTTTTGTTTCACTTTCAATGTCTACATATTTAAAGATACTCAGATTTAAATTTTCTAATGCCAGATATGTGCTTGAAAATTTAATCAAAACCTTAAATTACGTCCATATGCATTAGCTTAATTATTGTCACTCAAGTAAAAAATTAGACATATGGGATAGGGAAGATACATACCTACAGAAATTCAATGGCTTTCTGCACATAAAGTTAAAACTATTAACTCCAAACTCTTATGTGAGATTACCATTCTTTATAAATTAAAAAGTTACTGTGGATTATTAAAAGTTTATCGATGCACAAAGTACATGAACCTTTTTCTGTTGATAATACAAATCCCCTTAATAACTTAAAGGCGAATTCTATAATGTTACCATATTACTGAAAAGCATTAATGTTTTCAAACAAAATGTATTACTTTTTTAAAAAGAAAATTTATTTCATTTTGAATATTGTTTGACATTATTTGAAAAATCATCAGAGTTCAATACTCCAATCAAATAAAAAATAAAATAATGTATTCAAAAGAAGATTTTTAAGTTTCAAGAAATATGAAAATCAATTTCATCTATTTACTTTATCTCTAATAATTGATGTTGAAATTCTTGTTAATAATTTATTAATGCAATTAAGTGGATTTCCATGGAATTTCGTGTTGGTAAAAGTATATAAGAATGCAGGATTTTCAATTTTCTTTAATTATATTAATCAAATGAATCAGACCGATTCTCGAAGTATCATCTGCAATTACACATATTTTAGCTATGTTAGGTCGCACATTTTTGTACATCTTTTTTTTCAACATTACAAAAAATGAAAGTATATAAAGAACAAGATATATAGAGTAAAATATGTAATCAGTATCTAAATTAATTACTACAACAAAATTTTATAGATTTGGTTTATAAAAAACATTTTTTTTTTAAAGTAAAGTGAAATAAATTTTGAATAATAAGTTTTTGAATTAAGATGATTATTTATTAAACATAATTGCATTTTGCATGTACACATTTTATTCTCTGTGCTGCTAAAATAATAAATCTAACAATGTTTAATGTGGCTTCCAATCTTGTATGATACTTATGTGCAGTAAATGAGTTTGATATGCCTGTTCTAGGTATATTTAGTAAGGTACTGTGCTATTATTTGAGTGTGCCATTCTAGTGTAATAAACACTATATATCACAAGAAAAAATGTATTATCCTCTTTTTTCTAAATAAATACATGAAAAAGAAAATCACAAGCTTTTTTTTTACAATGATAAAGTTTATTTTATAATAAAGTATAATGTTAACATTTCTCTCTGAATTATATATTAAAAAGTTCAATATATTTTTTAATAAAAAATAGTATTAGCATTTTATCTGTTTATTTTAGTAACATTAATAAAAGGATCCAATATATGTAACACTCATATCTTCACAAAAATTGGCTGGTCGAGATCTTGGCCTCCAGAACTGCCAGTTATAATACACTAAATAATGAGAGAAAAAGTATACACACCAATAAATTTGTTAATAGTTTATTTCGAAATAGAAAAAAAAGAGAAAATGTGTTGTTTCTGGTGTATGCATATTTTTAAATACAAAAACAAATACTCACAAACATCTCGGGGACGTAACAGAACTGAAACTGATGAGCAATTTGAAATGCATGGTTCTGAAGGATCTAAGACAATGAGACGATAACCTTGTCCCTGAGCTACCCATACATTTGCAAAATCTGTCAAAGGCTGAAAAAGAAAAGTTACATATTTGTAATATGAGTTAAATAATGCAGTAATGGAACTATATAACAAATTTATAGAATATAAACTTTAAATAAAATGAAACTGAAACAAAATTTGTCATAGAATGACAAGTTTGAGGTAACGACAAAAGAAAGAAAATATTTCAATGCAAGTTTAAAAGTTTTTAAATATAATTATATCTTAATAAGATAAAAAATGAGTAAAGTACAGCACCTAGGCAGTAGTCACAATTTGATACTGCTTATAACATATTTTTGCATGCATTAAAGACCTTCAAGTACAAGACGCATTAAAAAAAATTAACAGAGATGCCAACTTACTACGCTTTTTGGCATAGTAATTAAGTTTTTTTTTCTATAAAATAAGAAATATGTTTCCATTATATCTCACATCTGATCATTTTACTCTACTGAGAAAATTACTGAAAAGTCTGAGAGCAGGAGTTGAAAATCATAATTTATTATTAAGAGAAATTTCAGAGGTTGGTAACTCTGGATTAGTATTGGTTATAAAAAGACTAACAAGGGATGATCAATAATACATCCTGAGACCAACAAAGACTGATAGTTTACAGTCAGGTATATTGCAAAACAACTGCAGGTGGCCACAATGGAGAATATTAGAGTTTAATATAGTAAGATGTTTACATAAGATAGATTCTTTTTGTAAGATGATTTAAGCCCTAATTATCTTTAACTTTAGACATCAAAGAGACCATTTTATAAAGGACAATCCACAAAGAACATCCACAACAACTGAACTAAGAAAACAGTAAGCATTTTTTCTTTATTTGTTTGCTGATGAAAATTATCTGCCTGGAAATGTTTTATAGTAGATTGGTACAAATAAAGTCATTACACCAGATGTCAAGTCGCAAAGACACTTCACAGCTACCATAAGTTAAATGCATCAATGATGGGTAGAAACACTAAGAGTTTTCCTACTAGGTGCCGGATGTCAGTTAATCAAGAGAGATGTACGAAGACAGTTTTATCAGATAAAAATTTCAGTAAAACATCAGTTTTGAGTTGTAATTATAATTTGGGGGTATATAATTCAATAATTATAAAATGTTAATTCAGATTGTTTCTTCAATGTACATTAATTAAACAAAAAGATTGGTTGTGTTGATTTTATTTGTTTATGGAAGTTAATGCTGTGACACATAATATACTGATCTGCTAATTCCCCAGATATGAGTTCCAAATAAGATGTAAAATGATTTAGGAATATTTCTAGCAATACACCTATGTTCACCAAGCAAAGTTCTTGCACATCAACTGAAAAGTTGAAAAGTAGGGGAGCCGGTTAAAGGGACATGTTTTACATTTCATACTGTAGAAAATATAATTTATAAAATTCCTAGATTTTATTTGACAGAACACTAAACAAGTTTTCTACTAATAGACAAAAAAATTAGCCATAGCTTAATTATTAAAAGAGAAATAGCCTTTATTTGACAAATGAAATTTTGTCCTAAAGACCCAGACTTCAGAGTCTAATGGGACATATTAATCAAACGTTTTCTTAATAGGTGAATTCACATGCTATACAAGAACCATTATAAATTTAATGAAAAACATCTTTCTTTAAAAGTTAAATTTTCTTTCTAAATGTGTAAAATTTACTAAAAGAAAATTGATTGAGGTCTTTATTACTCTGTCATGCATTTATTGAAAATTAATTTGATAAAATGACATTAATTTTAACAGAATAAGACACATTACATTTTTTGTACACAAAATGTATCATTTAACATAAATTTTAGATGCAATAATATGACAAAATTTATAGGTAATCACTTCGAGATCCCACAATCTGACAAGCCCCATTAGTCCCCATACTATTTTGAACTGCACTTATAAATTATTTATTTATCAATAAAACAAAATGAAGATTTCAAATGAATTGCATTGATTAAAAGCTGCATAATAACATTTAATATTCTTAAAAACACAGTTACTACTTCATTTAAACAAGTATTTATTAAAGATTTAAAAAAATCCTTCAAAGTTAGGCTTAGGAATGTTTTGCTTCTTACTTTGTATCCAAGCTAATGGGGGGGGGGGGGGGTTCAATGTATGTGCTTGTGCAATACTGGTACTGATAAAGCCTGAAAATTTAACTGATTTAATTTATGCCAAAAGGATCATCTTAAGTACAACCAACTATTGCTTTTAAGGAGCATAATGTTCTCAAATGAACAGCACTTCCTGTTTCTATTTCATCAGTGGAATTAATGTAGGTGTAAAATGATGATTGATGTTTTACAGCTATGTCTAATTTCATATCTTTTTTTATTTTTAAGTTTCTGTATTTCTTCCTGCAGATACATTTTTGTGCATATTGAAGTTTTTATAGTATGACTTTAATTTCATTGTACAGTAGGGTCTCAAAAGTCTGAGGTAATTGGGGCTGACACCATCACGGATTACTAAAAACTCGTATTTTCCGAAAAAGTATAAAATTCTTACCAATTATAATTTTACTCAATTGGGATGACAAAGAATGTATATCCCTTTATTCCTTTTATAATTTGATACAGGACACTTTACAATTAAATTTTTTGCTGCTTTAACACCTTACTTCTCTTTTTAGATGCAATAGCTAGCCAAAGCTCAAAAAGCATAACGTCAGCAGGGGTGGTTTCATTTTACCGTTCTATATATTTTAAAGGCAGTTCTAAGGATGTAGATGGATGAGGGATTTTCTTTTTACATGGCAGAGAGTTGTTTTCTTCTGTATCATTACATTCCTCCTCATCTTCTATCATTTTTACAATAGTCGATTCAGTTATTTCCAGCATTTCATCACTGTTTAGACATTCTTTAACGTCATCTGCATTACAATTGTCACAGCCAGGTACTAACTTCCTTCACAAAATCTTTCAAAATCATTGTCGTCATTAAGATTCTTGATGGATGTTATTACTTTTGGTACAAATTTCAACCATGAATTATTCAGTGTTGAATTTCTTCCCAAGAATCAACTATCCAGTAAACAACATCTCTCATGTTTACACTCTTCAAAACGTTCTCAATATATCCACCATCAGACTGCACTAAATGTTCCAACAAACGGCATCAATATCTTTTCTTTAAATTCTCCAATACATCCTGATCCAGTGGCTGTATTAAACATGTAAGATTGGGAGGAAAAATATAGCACGAATTTCCCCACACCATAGCACATCGTCATCTGCATGAGATTCAGCACTACCCAAAAACAAAATTTCTAGGCAAGGTAGATTTTTTTGTTTCAATTTATTTTTTGTTTCTGGAACAAAACGTTCAAAAAACCATTTTTTGAAAATTTCTCAATCCATCCAGGCACTTTTCTGATTTGTGTAATTTATTGGTAGGGCTTCTTTATTAATGTTTTTTAATGCTCTAGGCTTGGCAGATTTTAAAATCACAGTAAGTTTCATGATAAAATGATTAACCACTCCTTCATTTTTCTGTGTTCCGGACCTGACTTCAGGGGTGCCATTTCAGAAATTTCTTTGGGGGGGGGGGGGGGGCAAAGATTTTTTGAGGATAGTTATATAACTAAGTGTAAGATCCAGGCGTCTGCCTCCCCCCCCCCCTATTGATAAACGTAAACTGAATCATGCTTACAAAAACAGTAAAAACATTGAATACGGAAAATCAAGAACCAAAGAAATATTTCGTTTTAAACAGTTTTCCGTCTTAGCAGGTAAACTTTTAACGTCTTGAACATGCAAATAATGTCTTTTTACACAGGATCCTATTATAGGTTCCATTTTTACAGGTATTCTCAAAGACTTTTAAACCATCCACTCTGTATTATAGCTCTGAAAAGAGATGTATTACAGTAAAATTTGTCAAAACGAAGCCTGTCTATAATAGAATTCTTTCTCAAAGAGGGAAGAAATCAAATTTCGATGAAAAAACATCATACAATTATACTTGCTAAGACAAAGACCTGTGTAAAATGGAACGTTTTTCTGGTCCCTTTTGACTTTTTTTTTTTCAGGTTTTACTACAGGTGTGCCATATCAAGTTTCCTGTCGAAGGACAAGAGAAAATTTTCTTTGTGGAACAGAGAACGTGCAGAATTGCACAATGTGCAGAACTGCACAAATCTCACAGAAAATGGGAAAATCCTGCACAATAAGAAAAGCTCTGCGAGATTTTCTCCGTAACTTCTTTCACGGACATGTGATTAGTCTGCGAATTTTTTAAATTTTTGTGAAAGTCCACGATTTTTTTTTCTTTCGAATTCCGCAAAATCAATTCGTCAATGGATCACAGAAAAAAATCACCGACTTTGCAAACTTTGAAAAAAAATCCCCAAATCATCGTAGAAAAATGCTCATTTGTCCAAAAGACCATGGAAAATATTGCTAATTTCACCAGAGATCGTGAAAAGAAATGCAGATTTTGTCAAATGATTGTACAAACTAAAATCTAAAATTTTGTAAAAGGATTGCGAAAAAAATTGCGAATTTCGTCAAAAGTGTGCACAAAAAATCACAAAAATTTAGTCAAACAATCCAGGGGAATTTCGTGTAACTATCGCACAAAAATTTAAAAATATTTTTAGTCGGTTGTAGAAAAAAATAATCACGAATTTCAACAAATGATCCTGAAAAAGAATCGCGAATTTTGTCAAAAGATCACAGAAACAAACATGGAATTTCGTCAGTTGGTCGCTGAAAATTATGTGAATTTTGACAAATGGTCGCGAGAAAAAAAACAATTCGATAACGGTTGCAGAAAAAAATCGTGAAGTTCGTGAAATGGTCGCGGAAAAAATCGCAAATTTCGTCAAATAATCATGCGAAAAGAACCACAAAGTTCAATCAGTCATGAAATAATCAGCCCACGAACGTCATGAATAGGTCACAAAATTTGCAACTTTTGTGATGTATAGCGATATGAAAATTTTCATTAATGATTTTCTGCAAGTAAAAGGTAAGGTAAAGCTTTTATTGTTTCGGATTGCGTTTTCAGTATTTTGAGGTGGGTTCATGTTAATACTATTTTTCAAAGAAATCCTGAATATTTTTCAGATGAAAAAGCTACATATTTGAACATTAATAAATACTATACATGTATCTTCATTTTCCTACATAAAAGGTAAAGTTATAATATAATTTATTATAATATATTTATTAAAGATATAATTGTTGACTACTTTTACAATAATTGTATTAAAATCTGAATTAATTTTCTTTCATTTCGGGTCAGGTTGCCTTCAATGGAAATCTTTTTAGCGGTTTTCGTATTTACATTAAATTACAGTGTGCGTCAGGATAGGTTGACGTATTTTCTTCGTTGTGAGTGAGGTGCAAGTTTTTCGGATTGTGCTTTATCTTTTTTGGTTGGAGTCGGGATGACCTGGTTTTTAACAAGGAAGTCCTGAATATTTTTCAAATGAAAAACTATACATTTGACTGGTGGCCCATAATAATAACCCATTTGTTCATTTTTGTACTTAAGGGATAAAATTATAGACTACTTTATTATAAAAGTTAAAATATGGCGTAATTTTCTTTTACTTTGGTATTTGGTGGAAGTCTGTCAGTTTTGGGGTTGAAGAAATTGTTTTGTCAGGTGCGCACAGACTCCATTTCTAGGCGTTGAAGAATTTTGAGAGTGTACCATATAGACCGGGACCCGGCAGCACAGATGAACACCTCATCAAGTTCACGGCTGAAATTCCAGAATTAGTTAAAACTCGATACGCATATTAAAATGCAATCAGCCTGCCAAATCATATCATGGTGGAAAACACCTAAAAACCCGATTTTAGCGGTCGACTCGCACTTTTACTATTGCGTTTTCCTGCTCTCATTCCTCGATGTTTTCATACTTTTGGTTGCAGGAAAACACAATGGTAAATATACGAGGCGATCACTAAAATCAGGTTTTCGGGTATTTTCCACACCAAGCTATGACATGGCAGACCGATTGCGTTTTAATATGCGTATTGAGTTTTAACTAATTCTGGAATTTCAGCCGTGAACTTGATGAGGTGATTGTGTGTTCTGCTGGCAGGGCTACGGAGTCGGTGGGAAAAATGGACGACTTAGACTCTGGGAATTTTAACAGATCTGACTCTGACTCTTTTGCTCAAAAATCGGCCCGACTCTGACTCCGCAGCCCTTTCGCCCTAATATATAATATGATTTTAATAAAGCAAATAATTAAATATTTTGATAACATTGCAATGATTGCAGTAAATATACTGTGACACTAATAATTTGAAAAAAGTAAAGTCGGATAATTAAGAACTTGAATTACATTCGTCTCTTCAACTCCCCCCTTCCCCCCCCCCCCCCCAAAAAAAAAAACTATCTGAAAGAACTCTACTCCTGAATTTCTAGCGATAAGGGCACTGGTTTTCTTATGATCAAGTTGTACACAGCTGGGAAGCAGTTGATAAAAGAAAATGCCTCTCATGTATTTTTTTAATTATCCAAAGTACGATATATGTTTTGCCTTAAGAAAGTTCGATAGAAAATATTTTTTATAATTGTTAATTTCTATGCATAAAGCTTTCATTTAATGCATATGTTTTTATTGCAATCAAATCTGATAAATTATTTTAGCGTTTGAGCAATTTTTTAATTTTTGCTTGAGTCTGACAATAGATGGTTGATAAATTTTCTGAAAAATCAAATTCCTTGGTGTGGGGGGGGGGCTATAGCCCCCTCCCAGCCCCCCTCAAATGGCACCCCTGCCTGACTTTTCCTTTTTTGGAGCAAGGGATTTTGAGGGCAACATTTTGAAATTCAAACCAGTTTCGTCACAGTTATATAACTGATCAGGTGTAAGTTTTTCAGTCAATATAATGTCTTTAATTCGGTTTTGAAATAGCTGCACTGCTGGAGTATCTGCCGAGATTTTTTTGCCGCAAATGTTTAGTTGATGTACACCATAACGTTTTTTCCATCAGTCTAACCAACCAATGCTTGCCGTGAAATGTTCTTCTTTGAACTGATTTCTGAAAAATACAGCTTTTTCCTGAAGGACAGGACCAATTATAGGAATTCCTTTGTTCTGGTGTAGAGTAAACTAAAGAAATAAAGCCTTGGTAGTTTTTTCACAGTCACAGTTTTTCAGTTCTCATTTTCTTTTTTTATGCTAGGGTCTCATTGTACTTCTGTGAACAAAACTGCTCAATTTTTATTTGATTATGGTGCCAGTCACCAACTGTTACCTCTCCAACACCCAAACCAGCAGCAATGCTTTTTATTGTTTCACCTGTATCTAATCTTTTTATAGCTTCTAACTTAGTTATCATAGACACAAATTTTCTCTTATTTTTTTCATTTCCTTTTTACAACATGCAGCTTAAAGCAACTTGCACCAATCATTTTCAACATTAATGCTTCTCCAAAAAGATAAGGATAAGGAATGTAAAAAAAGCTGACTTAGAATAAACGACAGAACAACTTACAATGCTTATGCAGAGTACATGGAGTACACCTCCTAGCACCTAAGGACATTTGGAATTTTTTTTTTTTGATATAATTTAGAAACCTCTTTCAATCCCCAGCCCTTAGCTATCTGCCTGAACAAGAGAACAAAGGTGGTGGGTGACTCAAAATGGAAATGACATTCCTTTCAGGAAGAAACGAAAAGAATTGGCATTCAAAGAACAAAAATAAATAAATAAATAAATAAATAAATAAATAAAAAAAAAAAAAAAAAAAGCCACAATAGTTATTAAAAGGCCTTTATTTGACTGGATTTGTATTCATTATATACATAATGTTGAAGGAGTAGCATAGAATGAATTATCTCTATTTGAATGCTTTCAGAAAATAAAGCATTTCCTACAGAAAAAAAGACTATGGTTATCATAATTTAAAACTTTACACTAAGAAATCCTTTTTAATTTAAATCCAAAAGTTACTATAAATCTTTAAGAATAATTTGTAAAAGATTCTATCAAAAAACAAAAGAAGATATTAATCTAAATTTGAAGACTTTCAAAATTATCTTTCTAATAAACACAAGTAATTAATCAGAGTACATTCTAATCATTTGACAAACTCTCTAAAAAAATTTCATGCTTGCATATTACTTTGTTCTAAATGCAACAGAATTTTCAACAGTAAATAAATAAATAAGCAAATTAGCAGTTGAAAGATTATTGAAATTGCAGCAGTAATTTTCAATAGTGATTATCAATTTATTTTGCATTCCTATTCTAGAAAATAAGGCTTAATATACTGTTGAAGCATAAATTTAACATAAAAGTTTTTCAGTATCATTATTTGTCCAGAAAATGATAATTAAGAGTAATATATTTTTTGATTAAAATATGAGTAGGAATTTTTCTTTTAAAATTATGCAGCATTTTGATAATGTATCAAGTATATCATATGCTCATTTAAATACATCTATATTTAACTGAGTTTTTTTCTCTAACACAGTAGGTTGGTTGGTTGTGTTCATGACGGCCAATTATCAGCACGAGGGATATAGGCCCTAAGGGGGAGGAGTGCCCTTCGTGGGGGTCTTTCTAAGGGAACCTAACCCGTATTAACGCTTGGAAATCCAAGGTTCGAAGAAAACCACGAAAACACCGAATGATTAGGCCGATGGGTGCGATTGGGTTCGAACCCAGCACCTCCTGTCTACCAGCTTCGAGAGCAGAACCTCTCGGCCACTGGTGGGGCCTAACACAGTAGGCATAATCAAGTAGATTTCTTGGAGTAGCAAGACATTCCAAGCAAAGCTCAATATCTTACAGAATTCAAAATTTTCCAATGGGAATTTGTATATGTATTACTAATATGGTAATATACAATAATTTAAGCAAATCAATTCATTCATTTAAAATCTCCATACAAATATTTTTTCTCCTAAATGAAAGGAAAAAGAAACACTCCTTAAATATTCTCTCACATGCAAGATAATCAGTAGTCAGTTTCTTGCAGCAAGCAGAATCACAATTCCATTATTATGAAATGATTTTAGAAAATGACTACCCCCCCCCCCCCCTCAAAAAAAATAAAAAAATCTTAAACTCTCAATTAACATTATTTATGTTTTTCCCCCCTTCTTTTCAATACTCAGTAATGAAAGAATATAAAAAAAAAGATTATTAATAAATGAGAGCACAAAAAGGAACCATAAATTACATCTAAACATGTTCATGTAAGAACAAATGTAGATATAAATTAAAATTGAAGGATGATCATCTGGTGTAGTCTTTTTGATGTACTACATATCTAAAGACGGGGTATTTTAAAGTAAAAAAACCCAAGATATGTTTTTAATAATAAAATTTACCAATAATAAACTTAATCTCAAAACTAACTTTATTATAGAATTTATATAAATTTAATACAGTCAAATTCATTATAGCAAGCATGGATGCAATAATAACTCAGTTTTAACAAGGAATTAGTGAATAAATGATTGTTCCAAAACAAAAATGTATAGTAAGGAACTTTGTTATAATGAGTAAAACTCGGATATAATTTGATAAATATCTGCAAACTCATATAAACAGTTCCCTTTTTACAATCTTCATTCTTCTTAAAGTCAATCTACATCACTGTTGAAAATGATGAAGTGAGGAGAAACTCTGATACAGGTAAGTGCGATACTCTTCTCAGACATATGCTTAGAATTGCAGCACTATTTCAAAGATGCTTAGAAAAGAAACAAAGGGGAAGTGATAATCCTTTCTATACAATGAACTTAATTAGATGAAAAATACAAGCCCAAGGCAGGTCCCAATGCACCTGAGGCTCAGATGTTTCATTTTTTGATAATAAGCTGAAATATTAATTAAAACACACAGTTGAAATAGGTCTTCCAAAAAAAAAAAAGCTGTGGTGGTGGTTCATGCTAGAACCTCATTCTGAAATGCAGAAGAGAAGATTCAAAAGCACGAAAGCAATCACCACCTTGTCTTTCTAATTGTCTATCACCAAACTATGTTAGCTTTTGAATGGAGCAATCCATTTAAAACAATTTAAATTATTAATGTAAAACTTATTTTTTCTCTCGCATTTTTTTAAGCCTGGGTCCGTATAACTAACCGAAATATGAAAAAGCCAATTACAACAAATTAAAGATCATAATGTTTAGAATGTTGCAATCCATTTGAAAAAATATCAATGTTAACCCTTTCAAACAAAAAATATTTCTGAGATTCATTTCAGTATTTTTCATAATTTCTGCGATGTTTAAAAAACTACATCCATGCTTCTGATCAAAATACGAAAAACTAAAAATACCAAACCATACTTACGTCCTTTTTCCTTTTGAATGTTGCAATCTGTTTTGAAAAATAATTATATTAACCCTTTGGAAAAAATTTGTTTGTGAAACTCATTTACGGGAATTCAAATATTTTCTGCGGTGTTTAACATTCTGCATCTTCTTTATAAATCAAAATGTGATAAAGCCAAAGATATCAAACCACATCTCCATTTTTTTTTCCAGTGCTGCAATCCATTATAAAATATACTAACATAAATCATTCATTTCCAAAAGTAATGTGATTTTAATGTAAAATTGGAATCTACTTCAGAAATCAAAATTCAAAAAATACCAAACCATATCTAAGTTCATTTTCATTTCTAGTGCCGCAATTTGTTTTAAAGAAATTAATATTAATCCTTTGTAAAAAAATTCATTTCCAAAAGTCACTTCTTTTTTGTATGATGTTTAAAAATCTGCATCAGCTTCGGAAATTGACATACAAAGAACAAAAAATATCAAACCACATCTGGGTTCATTATCCTTTTGAAAGACACAATCCATTTGAATATTAATATTAACCCTTAGAAAAAAACGTTTTCTGAAACTCACTCTGGCAACTTTCTTTTTTTTTTTTTTTTTTCAATGTTTAACTTTCTGCACCAGCATTATTAATTGAAATACTAAAGGCATATATTCTTAACCCCTTGAAGTGCAATGGTTCATTTTTGGACCACTACATTTTAATCCATAAATACCAAATTAGCACCAAAATTTTGGAATGAAAGTTTCCTTTTTATTAAGTATGTTAAGTATGTCTCTTACTGATTAACGAATATACATTCAGCTTTAAAGTGATGTCTTCGGTCTTAAAAAGTATTAATAGTAATCCTTTCAGAAAAATTCGTTTCTAGAAGCCGCTGCAGGGTTTTTTCTAATTGCTTGCTTAAATTGTGAATACACACGTGGCTTTTGCTCTCGAATTGCAGCCCTTTTACCAATAAATATCAATATTTTAAAATGAAAATTCATATACAGGCTTTGGAAACAGATTTATAACTTATAAAAATTTCAAAGAGTTTGGGTAAAAAGAAATATTATTATTGTTATCATTATTAAGTTTTTAAATGTATTTGATTAAAAAAATATATATATATACATAGAAAAATGCTTTTTGTGAGCCTTTTTTACTGAGATTTTCATTTAAAAATATAAAATCATTCAACACTTATTTTTGGTATGTTTAAGGCTTATTATCTTTTTATTATTATTTTTTTTTAAATCTTAGTTTAACAAAACATTATGTGACAAAAAACATTAATATCTACTTTTAGACACAATAGAATAAAGTTTACTCCCTTAACAACTATTAATTTACATATAATATATGTACATATATTGTTACAAGCAAACAATAGACAGAATAATAATAAAAAATGCAAAGACATGTACTTATATTAAAATGGCAGACATGAAAGGGTAGACAAAATTATGTACAGTAGAACCTGTCTATAATGGAATTCTTCTTTAAATGAAAAAACACAATACTTGCCAAGACAGAAATCTGTCTTGAAGCACATTTTTTCTAGTTTCTCTTAGCAGGTTTTACCGTAATTAAAAATGAAATAAAAGACTAACATCAATAACATACTAAAATACTAGAACAGAAAAAGTAAGAGAGAAGAATTTCAAGGTAATATCGCTCCCAGAGCTTCATAAAAATTTAAAACTCTTCATGTGTAATCTTAGTGTGTGTAATTTTATGTGTAATCACTCCACCAAACCTTAGATCCTGGCTGTGCTACTGTACTAAAAAGCTACTTCTAAATAAATGCTTTGCCAATGCTTTTTTTACTGGTTAAAATTTTGATAATTATAAATTAAGGGAAAAGAAACAGTAAAATGTAAAGAAATTAGAAGGAAAGTGAGCTCATGAAGCAGATAAGGTTTCTTCCAGAAAAAAAAAAATTAAAAGTTATGAAATTTGAGATTTTTTTTTTCCTTTTTTTATAAGGGAATTAGAAGACTAGAAATGGGACCTCAGCACTCAAAATAAAATTAAAGTGATAAAACTTAAAAAATATATAAACACATAAAACAAGAAAATAATGTTTAAAAAGAAACAAAAAGAAAAAAAATTGCAATGTAAAATAAACAAACAAAACTAAATCATAGAAAATATTTTTGATAAGAATAAAAATAAAAAAATAGTGGCTCACTGACTTTGAGGAAGTGTAAATAAATATATAGAAAATCAAATCCTATCAGGCTTTTTGGGTTGCAACATATATTTGGCATTTTTATACCATTTGAAATACTATGTAGCAAGAATCTATTCCATTTAAAGAGATAACAATAACCATCTACAGTAGAGAGCCGATTATCGGAACTCCAATTTACCGAACTTCCAATTATCCAAACAGCCTATTTTCTCTCAAAAAATTTTTTTAACCAAACTTTCAATTATCCAAATAGCCTATTTCTTTCAATTTTCTTTAACTGAACTTCCAACTATCCAAACACGATGTTTTTCTCATTTTTTTCCCCTTTCAGATTTAACATGCGAAATCGAATCCCAGATTAGTGTATCGTTGGAAGTAATAACAATGAAAAAGAAATTGAAGAAAATGAAAACTAATGTTCTGAAAATGACCCAGGTCCGTCACAAGTCTTTGAATTTTTGGAAACAGATAAAAAATGGCTCGAACGGCAGAAGAACGCTGATCCTATTCAACTTATGGTATTTAAAAATAATTCAAGATATGGCAGCATTGAAAAGAATATCTTCTTTGAGGCAAGCAACAATCGGAAGCTTTTTTGCTTAAATTATAATCTTGAGTTCAGAAGATGATGGAAAAGAAAGAAAATTCTAAATGATAAAAAAGTAAAAAAAAAAAAAATAAAAAGACAAAAATAAATAAATAAATAAAATTTTTTTTAAAAGTTTAAAAACGCCAGCACTAACTGGGGCTGGCTGTCCTAAGCCTGGATAAAGTGTGAAGGTTTTAGCATAGTCAGGAACATCCCTTAAATTGTCTGTCCATTTATCCAAACTTTTGTTTATCTGAACTAAGGTCGGTCCCGACTTGTTCGGATAATCGGCGCTCTACTGTAATTATATATTTAATGAAATGATATTGTTCATATTGACAGTCTTTTGCTATGACACATAAGTCAGATTCTTAACAGAAAAGAAATATAATCAAAAACTATTTATACAGGGTCTGCACCCAAACAGTGACAATTTACAGAATCATATTAAACTAAATATAACAAAGCTATTTTTTAAAAACATTCTGTGATGGGCTCTGAGAAATAATTATACATTATAAATCAATACAAAATTAATCCAAATTTACATTTAAATACTAGCATACTGAGAAGACAACAATAATCAAAGGTAACAACAACCGTTTACAGATATTGCAAATAGATGTACCATATACTGACATATCAACTGTACATTATTATATTAGTGGCAACGATAAAACTGAACCACACATCTAGTGCTCTTTTAATTCCACAAAGCCATATTAAAGGTAAAATTTATACAAATTTAAGTTTCATTCCAAGATAAAATTTCTAATATTTTTATGGCTCCTTTAGAGGTAATATTGATACAATATAAGCTGTTCTAAAACCCATACAGCAAGAAATTTCTTCTAGAAAGACACTCAAACGCATAGGCTTATTTAAAAACCTAAATCTTAACAAAGTTGACAACATTAAGGACAGAGGCCAAAAGCTACTCATATGTGTAATAAGGAAAACACATGTAGAATTTTCTGTGAAATAATACTAAATTATATGTTGTTACAGCAATTTGCTAAAAAGAGCTGGCTACAGAGCTATTAAAAGAGATTTGATGGTGTCTGGTGCATCAAAAATTTCATATAAATCTCCTGACTTCTATATTTTTATAGACTTTAACAAATTTCTTTATTAATGTAAGTTTATCAGATATAAATTCATGATAGAACACTTTGATTACTTTTTATAAGCAAATTTTCAGAATTCTACAAGATAAAAATTCTTTAGCTATAAATTAAAATAATTAAAGATTGGAAACAAATATGTGTTACAACCCATAGATGAAAAAAAAAATCAAATAATATTTTTAAAATGTAACCCCTGTAGTCCCCGAGCCAGGTGCAAATTTCGTCAGTTATTTCCTCTCAGCTGATACCTTGAAAAATGCTTCAGAGAAATGTATCATGAAGATCCATGAACGTCAGCTGCGGCTCCGTGGGTGGGTTGAGCAGCGGTAGCCTCCCAAACACGTAAAAAAAAGAAAAAATGTAGTCATTTCCTCCCGGTTGAAAATTTGTCAAATTATAGCTAACCCAATATCTTGAAGAAAAAAAAATTCAGCTGATTATAAAGTGGTGGTTAATACGTCAGCTGACCACACGAACAGGAAAAAAATGTACAGGGTGCAAAGGAAAGTCCCTTTAACCTGAAAATACTTGCAAATGGAGAGAGATACAGCTATGGAAGTGAGGTAATGGTATAGTAAAGTGACTAAGCCTGATTTAATGCAAATGACGACAGCGCCTTTCTAGTGGCGAAATTTGGAAGATAGCTATTGAAAATCGTAAACTAAAAGAAATAGAGCAAAATTTCCAATTAGAAAGTTTTAGAGCATCAATTAATTAGTATGAAATGAAATTTGGTTCACACGGATAAGATAAATTGTCGCCAGTATACCTAAAAATGTCCGAAATGGATGAGCGACGATTCTACTTTGCAATATTCACATTCCGTAAATGTAGCAGTGCACAATTTCAGATTGAGACGTTGTACTGTGCTGTAAAAATTTAATTTCTAATGCATTTAAAATTTTAATTAAATCTATGTCGTTGTATTGAAGAGGCTACAAATAGATGTTCCATGCTGAGAAATGTGGCATGCAGAATTACTCTTACGAATACAAACGTGTATCGTGAGCAATGGCGAACTTTTCAAACATACTGAATATTAACTTTTTATCACTATGAGACAGTTTGTCTTTTTTGTTTTTTGTGTGATTTTATCAAAATGTATTGAGATAAGCACGTATTTATACCATAAATTGTGCGTATTTCTTCATACTTGTGGCTATTCCATTCAAACGTTTACACAAAATAGAGTGCATCGATTTCGGACATTTTTGGGTATACAGGCGAAGATTTACCTTATCCATGTAAACCAAATGTCGTTTCATACTAATTAATTGATGCTCTAAAACTTTCTATCTGGAAATTTTGCTCTATCTCTTTTCGTTTTCGATTTGCAATGGCTATCTTCCAAATTTCACCACTAGGGGACGTTGCCGTCATTTGCATTAAATCGGGCGTAGTCACTTTTCTATACCATTACATCACTTCCATAGTTGTAGCCCTCTCAGTTCGCAAGTATTTTCAGGTTAAAGGGACTTTCCTTTGCGCCCTGTATATTTTTTTCATGTTTCCTGTGACCAGCTGACGTATTAACCACCACTTTATAATCAGCTGACTTTTTTTTCTTCAAGATATTGGGTTAGCTATAATTTGACAAATTTTCAACCGGGAGGAAATGACTAATTTTTTTCTTTTTTTTTTTACATGTTTGGGAGGCTACTGCTGCTCAACCCACCCACAGAGCCGCAGCTGACGTTCACGGAGCTTCATAATGCATCTCTCTGAAGTATTTTGCAAATTATCGGTCGAGAGGAACTTGGTCATCAAAATCTGTTGCTGGCTGGCGGACTAATGGTATTTCCAGCATGTCAAGATCATTAAAGTTATGACCTTCAAATTATCTTACAATCAATAATCATAGTAGTTTATTTTATTTTTTATTAAATACAGTTGATTTTTGAATGGAAACTTATTCTTTATGAAGCAACATAATCAACTACATAATGTGGCATAATTTACTTTCAAAGTATGTATCTTTAAAGAAAATTTCTTTTAATCATAAAATTTTCTCAAATTGAAAATTATAAAAATACTTCTAATAAAAGAGCTTTTTGAACATATTATTTTTACCCAGAATTCTGTTCAATGTCTCACAAAGAATTTCTTTGAGATGAACAGGAAACTAACATTTTTATTCTTTTCCATTGGACTAGTCACCAAGTTTTCTCCTTTTTTTCTGTTTTTAATATTAAATTAAGGGACAGATATAAATACAAAATTACTGGTTAAAATTGTCATTCTTTCTATAAACTATTCATTTTTAAAACATATTTCATAAGTTTTTTTTAAATATGAAACTATTTATATCTAATTGTTATCTACATTTTTTGGATCAGAAAGATAACAATGCTTTATTATCTTAAGATTACATAATATACATATAGAAAACATATGTATGCTGTCTGTATGCATTATTTTATGATATTTTAATATTTCAACAAATGTTAGATAAATTCTAACCTTAAATCTAGAATTGAACATATTTAAATATGAAATATTAATTTTATATTAAAAGGCAGTTTGTGTTTATTTGCATGAATTCATTTACTTAGATATTTAAAACTTCTGCTACCCTCCCCATTTTATAATAAATTTACAATTTAAACATTCAAAATATAAACACATACACACATATACATAAGTGTAGTTTTAAATGTTTAAAATAAAATTATGCAAACATGTCATAATCCTCTGTCAAGAGCCACTATCAAAATAAAATTTAAATGAATACCAAGAAGAATTGAGGTGCTTCAGCTCCACTTAAATATAAGTAGCGCTCTAAGGCAACTTCACTACTATTTGGAATGAAGTATGGACGAGGGAAGATTTTTCTAATTACACGAGCTGCAGCTACGCGATTAATTTTCCTGTATAAAATAAAGTAGACAGCTTAACAATATTACAAAGTATAACAGACATATGTTTAAAACAATTTAATGGGAAAATTATTTAAAGAGACAGTACAAGTGCAAAAAAATTAATTTTATGGTAAATACAATGAAACAAATATACATACTACTAATGCTTGTATATTCTAATATTACTTATACTGATATAGTCAAGAAAATTAACTGATTAGGCAGACAGGTGTATTTAAATAAATTAATGATTATTTTCCATTCATCCATCCAGTGTTATACAGAATCATGCTAATCAAATTAGTGGAGTTTGAACATATTATCAGTTCCCAATAAGTGGAATTAAAAAAAAAATTAGATTTTTTTCCCCATCAAGTATTATCTAGAATCTTGTTCACCAAATTAGCAGAATTTTGATGCATTGTATATTAATCACAATACAACAATCTCAAAACTGAACGTACTAAAAGTGCTTCACACATACACACACAGCATTAATGAAATGCATAAAAAATCACCTATTAATTGAATTTGTAACAAGCATTACACTTAAGCATCTGTACAGGAAATAAAAGTATTTTCATGAAATGAAAATATCACATATAAATTTACAAGCAAAAGCAAGAAAACTAAAATTAACATTGTAAGTAAATGTTTATGACGACTAAAAATAAAATTACAAGGAACAATTAAAAGAAAAAAACTTTTTTACTTTCTTACTAATATGAATGTTTCATTTTAAGAGGTTTTTTTTATGATATTATTTCAACTGGAAATATGAATAATGATACCAAAACAAATCATCATTCAACAACTTTTTTAAACATAATACAAAGTAATTTCATATTCAGTTTATTTAATAATCATTGTTTATTATTGATATTTAAAAAGTAAAATATTACCACATCACTTGAAAAGTGTTTTTTAGTGGAAGATCTTTAGTAAAAACATCCTTTGGCAAGCAAAAATCTTTTTCACTGCACAAGAATTTTGCAGTCCCTCTGTCTAGTGCTAAATTATACTTGTTATATATATTTTGGAGATCTTGGAAAGACAATTCTTGTGTTAAACTGTCCTACATTAGAGAAGTAAAATTAAATTAATAAATAGCAATAAACTAAAAGAAAAATAATGAAATAAAACAATGGCACAGCCAGAAATTGACTCTAGGGGAAGGTGGGGGAAGGGCTGAGTTATTGTTAGTTAGCCCAGTACTCGCCATTTATTATAATCACTGGTTAATCAAATCAGCCTTTTTATAAATTAGATCAATCATAATACTACTTTTTTCCGAAAATTGATGATTTTGTTAGACTTGATTAATTTAAACATTGTTTACTATCTTAAAGTTATAAGACATAAAATACACCAATGAAATAACATAAAAATAATATTATATTCAATCAAATTGTTTTAAAAAAGACAAACTTTAAAGGGTGGGAAAATACACTACAGAAAATAGTTTTTGTCTAGGAAATCAGGGTAACAATCAATTTGTTCAATAAAAAACACGAAATGTTTCATTCCAAGCTGAACATGAATTCTTGTTCATAAATTTAACAATAATAAAGCTATTTTAATGAAATTTTCAATATACTTACCTTGCTTTATGTCAAATGCAACAACATCAAAAGAATTAGAGAAAGTTATTATCAGCTTCTATACAACACAGAACTAGGTATTCCATACTTTGAAATGGGTTTGGCTTTATTTTTGTTTGAATAAATGGACTACGGCCCTCGTTTCTATACAAAAATTATTAGTTCTGCAATCTGTTACAGCTTGTTTAGTCTTTTTTTATGTCTGTAATATTTAATCTGTATGCCACAAATATTTTATTTTCTCTAAGGGAAAAAAAAATATATTTATGATTCTACAACTGTCCATTTAATGACACATACACTATGTCATTTTATGACTGCACAATGCAATTTTAATTTTCCATCTTTTAATTTTTTGATTATGCCATGTTGCTTTTTTTTTTTTCTTCCCAAAATGAGCACTAAATGTTTCTGTTCAACATGGGAAGAAGTATAAGATGGATCGAAATTTCCAAGTTCGAGTCTGAACTGAACCAGTTGCTATAAAAGCTAAAAGTTCAACCCTGATCACTGTGAAAGCTATATTGGACATGCTCGGCCTTTTATAAAATCTTAAAAATCGACCCAGTCCGCCATTTACTTCTTCATAGCTTATGCGTTCAGCCTAACCCAGTTTCAGCAACACATGCCAATATTTCTTAACTAACATTATCCTACAATTAAAATTCTTTTAAAAGAATATTAATTAAAAAAAATTTAAGATACAGCAGATTATATATCCACAGTCTATGGAATATGGAGTAACAATATTAATGATCACTTAAAGAAAATTACTTACATGAAGATTCTTTGAAAAATTTGTGAAGTTTAGAAGGGAAAAAATAAACGGTCAAGTGCAAGTATTACTCGTGCTCAGAGGGTTCCGTACAATAGATATATAAATTATTAAATGTATTATTAAAAAAATAGTTGCTAAAAGAATAATAAGACTTTGTGAAAAACTATACAACATAGGTTTGGGTATAGCTACGTATTCTAAAAAAGTATGAATGGGTATACCATAAAAGTTCAAAGAGATGTGAAGCCTAAATAATATCAAACATTGCTATTCTGTATAACTCTTTTTTTAATCTTATCCTAATCCATTATGATGAACTTAATTCGGTACTAACAATAAAAGTAGTGCATGTTTAAACTTCATTTGGCATTTCATAAAACTAAATTCAGCGTAATAATAATGTTTTCTTTTTAGCTAAAAGAAAACTCTTGTTCAAAGTTTAAACTTGGCATTGTGCTAAACGTGCTTCAGAAGGAGGTCGCAAAGTTTCAACGCCACCTTGGTCCATGCCATATTTTCCAGATAGTTTTTGAATTAACTTTTAAAGACACGGGAGGTGTATTGAGAGATCCACTCAAAGCAAACTAGTTGTGAATCCCATAGTATTTATGTGATTTATTCTAATTAAATTAGTCTGTTTTTAACAATTTGACGTTTATTGCTTTTATACTGCTACTGAGCATTGCACTACACAAATATATTAAAATACACAAATATTAAACATAAATATTATACCCAAATATTAAACGTTGTTATCCGGCCTTCAAAAGCAGATGGTATATAGAGTACGGCACCCAGTCATTATATATGTCCAAACTGTCCGTGTTTTTAAGGGTTAATATCTCGGCTAATTACTGACATTTAAAAAAAAAAAATCATTATCAACAATGCTTTTATACTTCTGCAATGATAGGTACCTCCAGCACTCCTCAACACCTTTGCTGAACACCTGCAAATCGAAATTTGTGTGTAATGGAAAAATGCGCTTTTCTAAAAAACTATGTGATCTAGGATAATCACTATAATTTCCCTGCAAGGTTTAAATTAATGTCTACTACCTCTGATTTTTTCATAATTTTAGTTTCAGTAGATTTTGAAATAGATGGAGAGGAACATATTTTTGCACTAAATTTTCAATGATATCTCTGAAAATAATATTCCTAAAAAAAAAACAATGTATTTTTGAGTACAGCGTTATGAAAGCTTTCAAATGATACCCTACATTGTATAGAAAGAAAAAATATTTTTTTTCAAGTAATTTAATTAGCCCCTCTACATTTTCATTAAATATTTTTGTGAATGTATAATAATCAGTAAATATGTGGGTCAATAGTCATTATTACTTTTCCCAATTTGAAATTTCCATGTTCCATAGTTTACCAGTAAAATGGCTGTGACAGACAGACACAGGAGTGATCTTGTAATGGTTCCGTTTTTACTTTTCAAGTACGGAACCCTAAAAAAAAGATAGTTAAAGAAAATCATGATTTTAAAGCTCTATAAAGAAAAAAAAAGTATATATTAAAAAATATTTCTTGTATTCATAGTTTTTTTTAATCCAAAATTAAATTTCTAAAGACTTGGTTAAACAAACGTACAACATAAGTTTTATTTTTAGAAAAATAATACCACTTCGATGCAGGATTGGGTCAATTTCGTTGCATTAGACTCCGGGCAGGCCTGGAAAGAATGCAGTTTTGCAAATCTCGGCATGAGTCTGCAGAAAAAAGTAAGAACCAATCTAGTGCAAATCTGCAAAAAAAGAGAAGTAAGTCTGGACTCCACCGGCCCGAGTCTAATGAAAGAAAAAATTTCCCAGATCTAGCTACAACAACAGTTTATAATCAATTTAATTATACAGCAAAACCTGTGAAAAAGGAATTTTTAGGTACTGGAAAAAATCTGTTTTAACCGCAGGGTGCATAAAATTTTTTGGTTTAAGACAGGATTTCGTTATAGGCAGCTTCCGTTTTCCAAAGTTTTAGTGTATTTAGAACAACTGTCTCCGTGCTATATCAAGTCCAAGGGTGGAAAATCAAAAATCTATTTTTGTAGCAGGTCAAATTTCAGTTTTGGAGCAGGTCAATTACAGTTTTGGAGCGAGTTAATTATATTTTGTAGCAGCTCCAAATTAAAAGTAAATATGCTTTGTTAATGAACTTTTCCTTACCATTGTACCATACAACTTCAACAGTATAAAATGTAATAACTATTAAAACAGGAAAAAAAATTATATACTTATTTGAGAATTTCAAAATTTGTAGTAGTATGACTATAACAGATGAACTAACTTTCCACATTCCAATAATACATAATAAGTACATCATTCTGGCATGAAATGTTTTACAACCTTTTAGAATTTAAAATATCTGGTTTATTTATAAATTTCAACACGTTTGAAAAAGACTGTATGGATTTAAATTAAAAACAGAACATAACAAATTAAATATGTTTATTTACAGTAGTTATTGTATATCATTTGGCAAATGACAACAAAAATATGTTACTAAATTTAAATAACCCAAGTAATACCTGTATCTGCCAGTAATCGCTGGATTGCATAGTGCAAAATTTCTTTTTAAAAGTAGTACAAGTCAATAAGAGGCATTTCAAAATTGGGGTCTAAAACATGAACTCTATCGTCAAATGCATTGTGGATATGCATGCTTCTATATCAACATTATTGTTGATAATACAGAGGTAGAAATCAAAAATTTGTTTTTTTAGTAGTTTTGTAACAGGATAAACGACAGTTCTGTATCACAATTTAACAGTTTTGTAGTAGGGCAAATTTATGTTTTAGCATCGAAATCAAATAGTTTTTTCTATTTTTCAATTATAACAAAGGAAATGTTTTAAAATGTTATCAAAGTGGACATTATTAACTTAATTTTAGGATGCTACAGTCCTGGAAAGGTCTTTATACCTCAAAAATCACTTATAACACAAGATGTAACATTTATAAAAAAAAATGCTATTAAATTCCAAACTATTTCTAAAATCATGCCTTACCAATTTCATACTTTTACATCTAAAAAAAAGTCTGTGGGTGTGTCAGAAAGTTTTGCAATGTTGAGAGGGGCGGGGGAATATTTTGTATGAGAACAGCCTAAATGCTGAATATCTTTTCAATAATGCTTATTTTTAATACATGGTAAATCAGCTGTGTTTTTGAGTAATCATACTCATTTGATTAATATATGTAATATTATAAAAACTGAAATTTAAGACAATGAATTAGCAGCATAATCCATTCTTCAGTTAGAGATAAATTTTAAACTTTTGTGATGCTACACATGCATACAGCTAAATTCATCATAATAACAGTGTGTTGTCAAGCCTATACAAAGTTCATATGAATAGGGGTTTTTTTGTTGTTTTTAATTTTTTAGATTATAAAATTTCCATTTTTGGAGCAGATTGGAGCAGGAAATCAAAATTAGAGCAGTTTGGAGTAATTGGAGCAGATTTTTCATCTCCCTAAAACACTAAAAATTCCATTTTTGTAAGCTATGATACTTTGCTTTATATCAACTTTCAGCATTTTCAAGCACTAAAAATGCAGATTTCTGTTATTCGATAGCCCAGTCACATTTTGGAAAAAAGAACACAGAAACAAATGCAATTAAAAGACTCCCCACTATACAGCAGCGTGACAGGAAATGATCATTCATATAGCTTACATTTAATTCAAGATAATGCAGCTACCACAATTTTTCGAAAAAGTGATCAGTTTTCACAGGTATCTATTATGAGTTTTCTTTATTTTTAAATACAGTAACGCCTTTTTAATGAATCATTCCAATTAATATAAAAATACTAATACTGATATTGGTTTTGATTGATTCATAAAAGTTTTTAACTTCTTAATTCTCGCTCCCGTCAATATCACGGGCTGAGGTGTCATTCATTATTTCTCGTGCCTGTCACATTTCCGTGCTGGAGATTTAATTGCTGGAAAAAACTTTGAAACCAGAAAAATTTAAAAGTCATTTCTGTGTGATGTCTTTGAAGATTACCGTTTGGGTTTCGTTTTTGGTATTGATTGTGATGTTGGATTTTGTATAGCATGTTCCAAAATATATCACACTCAAAAAAATTATTAATAATCGAAATTTAATGTATATTTTATTTCAAATATTATTTGTAAAAATTGTGTGATGATGATAAATAAAGATTTGAGATGTGAAAAATAAAAATATTATTTGCATGAATTTGTATGGTGTAAAACAAACATTAAGACACAGAATCCTCACATATGGTGACTTTTCTACAAATATGAATTTGTTCTATAACATCTTTTTTTCTAATTAAAAAAAAACTAATTGCATATTTTATTTAGAAGCCTTATAATTATTCAATTTCTGGAATAAAAAAAAATAGGTACTTTTTTGATGGTTTTTCCAAATATTAACGACCGTTAAGGGGTTAAATGGATTAACCAATGATTCATAAGTGGCAGTAACCGTACTATTATTTAGCCCTGGGAGGGATTTAACCCCAAAAACCTCCCTTCCACTGCACCACTGAATAAATAAATATTTTCTTAGGAAAAATTAGTTTAATAATGAACATTTTTACTTACTCTCACTATAAAAGGTTTTTCATTATACACATAGTCATCAGAGAAATTTCTGAAACCAGTGAGATCTACTAAAGTTCGCACATCCTCACATGGCCAACAATCTAAAGGGAGCTCATAATAAAATGGGTTTTTCACTAAGCATTCTTCTTCATGCCAATCTGGAAAAGAAAATATATTACAGGTATAGTTTAATGTTTATCTCAATATTGAAATATACACATATAATACCATATATAACCAACTAATTTCAAAATAAATTATACACTAGATTCAAAATAAATAATAGATTCTTCTTTGAAGTGCTAAAATTAAAACAGGGGAAAAAAGAATAATATAAAATGAAAAAGTGACAAAAAAAATTAAACAATACAATTTCATTCTTTAACTATATAAAAGCAACAGTATTATGCCTGCTGACATCAAAAATTCATATAGCATTTAGTAAAGTCAATCAAAGATTTAAAGTTCAAAACTTTATTACTGAATGTATAAAGCATTTGGTAATGTCAGATAAAGATTATATTAGGTAATTAAGTATGAAATTACACTAGATTAATATTAACACAATTATTTTAATTGGCAAACGAATCATATTAGATGTAAATTTCCAACTGGGCGAAAAATGTCCGGACCAGGATTCGAACCCGGGATCTCCTGGCTGGAGCCGCCAGTGCTCTGCCATCTGAGCTATCCCGGACGATTCTGGTCGAACTTTTTCACCCAGCTAACCTTAGTGATTACAGCATTTGGTCTGAAACCTGGTTCAGCTCAACAGAATAAATCTCAGGTAATGGAACTCCAGAAATCGCTGGATACGAAATTACACTAGATTAATATTAACACAATTATTCTAATTGGCAAACAAATCATATTAGATGTAAACTTCCAACTGGGCGAAAAATGTCCGGACCAGGATTCGAACCCGGGATCTCCTGGCTGGAGCCACCAGTGCTCTGCCATCTGAGCTATCCCGGACGATTCTGGTCGAACTTTTTCACCCAGCTAACCTTAGTGATTACAGCATCTGGTCTGAAACCTGGTTCAGCTCAACAGAATAAATCTCAGGTAATGGAACTCCAGAAATCGCTGGATACGAAATTACACTAGATTAATATTAACACAATTATTCTAATTGGCAAACAAATCATATTAGATGTAAATTTCCAACTGGGCGAAAAATGTCCGGACCAGGATTCGAACCCGGGATCTCCTGGCTGGAGCCACCAGTGCTCTGCTATCTGAGCTATCCCGGACGATTCTGGTCGAACTTTTTCACCCAGCTAACCTTAGTGATTACAGCATCTGGTCTGAAACCTGGTTCAGCTCAACAGAATAAATCTCAGGTAATGGAACTCCAGAAATCACTGGATACGAAATTACACTAGATTAATATTAACACAATTATTCTAATTGGCAAACAAATCATATTAGATGTAAATTTCCAACTGGGCGAAAAATGTCCGGACCAGGATTCGAACCCGGGATCTCCTGGCTGGAGCCGCCAGTGCTCTGCCATCTGAGCTATCCCGGATGATTCTGGTCGAACTTTTTCACCCAGCTAACCTTAGTGATTACAGCATCTGGTCTGAAACCTGGTTCAGCTCAACAGAATAAATCTCAGGTAATGGAACTCCAGAAATCGCTGGATACGAAATTACACTAGATTAATATTAACACAATTATTCTAATTGGCAAACAAATCATATTAGATGTAAATTTCCAACTGGGCGAAAAATGTCCGGACCAGGATTCGAACCCGGGATCTCCTGGCTGGAGCCGCCAGTGCTCTGCCATCTGAGCTATCCCGGACGATTCTGGTCGAACTTTTTCACCCAGCTAACCTTAGTGATTACAGCATCTGGTCTGAAACATGGTTCAGCTCAACAGAATAAATCTCAGGTAATGGAACTCCAGAAATCGCTGGATACGAAATTACACTAGATAATTGTGTTAATATTAATCTAGTGTAATTTCGTATCCAGCGATTTCTGGAGTTCCATTACCTGAGATTTATTCTGTTGAGCTGAACCAGGTTTCAGACCAGATGCTGTAATCACTAAGGTTAGCTGGGTGAAAAAGTTCGACCAGAATCGTCCGGGATAGCTCAGATGGCAGAGCACTGGCGGCTCCAGCCAGGAGATCCCGGGTTCGAATCCTGGTCCGGACATTTTTCGCCCAGTTGGAAATTTACATCTAATATGATTTGTTTGCCAATTAGAATAATTGTGTTAATATTAATCTAGTGTAATTTCGTATCCAGTGATTTCTGGAGTTCCATTACCTGAGATTTATTCTGTTGAGCTGAACCAGGTTTCAGACCAGATGCTGTAATCACTAAGGTTAGCTGGGTGAAAAAGTTCGACCAGAATCGTCCGGGATAGCTCAGATAGCAGAGCACTGGTGGCTCCAGCCAGGAGATCCCGGGTTCGAATCCTGGTCCGGACATTTTTCGCCCAGTTGGAAATTTACATCTAATATGATTTGTTTGCCAATTAGAATAATTGTGTTAATATTAATCTAGTGTAATTTCATATCCAGCGATTTCTGGAGTTCCATTACCTGAGATTTATTCTGTTGAGCTGAACCAGGTTTCAGACCAGATGCTGTAATCACTAAGGTTAGCTGGGTGAAAAAGTTCGACCAGAATCGTCCGGGATAGCTCAGATGGCAGAGCACTGGCGGCTCCAGCCAGGAGATCCCGGGTTCGAATCCTGGTCCGGACATTTTTCGCCCAGTTGGAAATTTACATCTAATATGATTTGTTTGCCAATTAGAATAATTGTGTTAATATTAATCTAGTGTAATTTCGTATCCAGCGATTTCTGGAGTTCCATTACCTGAGATTTATTCTGTTGAGCTGAACCAGGTTTCAGACCAGATGCTGTAATCACTAAGGTTAGCTGGGTGAAAAAGTTCGACCAGAATCGTCTGGGATAGCTCAGATGGCAGAGCACTGGCGGCTCCAGCCAGAAGATCCCGGGTTCGAATCCTGGTCCGGACATTTTTTGCCCAGTTGGAAATTTACATCTAATAAGTATGAAATGTCCAATTTGAAAGTGAAAGTTTGGTTCATTATATTTCAAGCAAGTGATAGTATAACTTAATCAAAGTACAAGCCTAAACTATTGATACAGTTTGCCATCTTAAAGGTAGCTTGTTAATGCCAGCAGCGAAGAAGCCTGAAGGGTAAGCAGTGATAATTTCGCGAAAGGTGTTTTTTACTGTATGTTGGGAATTAATTTTTTTTTTTTCCGAAAAGTGATCCAATGCCTGAATGGTAGTTAGTAGGAGCAAGGTTTGAGGAATATGGTGGGTGACAGAGAGTTTACAAGCCTAGCTCTTGTAGTTTGAGCCATGTTATTCGGGAAACATGTGGTTCAGCATTGTCCTGCAGGAGGATTGGCCTGTCTCTATTCACCCATTGCGGCTGCTTTATCCATAGCTCCCTTATCATTTCGTCTTATTAATTACAGTAAACATCTACCATAATCGACTGACCAGCTCTCATGAAGCTGTAATGGAAAACCAGTACTGGACTACTAAACTGGCGCCATTAGCTTCTTTTGGTGAATACTCGGTTTCTGAGTGTGTTTTCGGTGCTTGATCTTTATCTAACCCTTGTGTCAAATGCAATGCTATTGTCGCAAACCCTTGCTATTGTCGCAATGTATCTATTTTTCATCATACGTAATCATACGGTGTAAAAGTGATTCACTTTTTGTCCCGATAGCAAAGAGTGGCAAGATTCTAAATGATTCCTCTTCTAATGCTCGTTCAATTCATGTGGAAACCATCTGTCCATCTCCTTTACCTTTCTGATTTGTTTCAAATGGTTTAATATATTTGGTCTGATAACGCCAAACCTTGCTTCTAATTCACGCATCGTCTGAGATGTATTGACTTTGACTACAGCTTTCAGTTCATAAATCATTTACTTTGGTCTCAGTTCGCCCACATTTCTTTTTTTTTTCAATGATCAAAATCACCAGATCAAAACTTTTCAAACCATCGATGTACAGTGAGTCCATTAGCCACACCCTTGCCAAGCACTTCAAAGACATTTCAAGTTGTCTGTGCAGCATTAGTTTCACAATAGAACTCATATTTGAAAATATTGCAAACTTTGGACTTACCCATGGTTTAAAAAAACTTAAGCCCCAAAAGACAATTTGACGGATTGCTAGAAACAAAAGCATGCATCTGAAAAGTAGATGGCACGTACTTTCACAATAAATAAAAACAAAAAACTCTCAAAGTGAATCATAAAATATAACGGGAATCAAACTTGGTGCTTGAGGAAATCAGACATTTCATACTTAATGACATTATAGCAGACTTCCTGTAAGACCAAATATCTATATCTAGTGTTCATTCTAGAAAGAAAGGAACAAGATGCTTGTCACAAAAAAAGAGGGAGGGGAGGCACTAATTCAGTAGATAAAGGTGATTTTATTTCAATTTAAAATACATTGTGTTGTTTAATAGTTAATACAAAAAGAACATTTTAGAGGTAATAAATAAAGTAACAATTTCAATGATTTAATAAATTATAAATAAAAAAAAAATTACTTTATCATTATGGTTGAATAATCTATGTTTTTTGCTAGAGAAGTGAGGAGGTTCTATGATTTCTGCAAGCTCTCAGGCACAGTTCGGAAATGGTTTCTACATTAATTGTACTACAGCACTGAATTCAAGGGCAGCTTCTCCCATGGAAGATTTGGGATTTTATGCTTGTTAATGGTCTAGAAGCGCTACTCCTTCCCAGAACTCCAAAGTGTCCCTTCCAGAGCTGTGGAAATCCTTTCTGGACAAAAACGTCAGAATTCATCATTAGCTTTGATCCCAATTACGACTTGTGAACGCGAAGTTTAACATTGCTTTTAAAAATTGCATGGTAGCAAGAAGAGTTTTGTGTATGAAGCAGCACCGTGCAAAGAGAAAACTAAACCCATGGCTAAGTTTCAATTTGGCGACACCCCACCACCACCACCCACCTTCTCTTTGTGACAGGTATCACAAAATTGAAAAGTGCAGAAACAGAAATAAATTCCATTAAATGCATATTTTGAAACTTTAAAAGCTTTAATTTTAATTCAGAAATTCCAAACAACTTAATATCATACGAGAAAATTGCACTTATATTTTGGAAAAGGAGATCTAAGAAATGCGTATGGGAAAAATGTATCTAACAGTACAGTATAACAGTTTGCAACCCTTTTGGATTCCAAGAAGGAAACCACATACTACTTTGAGAATGTATGTTTTTCCCACAAACACAGAAAGAAAATTACAGACTCAGAAAAGAGAAGGTTAACAAAAGAGACTAAGACAAAGGCCTAAAACGAGTTTTGAAAAGGAATAAGTCCTTAGCCAGAATCTTTTTTTGGAGGTGTGTGGTAAGAGATGATGTAATAACTTTGAAATGAAAAATGTACATACTTTCATTGGTAAAAAAATTCCCCATATGTAGAGATATAATTCTTTTACAAAAAAAAAAAAAAAAAAAAAAAAAGAAAAGAAAAAAATGAACTTGGTAGCATAAATTTGGCACCTCCTCAATTTCCACACCTGGGCCGACTGCCCTCTGCTTCGCACAGGCCTCGTATGGAGAAGTTTGAGGGTGAGGGTGTTTTACTCTCTTTAATAATGAGAAATCAAAAGCATACGTTGAAGCTAATCCACATACCAAAGATCTTACTGCTGAACTTGAAGAATGCTCAAAAATTGTTACTAACCACTTAAAATAAAAATTGGTTGAATTGAAAAGTAAAATAACAAAAACTGCCATTATTTTTTTACAGAAACTAATACTTCCAAACAAGTGCTAATCAATCACAAATAAAATTGTTGCAAAAATTTAACATCGTTAAAGTTAAACAAATAAAGGAAGCAACTATTGTGGATGAATATGGTATCAAAAACAGCAAAACATGAAACACAGAAGAATTATGGCTGTTTTAAACAATTTTAACCAAACTATTTTTTCCAACATGAACTATATTTGTTGTGTGTGTTTGTTACATTACTAGTTTCTGTAGCAGAAATTGCAAGATGTTTTCCCTAAAGATTAAAACCTTATCTCAGACACTCCCATGGGGAATTAACAGCTGACAAAATTGGCACTTATGTGCCAAATACCCAAGCACAGAAACCTGAAAAGCGAAATTTTCCCTGCTCATACCACTTCATTATTCATTATTTAGACAGTACCAACAAGAATTCATTCACACAGTAGTAAACACTGAATGCAAAAAAGTTTGATTTTTCAATAAGTTACTAATAAAATCATTCCATCATGTTGATTTTATTGTGTTCTATAAGGAATTTTTTAAATTCGTAAACAGATTCTTCTAGCCCAATAGATTAAAATTCCTTTATTTGCAATTTTAAAGATGAACAAATTTGTCAATAACTCCAACTTTAATCTTCTAGCTGAATACATTAAAATTTCTTTATTTGCTGTCTTAAAAATGTACAAATTCATTGCAGAAATAACAAGACTTATGAAATAAAATAAATAAAAATTCACTTACTTTAATTTCTCATATTTTGCCTACACTTAAAATAGACTGCTTATGAAGGTATTAATTAAGAAGTTATTTCAAAATATACAAAAAGACCCCGAAGTACACAACTATGTTACCTGCCGTACACATCAAATGAAATTTACCATCAATCTAAGCTTCATCACAAACAGTAAAATAAAAAAAAATAAAAAACACCTCAATTCAACAAAACACCCATTTCAAGAAACCCAACGATTTGAAAAAACAATAAAATTAAAGTAGGCATAATCACAATGTATGGAACAAAGTGGTATAGCAAGAAGTGATGTATCACCTCACCAAATTCGCTGTTGACAACTGTCTCGCTTGGTCTAGGATTCAGCTGATTATTCTAATAATTTATTTAACACTAGAAATTTTAAAATTTGAATTATTTTTCACCGAAATTGATTAAAATGTCAAATTTTTGTTATGAATTTCACAAAGCTCCTATTTTATTTTCTATGTTTTTTTCAGCTTTTAATATGCTGTCAGTAATAATTTAAACACCAGATTTTGTTTAATAGCGTTTTGTTATAATGGGTCAATCCATGTGAAATCATCCAGAAAAAGAAGAAAATGTTGCTCAATATTTTTGATTTTTTTTATTCTTTACCACTTAATTTACTATACTTTTAGGAGTCTAAAACAATGATTAAAAATTTTTTAAACCTTTCGAATTTTTTTTTGGCATCCATTTTTTATCATGTCACAAATGGTTTTTCATGAAAATAGTACTTTACGAAAACCCTTATAACTTTTTTATTTCTAAACATATCAAAATGATTTAAAGACCTTTATATTGAGTAAAGAATGAACTAAATTTTGATAATAGGTATTTTTATGATAATGATTTTAAAAACTGCATAAAATAAGATCAAATGTATCATTTTTACAGCGAAAAGTTGTATTTTTGACATCAAAATTTTAATGGAAGAAATTAAAACTGACTTTTACATTTTTTTTTTTTCTGAATATATACCTTATTGAACTATTCTCAGAAGAAATATGAAACATTTTGAGATACGCCTTCTTTTAGTTAATTTCTCTTTTAACTCCTGGAAGCTCTGAGACTGTGTTTTAGCAGTAACATGGTGAGTTTTTACAGCCAGTAATTTTTCTACAAAAGACTCTAAAAATTCATCAGTTGCCCTCATCTGGGTTATAGTTTAAACCATAATATATTTATGCACTGGCACATTAAAAATAAATAGGACAGGATATGAAAACTTTTTCTCAGTCATAGAACAGATGTTTACAAGTTGAGACATGATATAATTTGTAAATTTGTTCTTAATCATAAAATTAATACTTACCTTCAATTAATGCTAGCTTAAAATTAAATGAAATATTAAATTTGTGAGCATAAATTAAATTGTAATATTATCTTCATGTAAAAAAGTTATTTATACTGGCTTAAATGTATTATTATCCCGGATCTTCCATTTTAGATTTTTTTCTTGCATGGAAACTCCTTTTTCACCAAGTAGTAAATGTCGCCAATGGTTACATATTGCAGGGGTGCAGAAAACATTTCTACTCTCAACATTTCTCCCAATCCACATGAAAATTTCCCCAAACTCTTACGGTATGTTATAGGTAAATGCTGTATTACACCAGGCATAGAAAATTCATTTTTCCAATATTTCTCAACTTATGCGCAGGGGTGATTTTGAGAGAAAAAAAAAGTTCTGACATTCACTGCAAATTTTCTGAAAGGTTATAGCAGAGTGGGGGAAGGGGTGGAAATCCACAAATATGTTTTTTTGCGGCCTTTTGACAAAATTTGCATTTTTTCGTGATCTTTTGATGAAATTCGCGGTTATTTTGACATCTTTTGATGAAATTCGCTGTTATATTGCAATAGTTTGATGAAATTTACAGTTCTTTTGTTTACTTTTGATGAAATTTGTGTCTTTTTTGTGATCTTTTAATGAAATTTGCGGTTATTTCTTCCTTTTGACAAAATGCGCGGTTGTTTGGTGATCTTTTGATGAAATCTTCATGCATTTCGCGATCTTTTGAAGAAATTTGCGAGGGTTTTTTGCGTTAATTTGACGAAATTCGCGGTTCTTTCGCCTTGTTTTTACGAAAATCGCGGTTGTTTCGCAACCTTCTGATGAAGTTAGCAGTTGTTTTGCGATCTTTTGACAAAATTTATGGTTGTTTCGCAATTCCTTGATGAAATTTGCAGTTGTTTTGTGATCCTTTGATGAAATTTGCGGTTCTTTTCCAATCTTTTGACAAAATTTGGTGTTATTTCATGATTTTTTGACAAAATTTGCGGTTTTTTAGCGATCTTTTGGCAAAATTTGCGGTTTATTCACGATCTTTTGATGAAATTTTCGATTTATTCGTGATCTTTTGACGAAATGTGCATTTATTTCGCGATCTATTGACTAAATTTATGGTTATTTTGCTATCTTTTGACAAAATCCGTTGGTTTTTTCCCGTTCCTTTGACGAAATTTGCGGTTATTTTGCGATCTTGTCACAAAATTCACGGTATTTTTATGTCCAAATTATCAGAACCAAATGCTTTAAATTTTCAGAAAATTCGGAACAGAATCCCCCCTGATATACGGTACATATTACTCTGAGATCGATTTTGTGAAGGTCATCATATGGATCTTTTTATTTGTAGGGAAATTTTTCTATCTCAGGGAATTATGGAATTCATTGTTAAAATCAAAATCAATAGCATATGTTTCTGCAAAATTTCCCCCAATCCTAGATCGCCAGATCGGACATATTCTGCACCCCTGACATATTGTTGATAGATTAATATAATATTGAAAAAACTGGAATATAATAATTATAACTATTAATTAAAAAGCAATTTTAAATTCACGCCAAGAAAAAAAAAATCCAAGACGGCGAATGCGGGATTATAATACATCTGTTCCTTTATACTTTATAAAGATGCATTTGAAGAAATGAGCAGAATATATTATGTATTTCGAGTTCTTCATGGTGTGAAAATATATGTAGGGGAAACTAGGGATACTTGACCCAGTTGTTAGTTTTTGATTGTTAATTATTTTTTTACGTTACTTATGGGTGTGTAAATGCAGTCTATATATACTTAATGAAGTATTACACAATATTTATCATTATTTTTCTGAAGCATTAATTATAAAAGGTAGAAAAATATGAATATTCAAAACTTTCAATTTGGGTCAAGTATCCCAATGTATAGGGATACTTGACCCACCCATTAGGGATACTTGACCCAAGTCATAGATTTGGGTGTATGATTAAAAATAATAAACAAAACACTTTTACATAAGAACACAATTAATATTAAGGTTAATATTTTTTTATTTTTGTCAAATAAAATTAATACTTTTAATTTTTAGTACATAGGCCTAACATTAATATACCCAATTTAAACTTTTACTGCAGAAAGTTCAAAATATTAGCAGTCTGAAAGTTCATTCTGTGCCTAAACAGATTCCAGAATAAGAAAATAACAATTTATTCAACTTCAAATGTAAAATCATATTTAAACACAAAACTTGTAATTCTATCATTTGTGTCGAAAACTCAAGTGGATGAAGAACCCAGAAGCAGAATTTTCTGCGTCAGTCTGCAGCAAACAAAAATTTATCTGCAACCCAATAAGCCTACTATCATAAGAAATAACAGAAACACTTAAAGTAAGCAAAATTTCCATTTATAAAGAATATATATAATATAAGGATACAACAAATACCATAAATCTAGAGACTTAAAGCAAATTTCAGCTATATTTTAAGCCCAGCATTTATTTTTAAGTTGGTGGATTAATCTGCAAGGTTTAAAATAATCTGCAGCGCCCGCTTCCGTGCTGCACTGTTTCTGCTACTGGGATGAAGAATAGTTTCTATTTGGTCAGGATCAACTTACGATATATCATTCATTTCAAGCCATTTAAATCGCATGAGATCCATTCTTCTTGCAAACTGAATAGTAAGCCTGTGAGAATTGATTTCAAGAACCTTTCCAACAAATCGTCTTGTATTCCGTTTCCCACAATGTTTGACAAGAACTAAGTCATTTACTTATAATATTTATATTATTTACTTATAATACTTATATTTATATGTTTATAATATTTAATATTATAATATTTTTAATTCATAAATTAAACATGCTAAATGCATTTGAATAATACTAATCACAATCTTGGGTCAAGTATCCCTAAGTGAGTTGGGTCAAGTATCCCTAGCCTAGTTGCACATTTACTACATAACCCTAAAATGCAGCCATTTACTAATGAGTAGATTAATATTATTATACATGTTACTGTAGCTAAAAACATGTATAAAACAAATTACCAATTAAAAAAGTCTTACCTTTAAACAGAAAAAATTAAAACATCGGAGTTTACAGAACAAAAAAATTACTTTTGGAGCATGAAAATGTATTTTGTTTGATAGTTTAAAAACTTACAGAATGATTCAGTTATTATTTTCAACATATGGTCAGCTAACTGAAAGAAAGAAAGTGTTGCCACTTCCAACTTACAAAACTTTCCCAATTCTGAGAAAAAAGCCTTGGGTCAACTATCCCAAGTTCCCCCTATACAAATGGGTTTTCAAGTCAATTTCAAGGCTCTATATTTTTAAAACCACACACATATCACTCATAATATTTTTGCTACATGTTTACATCTATAAGAAGGTTATCCTGATAAATATTCATAAAATTTTAGTATCCAGTCCTTTTCTAGGTATTGAACTTTAAACTTAGCATTTTGACGCTGAGATGCCAAGTTTGACTAATTATAGAAAATGAAGGGGTATCTCAGAATGTTTCATATTTCTTCTGAGAATAGTTCAATAAGGTATATATTCAGAAAAAAAAAATGTAAAGGTGAGTTTTACTTTCTTCCATTAAAATTTTTATGTCAAAAATACAATTTTTCGCTGTAAAAATGATAAATAATGCAATTTTTTTAATCATTATCATAAAAATACCTATTGGGCGATTCCATAGAGAGTGTCACACACGTAACGTAGGCTTTAATTTGCATTTATTCAATTATTTATTAAATTTTAATGTTAATTCTGATTTTAAGTGGTATGGTAAATAAGTTATTAGCATATTTTTAAATTTAAATGTGTGGCAATAAAACTCACAGAAGTATATCATTTAATTTCATTACTCAAAATGTGCTTTTTTTCTACTTCAGAAAAAAAGCACATTTTGGGTATGAAATTAAATGATATATTTCTGTGAGTTTTACTTACACACATTTAAACTAAAAAATATGTTAATAACTTATTTACCATAACACCTAATATTAGAATTAACATTAAAATATAATAAATAATTGAATAAATGCAAATTAAAGCCTGTGTTACGTGTGTGACTCTCCGCATGGAATCACCCTATTATCAAAATTTAGTTCATTCTTTACTCAATAAAATGTTTTTTAAATAATTTTGATATGTTTAGAAATAAAAAAGTTATAAGGCAGAGTTTCTCCCAGGCAGTTTCAGGAGGTTGCTGCACCCCACCTGCCCTTTGATTTACAGAATAGCACCCCTCTTGCCCCTTACTCAAAAAAATTGTACCCTTCTAGCCTCTCAGTAAAAAAAAGTACCCTTTTCCCTTTTTGCATTAAAAAATTTGCTTGCATAGTAAAAACTAAGTTGTTGTTTTGAAAGGTTTTAAAAATCAAAAAAGTACCTTTAAGAATCTGAAAAGTGCTCCTAAGAATTCAAAAAGTGCCCTTAAGAATCTGAAAAGTGCTCCTAAGAATTCAAAAAGTGCCCTTAAGTATATCTGAAAAGTGCCCTTAAGAATCCAAAATATGCCCTTTAGGGCCCCAAATAAAGGGCCCTTTTGTCACTGCAGCACCCTGCCCTTTTTCAAACCTAGGGGAAACTCTGTATAAGGGTTTCTGAAAGTACTATTTTCATGAAAAACCACTTGTGACTTCACAAAAAATGGATGCCAAAAAAATTTTGAAAGATTAAAAAAAATTTTAATCCTTGTTTTAGACTCCTAAAAGTATACTAAATTAACTATTATAGAATAAAAAAATCAAAAATATTGAGCAACATGGTCTGGATGATTTCACATGGATTGACCCTAATACATAATGTATATGGGTCATTCTCCCAAAAATGTATATCAGTCACAAATCCTTTTTTAATATTTGACATGAATATTTTTAAATTATTTTATATTTTCTATTGAAAATGAAAGAAGACCAAATATGTGCGTGCTTATGTTTTTTGTACTTACTTTATATTTTTTATTTCTCAGTTCACAGTATGTGAGATCCCACCTTCGTGTCATGTCACAAACACAATGTTAATAAGGAAAATGTTTGATTACTTATTTAATTGAGAAATAAGTAGTTGAATAATTATATTTCTAGCTACTAATATCTAACGAGCAAAGCAACTTGGCATAGTTAATTACTTTCATTGTATTTTTTTTTTTCTGAGTACAGAAAGTAGTCACACAATAAAATCTCAACTCCATGAACCAAACATTTAGCTGATTTTCATGTTAACAGCTAAAGTTAGCCATTATGTTTGCTGTTGTTAAATTATAAGTCAGAAAGTTGTTTTTATACTCAGGTGCTAGATTTTGTTTAAAGAAGCTACCATGGTTATTGGAGATTCTCACGTCCGTGAACTATAATTATGCTTATATATTGCTTACTATGTAATAATATCAAACAGGTGTTGATTTAAAGAATGAAAAAAAATAAATATGTGGTTAATATTTAAAGCATGTTCCTCACTTCCATGATATCATCTCCTTGAATCTTTTAATTTTGAAAATGTTTATTTCAGAGAAAAATGCTTAACAAAAATTTACAATGACTGTAAATCAAAAAAGATAGTTTCAAAACTTTAAAAGACAAGAATTGAAGAACAAATAAAAGATGGGTGATGAAAAGTAGCTGCAGATGGGGGAGCAGTTTTTGTATTCTTCCCAAATAAATTCTTATGCATTATTATATAGAATTGCTCCTTACTTATATACCTAATAGAATAAATAGTTTTAATGCTTGGTCTCACTACACAAACATAATTGTAACATAAAGCTCACCTCCGTGAATGATGTTGATAAAAAGACTTTCTAAAAAATATAGATATAATGTAGTTGGGTCATTGCTAATTTTTACTTGCATTAAGTGGTAAGTTCCTAAAAATGATAACATTTATCTTGAAAAACAAAATTTTTTGGCTGAAACTCGCAAAACAGCCGAGACACTTGGCATCGTTCAATTTGGCGAGGCGATAAATGGATCTTTGTTGTTACCAGTTCGTTTCCTAAATTCTTTCCACGCCTTCAGTTGTGTTATCTTGAATTTGGATTGGTTGATTTCTTGTGTATTGGATGGCTATGCCTACCTTTGACAACTCAACTCCGCATGTTTTGTAATTTGTGTACAACGATGTTGCATGACGAGGTGTAGAAGACAGACGTTTTGTAATTGTAAAATTAAATGACGGTAAGGCTAGAGTATATGTTATTGTTAATATATTTTGCTGTTTTTAGTTGTAAAATTTGAAAGTTAAAGTACCTGTGTAATTTAGTTTGAAATTGGGAGTATTTGTTCATTTTTTTTTTTTGCTGGAAAGTTAAATGAAGTTTATCGACGACTAGAAATTTACGAAATTATGGCAATTCAACATTTTATAGAGTTGGTTTTCAAGAAAGGAGATGTTTGTTGAGGTATGTTAATAATTTTAAGTATAGTGTTTTATATTAGCCGTTTATTGTATATTTCTCATGTATGCTGACCTTACAAGTTTTGTACATTTTGATATTGCTACACAATGTGAACTGCTGAATTTTGATATTGCTACGCAACGTGAAGTGCTGAATTCTGATATTGCTACGCATTGAGAACTGCTGAATTTTGAGATTGCTGGTAGCGAGAACTGCTGAATTTTTAGATTGCTGCACACCGAGAACTGCTGGTGACAGTGATGTTTTTTTTCGGTTAATGAACGTGAAGCGTTCATACATGTACGCTGATTGCCGCTTTAACGAGTTTCCTGCGTTTTTCAGATTGCTGCAGAATTAGGTTACTGTATTCAGTGATAAATATTATTTTTTTATGAACGCGAAGCGTTCATACTTCTTTAAATTAGAAATGATTTGTTCAATGTTTACTATAATATAGGCACGTACTTTCAATATTAAATGACCCCATGATTTTTTCTAAAAGTTATTGAGAAATGAAAATTTTAATCATTATATCGTTACTCTGATTTGGAAAGGTACTTTAAAAATTTCACATTTTCAATAAACTTATGTTGAAATCGTTTGTTTTATTTTGAATCTGATAAAAATCAGGTTTCCTGTGTTTTCTAATACGTCGTTATTTATAAATGTTCTATTTCCCATGATTCCAGGGTGATGACGTAGTAAAAAACAGTGCATTTTAGATTGGCGCATGTGGGGTAGTTGGCGCTTGTCAGAAAAGTCGCCAAATGGGGTGTCTCGACTGTTTTGGGAATCTGCCAATTTTTCTATAGGAAAAACTTGTATTGAAAATGTATGGGAGAATGACCCATATATAACTACTATTTTTATACAAGGAAAAACTAGGAAAATGAGGAATTGAGAAACGATGGAATCCTGTTACAAAAAAGTTGCATTTTGGCCACCTCTAGTGCTGACAAAGACTATATTACTGTATTTGCATACTATTTTCAAATGAACTTACCAGACAAGAACTCGTATTTTCTTAATAGCGGCAAAGTTAAAATGCGCAATGTGCGCATTATAGGATAGATATAACTTTGAGAATTTCTCAAAATAACTTTTTGTACAGAGCTGTGTGATGTTACAAACATATACACAAAAATGATGACAAAAATCAACGTTACTATGAATTTCAAGCAACTTTCAATGAAACGGAGACCACAAAATATAATCGATAAACTTAACGCATGATTATTCTTTTGTTTCACGACAGAATTGTTCCCAAATACTTCTTTCAAACAATCCTGAAAGTCTTGTTTTCCTAGAGAAAGTTTACAAAACTTAGAATGAAAGTTGTTAAGATCATTCACGAATTCATTTTCCTCCAATGATTTATCATCCATCACTCTGCAATTTCAAAACATCGCACGAAAACTTAAGCCCCACAATCATGTATTTCGAAAATTGAATTTCAATACCACAACATAATAATGAACAATATTATTCATGTTCGAATACGAAGAAAAACATCTCATTTCATAAAAGTGACATACACAAATGTTTGTTTACATGATTCTGACTTTGTTGCACTGGAGAAAGAATAACTTTTGATGTTCCGGCGCGATGCGGTAAAAGCAATCGGATTGCTGGTTAGCCGGCGTTTCCTCTGCCATTCTGTCGGCAGGGATACAAATTAACTGTGATTGTCACTGTTAAAAGTGGCAAAGCCCATGGAGGAAAGAGATAGATGGAGATGCAGTAAAGTGGCTAGATGTGACGCCAAAAAAGTAACACTAAAATCCGCTGCAGTAGGCCCAAACACAAGCACATGCTTTCACGAATAAAAAGAAGAAAACTTTTAATAATAACGTTTTTAATTCATAATACAATAGAATGCTGCTTTAGAATGCTTAAAAATAAGCAAATCACTTTCATTTACTTAAAAAAAATTCACGGGTGATGTCAAAGAATTCGGTCCCTGTTCCAGGTGCTTGTTTTGTTTGGGCCTAGTGAGAGCATTTAAATTTGAGCGATAACGCGCATCATATTGCAAACCATTTTTACTGCATACTGCACCTCCATCTATCTCTTTCCTCCATGGGCAAAACCCAAAGAAGTTGGAACTAACAAGGAAGGTCTCCATACTGGACATACTCAGAATATTTTGAAAAAAAATACCAATTAAACTACTTATGTATGTAATAAAGGATCAGTCAAATTTAGCGGCGGAATTACAGTAGAAAGTCTGTAAAAAAATAAAATACTTTCGGGTATTTGGCGCGAAAAGACGAAAACGTCACACGATGTGGCGAGCAGTACTAGCGAAAAGCAAACGATTTTAATGCATCTGAAAATTGTTTGTTAATTGGTTTTTAGAATGCGTGTAAAAAGTATTTTATGAGTTTAAACATAAAAAATGAGAGAGTTTAATAAATAGATTTTTTCGTATTACATATTTATGTTGCTTGTTACTTCATTTTATTACTTTTAAAACAATTTTATCTATAAAAAATACTTTCATATATTTAAACGTATTCCAAAATAAAGGCAAGATTCATTTAGCAGTTATTCATTTCAAACCAAGGAATTCGTCGTTTCCATAGCAACAAAATTGAACCGACAGGACTTAATTTTGAGATAATGGCACAATTTTAATTTTGTTTTAATTCATAAAATTTGACATTTAACTTTCATTATAAATACATATATGACAAAACTATAGCTAAGTCAAACTAAAACTGACAAAACTACAGTTATTTAAGTTAAATTTATTTAAACAAGTTCAATATGAAATATTTTTATCTTAAAGAGTATTCGAGATGAAAAGTATTTTTCGAAATTTCATTTCATCGCCAACCGATGATAAATCGCCAAATAAACGAAAATTTCATTTTTTTTTTTACGGACGTTCTATCGGAGTTCCGCCAAAAAAAATTTTATAAACATATATATCCACATGAGACGAACACTCTGTAATTTTTTTCAGATTTTTCTGAATATGCCCGTATGGAGACCTTCCTTGTAAGTATATTCCTTATTCCATGGCATTGACTTCTCATATAACTGGACTCAGAAATAGCAACCTTTTCTTGAAGCCGGGATCACTGCCCACCGGACTGGCACGTGATGGAGGGTACACTGTTAAAAATATCGTGAAAAATTACCTCTGTTTTTAAAGGCTCTCTATTTTCTGACCAATGAGAATGCTACATTAACACCTATGAAGCGTTCTCATTGGTCAGAAAATAGATAGCCTTGAAAAACAGAGGTTATTTTTCACGATATTTTTAACAGTGTAGAGTAAACGCGCCAAACCAGTTTTTCTCCTCCGGTTCCCGCTGAAACTATAGCGCCTAGAATATATAGTGTGGAAATCGGCTATCCCTGTAATACTTAGAAAAGCGCTAAAATATTGTATCCCTTAAATGTGCAATGATACTGCTGCAATATGCAGATCGCAGCGACATCTGCAGGATATTTTCTACAGCTGCAAGAAATTGCTAGTCTATACAATGTAATACTAGTAATACAAAAATCCCGCAGATGTCGCTGCGCTCGACACTTGGGTACAGCGCCTAGAAGATACAGTGTGGAAAACGGCTATTCCTATAATGCTTTAAAAAGTGCTAAAAACTTGTATCCCATAAATCTTCAACAATGCTCAGCGGCAATATGCTGATACGAGCGCCATCTCGTAACTCTTTTCAATATAAACCCTGTGTTTTCAAAAATTATAGAATGTTAAATATCGGAAACTATAAATATAAGATATTTTAGTCTGTTATAAGCTAATTTAGTTAAGGTATGACGTGAAATAGGTTAAAGAGTCTCTTTTAGAATGACTATCGTTTTTAAATCACTACGATGGCGCTACGATCGACATCTTGTTATTCAGCGTCGTTGTACATTTATGGGATTCAATTTTTTAGCACTATTTTGTAGCCGTTTTCCTGTACCACTGTATCTTCTAGGCGCTGTAACTTGGGATTTTAGCAGTATCGTCGCACATTTAAGGGATACAAATTTTTAGCACTGTTTGGATAGCATATTTCCACACTAGGTATTCTAGACGCTGTACTGAAACTTTCTTGCGTCGGCTTTCTCTCGCATGAATCAAATCCGACAGTTGCCATTGCCAATAAGGAAATCACCACCAAAAAAGACAACCTTTTGGCGATGAAAGCGGAAACATGTTAGCTTCAAGTTCTGACCGAAAGAACAATGGGATTCGGCCTCTACGGCGCGCCACACACCAGAGAGACATGCAGCAATAATTGTGAGACATGAGGCAAATTCTGCTGTTCAAACCGGTTTTTTCTTTATTAACAGGGTGAAATTGCCGCATGCCTCACGCTTTTTTGTTGCATGTCTCCCTGGTGTGTGGCGCGCCTTCTTATCTTTATTCTGATAGTCCAAGAGCCGACAGCACAAAAACCTATGTTATCAAGCAGAAGAAAAAAACCTTTATTTTATGGAAGAGTAGAAGTAGGAGAATATAATGATCCATGTCTGCCGGAAGTGAAGTGGTGAATAAGCCAAAAATGAATACCATCAGTGGTTCACTCGTAGGTTTATCATTGTGTCATTGTGTTTGTCCTACAAACAAAGGTATGAAAACATGGAGGACTGGGAGCAGGAAAACACAATGATAAACTTACGAGTGAACCACTGGTGGTATTAATGTTTAGCTTATCCACCACTTCACTTCCGGCAGACATGGATCATTAGATTACCCTACTTCTACTCTTCCATAAAATAAAGGTTTTTTTTCTTCTGCTTGATAACATAGGTTTTTGTGCTCTCGGCTCTTGGACTATGAGTTCCATGGCAAAACCTTGGGGATGACTGTGGCTGAGTGGATAAAACATCACGCCGCTAATCGCTTGAGAGCGTAGGTAGCGGCGGGTTCGAATCCCGCTGGTTCCGTTGCACACTCCTTGTGGAGCCCCCAGAATGTAATTCTCCGGTGTTGTAAATTTCCTTGTGCTATCTCGTCCCTGTATATCAACGATGACTTATAAGCGGGTCCTGATGTCAAACGCACAAGTCTGATATATGTGTTCAATAAAACAAACAAACAAACAATGGCAAAACCTTCGTGCATGGCATGGAACTTCTTTGGTGCATGGACTTTACCCATGAATGGCAATAGCCACGCCTCTGCGGGGAAAAACCCTCCGAAAAAGAGCGTTTGTTGGACGAAGGGGAGCAGTGTTACAATGTTCTTCATGCTTTTTGGTGTTTTTTTCTGTTTACCCGCGGCTGACGTCACATGAGTAAAGTTTAGCCCCGAGTAAAGTTCAGTAAAGTCCATTGCAAGAACATATGATATGTAACAACATATATATATCTTGTTATATACACTTTTAAAAATCTGCAGCATTTGCTGCATAGTCACTCCATTGCTATTATAGGAAAATGTTACTTGACGATATTATGGAGCATTCTCATTTGTCAGAATAGAGACATTGTATAAAAGCGGTGGAGTGACAATGCAGCAAATGCTGCATATTTTTAACAGTGTAGGACATGCTTGCCAAAAGATGTGTTTGATATTCTGTGTGATGAATGGAAGACAGTTTCATTACCAAACTTCTTGCAAGTTTTAAGGCTGTTCTTAACTGCTCTGCTCAACAAGCGCAAAAAGTTTTGACACATTTACAAATTCATTTTTTTAACGGAAAGATATAAAATTGGAAAGCCTGGCCATGGAAACAATTTGGAATCGAACTGTTTTTTCATTGTTTGATCAATCAATTACCTATTGAGTTAGAAGCGTTTTTGTTCGCGTGACAGACACGTTTTTTGCTCGTTCTTGAGTGGATATTCCACTTTCCCGCGGAAATTCGGTTCAAAACGTCCATTTTGACACTATTTTCTGAAAGATCTATTGCGTTTGCAAAAAACGGGAAAAAAGGTCGATGACATAGTTTCTGGACAACGGCACCAGCTAATTTCATGCATTTTTGAACAAAAATAAATTAAAACTTATGTCAGAAAGTTGCCCTTTTGGATTTGAGAACACCCTTAATGCGGACGATGTTTGCAATATGGATTAAATAGGATTTTTTTACACATGTTTTCCTAACAAGGCAATGGTGTTTAAGAGGGAATCATGTTCACGTGGAAAGTATAGATATAGGTATAGTATACGTGTTAGGTAAACAACGTTTAACTGTGCTTGTCGGAGCAAATGCTTCTGGAAGAGAAAAATTACCTTTACTGGTTATCGGTAAATGCAAAAATCCTCGCCGTTTCGAAAATAAAAATTCCCATCCCGTACAGTACAGACCAAATAAAAAGGCTTAGGCGACACTGATATTGTTCTAGAAGTACATCAGAAATTTGGATGTAGTGTTTGATACAAAAAAAAAAACGTAAAGTATTGATCTTCGTTGATCACTGTACAACTCACGGTGAACTTTTGAATTTGAAATCTATGAAGTTAGAACGGTTGGTTGATTGGTTGATTTTGTGACGGCCGATTATCTACACTAGGGATATAGGCCCGGGGTGGAGTGCCCTTCGTGGGGGTCTTTCTAAGGGAACCTAACCCGTATTAACGCATGGAAATCCATGGTTCGAAGAAAACCACGAAAACTCCGAACGATTAGGCCGACGGGCGCGATTGGGATCGAACCCAGCACTTCCCGTCTACCAGTTTCGAGAGCAGAACCTCTCAGCCACTGGTGGGGCCTGAAGTTAGAACGGAATTTACCCATGTGACATCAAAGTAGGTATATAAAAGGAAAACACCAATAATCGTGCAGAATTTTTTAACGCTGCTTCCCCTTCGTCCAATAAACAGTCAATTTTCGGAGGCTATATACCTACAGAGGCGTGGCTTTTGCCATTCCTGGGTAAAGTCCATTTCTCCCTTCTAACACAACTCCTAAACTACAGCCAGCAGACCGCGGAATAATCAAGTATTTAAAACATTTCTACAGAAAACGTCTAGTGCGGAAGGCAGTCCACTATGTTGGAGATGGACGAAATCAAATGTGGAAAGTATTTGAAGCATTTAGACTGATTTCGAGTGCTTTTAACAACGATGTGAAACAAATCACTATCAAAAATTGCTTCAGTAGATTTGACTTCGTTGCAAGCAATGCGGACTCGTGTGTTGTGAATGAAAATCTACAAAATCAAGTTATTTCTGAAGATGACGATACTGAATTTTGAATATTGACGAAAATGTTACAGTTTGCGAAGGACTTAATTATAACTGGAGCAATAAAAAGGGTGGAGAACGATCCTAAATGATAAGGAAGTAAATTGCGTTTCACCTCCAAACAATCAAGAAGCACATGTAGCAATTGTTAAAAATAACTTAAGTGTATGATTATACTCTCCATGTTTACTTAACTTAATATTTACTTTCAAGTGGCAACACTGTTTTATGTAATATGTATTGGCAGCAATGTAACTTGTTGTTAATCCAGTTCGTAAGTAGCGCGAAGTATATAGCATATATTTTACTATCTTTTTGCATTAAACTTAATCCAGATGAATGAAATAACCTTCGTATATTTTTCTGTTGCTCTTAACATTAGCAAATGCTAATAGGTTATGGGCCCAGCACGCTTCCACTGCGCAAATTAGAAATAGAGCCGCAATAAAAGTTAGCGGCAGTTCTTAAGCCTAACACGTGAGTTAGATTTAATAAGTCAGGACTCTTTATAGTTCATTAAAATGGAAGAAGGGAAGATCCCTGCTAAGTCATTATGTAGAAAAAGTGACTGGTCAATATGGAAATATCGAATTAAATTCGTATTAAACTATCACGAAGATGCTTTAGAAGTCGTTGAAGGTAAATTGGAGAAACCAGAAGAGGCCGGTACAGAAGCAACCGAAGCGATCCGAAAGGAGTATAAGAAGGACCTGAAGGATTATAATAAAGCAAATAACAGCGCTATGATGGTTCTTACAAATTCCATGACAGAAGACACATTACAAAAAGTAATGAGGTTTGATAGTGCATGGGATGTTTGGCTAGAACTCCACAAAATTTTTGAGGATTCATCGGACAATCAACAGCACAATATATGCCTGCAATGTTTCAAAGTTAATTGGTCAGGTGAAGATATGACTGACCATCTATCCAAATTGAAAAATTTGTGGAATGATTTGAATATAGGTCTCGAAAGCAAGAAGGAAAATAGGCTTCCGGATATGTTACTCATTTGTAAAATTTTGGACACTCTTCCTCTTTTGGACACTTTTCCTTTTGTCCTACAAACAAAGGTATGAAAACATGGAACTCTTGGAGCAGGAAAACACAATGATAAACCTACGAGTGAACCACTGGTGGTATTAATTTTTAGCTTATGCACCACTTCACTTCCGGCAGACATAGATCATTAGATTACCCTACCCCTACTCTCTCATAAAATAAAGGTTTTTTTCTTGTGCTTGATAACATAGGTTTTTGTGCTGTCGGCTCTTGGACTATTAGTTCCAGAAACCCAAATCGATATAAACATGGCTGTAAGCACATATTCGATTCTTCAACTTTATGATGAACGTTGGGGTCACCAAGACAAACAGCACATTAAAACAATTATTGAAAAGGAGTTAAATGTCAATGTCAAACCTGACATGAAATTATGTGAAGCTTGTATATATGGGAAGGCCCATCGTCTGAAATTTGGAACAAGAAAAAACGTTAGCAAAGCAGGAGAACTAATTTCTACAGACATTTGTGGACCATTTGATGAGTCGTTTAGAAAACACAGATATTTTGCCATATTCAGAGATGTCTACACAAAGTTTCGATACTGTTTCTTCTTGAAACATAAGTCAGAGGGAAAGATGTTCTTGAAAGTTTCACAGTTCATGCTAAGAATTTAGGGCATAACATTAAAGAGGTACTCAGCGACAATGGTGGAGAATATGACAGTCAAGAAATAAGGAAAATATTGAGGAAGCATGGAATTTCTCAAAGACTAACAGCTCCATACACCCCAGAACAGAATGGCAATTCTGACGAGAGAACAGAACAGTAGTTGAAATGGCTCGAACATTGAAATATTCAAATGAAGAAGTAACTTTCCCAAATTCCTTGTGGGCAGAATTCATCAGTACTGCAATCTACATATTGAACAGGACAAACAAATCCTCAGTTCCAAACTCAAGCCCTTATGAGCTATAGATAGGTAAGAAACCCAGAATGGAGGATATTCCATCTCCATTTTGATCACGTGGTCAAGGTAAAACTTCTAGCCAATGGTGTAGTCGTAAAAATAACAGAGGGTATACGTTCTAAGCAGAGGGTATACGCTCAAGGCAGAGTGTATACCCTAGTGTATATATACTATAGCTTTTTTGAGAAACAGATGGTATACGGTGTTCCTTAAAAAAATCCAGAGGGTATTCGGCGTATACCCCCGTATACCCTCCACTACATCCCTGCTTCTAGCGTAAAGAAGGGAAGGTTCCATAGACGTGTAATGTAAATCCTCGCTAGCCAATGAAACAGTTCATGAGGCAAATCAGTTGTATCTTCCCTTCTTATCAGTTAGAAGTTCTTTGGGTAAATTAACGGTATCACGTGACTTTTTTCAGCCTCGAACCCATATTTGGAATATCCTCCATTAAACATATGCGCATCATTGGATCTATTTGTTATGCTCATATCCCAGTCCAGAAAAGAAGAAAGATGGGTAGAAAGGCAACTAAAGGATATCTTGTCGGATATAATGGAGATGAAAGGTACCGCATCTATATCAAAGAAACAAGGGCTGTTATTTGTTCCAGAATTCGAAAAGAAACTCTTCATGTCAGAGAATGTGATAACACTGCCTCATCAACAAGCTGCTGAAAGAAATAAATCTTGCACGGATGAAGATGAAGTTACTGTAGATGAAAATTTGCAATTGGAAGAGGAGAAAGTGATAGAGTTACAACCAAAGGAAAGCCGACCCAGAAGACAAATATCTGTACCTAAGTGGACGAAAGATTATGTTATGGAAGACTCAGAGATAAATCAAGAAGATTCTCCAGAAATAAATAAAGTCATAAGTGAATGGGAGTCCAGTTGGCAATTGAAGAAACCCATATGTGAAGACCCACTGGCATCCAAGAAGAATGATCCTGAAACTTTAGAAGAAGCGTGAACCAGTACAGATGCAGAGAAGTGGATAGCCATGGGAGAAGAATTAGAAAATTTAAAAAGAAATGGAACTTGGGTTATAGTCCTTCGACCAGATGGAAGAAAAGTCGTAAAATGCAAGTGGCTGTTCAAGAGAAAATATGATAAAGATGGACAAATAGGAAGATATAAAGCAAGATTAGTGGCCCGTGGTTATACACAGATAGAAGGAGTCGACTACAAAGACACATTCTATCCTGTGATAAAATCAAAATCTATTAGAACTTTGCTTGCATTCGCAATCGAACAAGATTGGCAGATTCACCAGCTTGATATAACTGCAGCATATTTGAATGGAAATTTAAGTGAGACAGTTTCTATGGAATTGCCACCTATGAATCTACATGAGAAACCAAGTGAAGAAGTTTGCTTATTAAAAAAGAGCCTTTATAGTTTGCATCAATCAGGAAGAGAATGGAACATATGTCTCGACAAATTTCTCAAATCAGCAAAACTGACAAGATCAAGAGCAGATCCATGTGTTTACTTTGATAAGAAAAAGAAATTGATTGTAGGTGTGTATGTAGATGACCTCCTAGTTATGTCCGATAAAGTTTCCACTATTGAAGAATTTAAAAACCATATTGGAACTGTTTTTGAAGTCAAGGATCTGGGAGAAATAAGTCACCTTCTTTCAATCAGAATAAATAGAAATAAAGATGGTTCCATTACTCTCGACTAAAGTGCCTATGCAACTGAGCTACTGCAAACAACTGGCATGTTAAATTCTAAAGGAGCATCAACACCTCTAGATCCAGGCATGAAATATGTACCAGCATCCAAGGATAGTATGTTGAGTGCTGAAGGAGCTCTGAAGTATAGACAAACTGTAGGAGGACTCTTGTATCTGACAGGAGGAACAAGACCTGACTTGGCATTTACTATTACCTACATAAGCCAATTCAGTAATTGTCTAAGTAGAGAACACTGGTTTGGTATACAACATATACTCCATTACTTAGCTCAGACCAAGACTTAAAGTTAACTTTTCAGAAGACGAGAAAGAAGCTAGAAATACTTTGCGACTCTGATTGAGCTGGTGACAAAGTTGATCGTCGATCATTCAGTGGCTATGTTGTGTTGCTTGTAGGTGGGGCTATGTCATGGAGCAGCAAGAAGCAGCGGACAACTGCACTTTCTACAGTTGAGGCAGAATATTTTTCAATGTGCCACGCAGCAAAAGAAGCATTATGGTACCAAAACTTTATGCAAGAAATTTTGGATGATCATTTCTTGAACATTCCTCAAAATATATTTGGGGATAATCAAGGTGCCATTTCCTTAGTCAATAATCAGGTTATTTCAGAACGTATCAAGCACATTGAACTCAGACATTTTTTCTTACGTGAAAAGGTAGAGGAAAAACTGCTTTCTGTCACATATGTGCCATCCAAATTCAATGCTTCAGATATGCTGACCAAGAGTGTGACCAGGACAATGGACTTTACCCATGTGACGTCAAAGTAGGTATATAAAAGGAAAACACCAATAAGCATGCAGAATATTTTAACGCTGCTTCCCCTTCGTCCAATGAACAGTCATTTTCGGAGGCTATATACCTACAGAAGCGTGGCTTTTGTCATTCCTGGGTAAAGTCCATTATGCTAAATCATACACTCAGTGTAGGACTGAAACTGACTGATAGAGATCTAATCAAGGGGAAGTGTTAAAAATAACTTAACTGTATGATTATACTCTCCATGTTTACTTAACTTAATATTTACTTCCCAGTGGCAATATTTTTTTATGTAATATGTATTGGCATCAGTGTAACTTGTTGTTAATCCAGTCCGTAAGTAGCGCGAAGTATGTAGCATATATTTTACTATATTTTTGCATTAAACTTAATCCAGATGAATGAAATAACCTTCGTATATTTTTCTGCTGCTCTTAACATTAGCAAATGCTGATAGCAATGACGACTCTACAACAGTATCTCGAAAGTAGAGACTGTGACGACGATTCCCCTTTCCTTTGTTTACAAACAGTGACTGACTTTCTAACCTGTGAAAGACATAAACGTTCCTTCAAACAGTCATCATTAACAAGTTTTTTCAGAAAATTTGAGTTTGTAAGTCCCTTTTATGTACTATTAAATTATATTTTTCTTTAGTGCTCATTTTGCCAGACTCTGTCATTACAGTATAATTGTAATTTCTAGCTATAAGACTGAATGATTTTCCTTATATAATGTGTATGTATTTAAGGGTTTTAGATAAGTCGAACTTATGATAACTAAAATATTTTGTCGGTCCTTTCGAATTCGACTTATCGAGAATTCACTGTATAAAGAAAATCTTCTGTTGTATTTGTAGCCCTTTACTGAAAATAAATAATAAATAATAAATTATTCCTCTGACCCCGAAATTTTCTCTTCAAAGCTTGCCCTCCCCCTCCCCCCCCTCCAGCATATAGAGTTTAAAATATTTAAAACTCTTTATTTAAAAAATATATTTTTTATCATAAAAATATGAAAAAGGTGCAGAAATAATCAAAAGTGATTAAAATTATGCGGAAAAGTTTGAAAAAATGCCTCTAATATTAAGAACAGTTGCAGTATTCATTAATCGTGTGCATTGAAAGTGTAATGCGGCAGAAAGTGGATCAGTGCCTTAGTTCTTCATTCTAGTATGGAGGCCAGTTGTGTAATATGGAATAAGCTTTAATCTTCCTCGAGGTCATTTTAAGAAGTAAGTAAAATATAAACCGTCTTTTAAATTGATTTAAAACAAGCAAAAATCTGAAACTCAATTCAGGCAATTTGGCTTCATATGAGGTCCATATATATTTAGAATGAAAATCGTATGCGTTTATGAGAAACAAATGTCATGGAAAGAAAAGGGCAGTCTAAAGTATTTGAAGCATAAAAACTTAAACTGCATTATCTCATCGTATCAATAATCTTTTTTTCAACTTATAAGTTTGATTATTTTAGGTTTTTCGATTTCATTTAAACATTTCAAGTGCAATTATCGATATTATTAGATTTGGGATTTCTGCATTACAGAAGGAAAATTAAATACTCATAAATCAGCAATAAAGGTTACTTACCCGAGATTCTTTGGTTGGATCATAATCCTCCCGATGAATAGCTATACTATACTGGACGTTATCTTACAAGGAGAAGGCCAACCTTGTTAATCACAGATTTTGATTATTTTAATATATGTTGTAGGGAAGAGACCCCTTAGTGTCAGGTTCAACGGATTTTATCCAACGCTCCCTAGTTCTTGAGAAACCGGGGGGGGGGGGGTAATAATAGTACACAACTTAAATACTTGCATTGCAACCGCAATGATAGGTTAGTCGTAGCTCAGTTGGTACGGCGTTCGCTAGCTGATCTGCGGGCCCGGGTTCGATACCCGAACGCGCTACATTTGTTTTTCTCATTTTTTTGCTTTATAAATATACTTGTAATTATAATTTAATAATTTCAATTACAAATTTTAATATCATACGTTTAATTATAATGTTAACAAACTTAAATTTATCATTTTTTATTTTTAAACTATTATTTATCATCCTTTAAAGAGCTTTAAAAAGAAATTGGATCTATTATTGAATGATAAAAATTCCAAAATCGTTACAAAATCAGTTGTGGTGCCATCTAGTTATGATAAAATAAAAGAATATTCAAATAAAATAAAAATAAAAGCAGAAAGAAGATAAAGGTGAAAGCAAAATAATTGAAAGAGCAAGCATACGTATTACAAATTTAAAAATCTTTAATAAGCAAAAAATCGGTTGTAATTTAATTCTGATACTAATTTTTAATATAATTATGCTTGTTACTTTAAAAACAGAATAACAGTATTATCGCATTGACTTCCTTCGTTAAAGCAATGCGTAAATGATGTATCTTTAAAATCACGAATTGACACAATTGCTCAATATCATTGCATCGATAAAGAATATATGAAATACATTTTAAAAGTGATTTTTAAAAAATTAACAGTTTTATGATATTTTATACAACTATTTAGTTAAAAGTAAAAAATTAAATAGGTTAAAATTATAATTGATATACAATATTATAAATTTTAATTGACAATGAGATTATTAAGTTATACTTACGAATATATTTATAAAACAAAAAATGAGAAAAAGTAATGTAGCAGATTCTGGTATAGAACCCGGGCCCGCGGATCAGCCGGCAAACACCATGCCAACTGAGCTACTATCAACCTATTACTGCCGTTGCAAAGTAAGTATTTAAGTTGTGTACTATTATTAGACCCCCCGGTTTCTCAAGAACTAAGGAGCGTTGGATAAAATCCGTTGAACCTGACACTAAGGGGTCTCTACGCTACAACATATATTAAAGTAATCAAAATCTGCGATTAACAAGGTTGGCCCTCTCCTTGTTAGAATCAGCGCGATGTTGGATTAATTCAGGAGAAAATATCGAAATTTGAAGTGTGTGTGTGCTGTATTTAGTCAATGGGCCACACTGCCATAGGCAGCATGGTAGAACTTTAAAAGGAAAAATGACCTTAATTTTAGCTTTTGCGCAAGAAAGATATTTGCACAGCCATCCCGAAAACACCGCATGCAAGTGAACGATGAACTATGGCACTGAGCTGCTTATATTTGAGAGAGAGGTGAAAGATCAAACGAGCTCAATCTGATTTTGAATGAGCGAAGACATTCGCACTTAGATGACTTAAAAAAAAAAGATTTTAAAAGATGGTACAATTAAATACCGTAGCACAGCTCAAATAATATCAGAAGATATGGCGCAGTAAGAAGTGCTCGAACACGCACTTTGATGTCGGTTGAAGTATAGAAAGAATTGTTCTCTAATATTTAATGTTTCTTTTATCAGTGACTGAAACTAAGCCTATTAAGCCATTGCCCTCCATTGAAAAACTATACACTGAAACGAATGAAAACTACATCACTCCATCAGATTATTTGCATGTAGCAAATTAAAGGTATGTGTGGCTGTTCTGAAGTGATCGACTGATGAAGAATATAGATAATAAATTACCTCATCGAACTAGAAGTTTGTTCTGATGTCCCTGAACTTGCCTTTAAAATATGTTAGAAACATTTGTCTATAATTCTTTTCCAAACTAAGCCACGTACTAGAAATCTGCGAATGTGCGTTTTTGCGTTGTGAATAATGCCTACCAATTTTTAGCTTAACATCGTAACCGGCTTCTGGTGTATTGAATGAATTTATCAAATCATTTTTCCTAAATAGCATCGGGGCCAAAATATGACAAAAATGTGAATGCATCACGACCAAGATGATTCTCTAAAAGCAACACACTAAGGTGACAGAAGCAACATGAAGTGCATCTTATGAGAAAAAGCAGGATGAAACAAAGAAGAAATCTGTTTCAAACCTGTTTTTTCTCTTAAGACGTGCGACAAGTTGCTTTCTCGCCTCAATGTACGGCCTGCCCTATTCAATTGTCGTCATTACTGTTCCGTGACATGGAATAAGAATCGTAACAGTCACTGCGAAGTCGGTATGTTTCATTTTGTAACAAGTTACTAACTACTAAAAATTTGGTCATGGTATCTTCTTATTGTAGTCATAATGTGCTGAATTGAAGTAACCTTTTGGCTATCGTTGTGACTGGTGTCATTTGTAGTAATTATGACGTCATTGTAACTTTACATCGATTGGCTGTTCTGTTACTAAAATACGCCAAGTTCTGTCGTAACCCGTAGCTGAATTTGAGAAAATCAAGGGCTGCAAACCTACCAAAATGAAGACTTGAATTCAGGTGTATTCAAGATCTCGAGCTGGCATGCAAACTCCAATTCGGATTGATGGCCACCAACTTGATTATCCAAAAGTTACTGCTTGTTGGCCATAATAAATACGCTTTTAAACGATTTCGCATAAGCTCACATTTCAAGAATTACGTATTTTTGTCTGTACTCTGTAATACACGACCTTATTTCATATTAATTGATTCAATTCAATTTATATGCATCAAACACTTTTAGTCCAAGATCCAACAGCACAAAAACCTATGTTATCAAGCACAAGAAAAAACCTTTATTTTATGGAAGAGCAAGAGCAGAAGTAGGGGAATCTAATGATCCATGTCTGCCGGAAGTGAAGTGGTGAATAAGCCAAAAATGAATACCACTAGTACAGCGCCTAGAAGATACAGTGTGGAAAACGGCTACAAAATAGGGCTAAAAAATTGAATCCCATAAATGTACAACGACGCTGAATAACAAGATGTCGATCGTAGCGCCATCGTAGTGATTTAAAAACGATAGTCATTCTAAAAGAGACTCTTTAACCTATTTCACGTCATTCCTTAACTAAATTAGCTTATAACAGAATAAAATATCTTATATTTATAGTTTCCTATATTTAACATTCTATAATTTTTGAAAACACAGGGTTTATATTGAAAAGAGTTACGAGATGGCGCTCGTATCAACATATTGCCGCTGAGCATTGTTGGAGATTTATGGGATACAAGTTTTTAGCACTTTTTAAAGCATTATAGGAATAGCCGTTTTCCACACTGTATCTTCTAGGCGCTGTACCACTGGTGGTTGCCTCGTAGGTTATCATTGTGTTTGTCCTACAAACAAAGGTATGAAAACATGGAGGACTGGGAGCAGGAGAACACAATGATAAACCTACGAGTCAACCACTGGTGGTATTAATTTTTGGCTTATGCACCACTTCACTTCCGGCAGACATGGGTCATTAGATTCCCCTACTCCTACTCTTACATAAAATAAAGGTTTTTTTCTTGTGCTTGATAACATAGGTTTTTGTGCTGCCGGCTCTTGAACTATTTATTGAGCGAAACCCGTCTCCAATGGTATCCCTCTGACACCATTTTTCGCCCACGAAGCCAATTTAAATTTGTATATTTACATATATATTTTGTTCTCATGGACTGTCAATATTAGTTTTGATAGAAAGCTTTTGACCCGTACAATTTTTCTTAAATTAAAATTTGCTCTAAGAAACATTAAAAGTTTTATTTGCACTAAAAAGACTATCGTTTCTAGCATTTGTTTTACTATTTGTATCCTTAATGGCCGTGAAGAAGTTCTGTTACCTTTTGCTTATGAATGTTTTCATAAATATACAAGTTGATTCCTCCGATTTCTATGCCTATGAGATCGTGTATAATATGCGCACTGTGTTCAACGATGATGCACTCAAAAACAGGGCCGGCCCAAGGACATTTTGGCGCCCGTGCGAGCACCCATCGCCCCCCCCTCCCCACACAAGAAAAATTGCTCGACTTATGGTCTTAATTTTTTTAAATATTCGTACTTTTTATACATATTAATCTAATTATTTAATATATTAATTTAAAGTATTTCAAAAACAGATAAAAGATTCTAAATTAAATCCCATCTTTGAGTTTGTATTTTGTAAATTGTAAAATCAGGGAAATTTCGATTTTACAGTAATCATCTTATACTATAATGCGAGCAAAAATTGTGTGTGTGTGTGTATGTAAATTTTATCTTGAGAACGGCTCTAGTGATTTTGATTAAACTTTGCACCCTACCGTTCTCGGGCACGAAAAGACCATTGGGATGGGTCTCGTGTTCGAGAAAATTCGATTAGTGGGTGATTTTGGGTCATAATGGGTCAGGGTCAAGCTAATTATATCTAAAGAACGACTCAATCGATTTTGACCAAATTTTGTATACAACCATTTTCGGGCACGAGAAGACTATTGGGCTAGGTCACGTGTTCGAGAAATTTCGATTTGTGGGTCATTTTTGGGTCATTGTGGGTCTAACTATTTTTATCTAAAAAACGGCTCTAACGATTTTCACTAAACTCTATATTCTACAGTTTTGGATTACGAGAAGACCATTGGGCTAAGTCACATGTTCGAGAAAATTCGATTAGGGGCTCATTTTTGGGTCACCGTGGGTCAAGCTAAGTTTATCTAGATAACGGCTCTAACGATTTTGACGAAATTTTGCACCCTACTGTTTTCGGGCACGAAAAGATGATTGGGATGGGTCACGTGTTCGAGAAAATTCGATTAGTGGGTCATTTCGGGTCATAATGTGTCAGGGTCAAGCTAATTATATCTAGAGAACGGCTCAATCGATTTTGACTGAATTTTGTAACTAACCATTTTCGGGCACGAAAAGACCATTGGGATGGGTCTCATGTTCGAGAAAATTCAATTAGTGGGTCATTTTGGGTCATAATGGGCCGGGTCAAGCTAATTATATCTAGAGAACGGCTCTATCGATTTTGACTAAATTTTGTATCTAACCATTTTCAGGCACGAAAAAAAACCATTGGGATGGCTCTCATGTTCGAGAAAAATCGATTAGTGGGTCATTTTGGGTCATAATGAGTCAGTGTCAAGCTAATTATATCTAAAGAACTGCTCAATCAATTTTGACTAAATTTTGTATCTAACCATTTTCGGGCACGAAAAGACCATTCGGATGGGTCACGTGTTCGAGAAAATTCGATTAGTGGGTCATTTTGGGTCACTGTGGGTCAAGCTATTTTTAATCTAAAAAACGGCTCTAACGATTTTTACTAAACTCTATAATCTACAGTTTTGGATTACGAGAAGACCATTAGGCTAAGTCACATGTTCGAAAAAATTCGATTAGTGGATCATTTTTGGGTCACCGTGGGTCAATCTAAGTTATCTAGATAACGGCTGTAACGATTTTGACGAAATTTTGCACCCTACTGTGTTCGGGCACGAAAAGACGATTGGGATGGGTCTCGTGTTCGAGAAAATTAGATTAGTGGGTCATACTGGGTCAGGGTCAAGCTAATTATATCTAGAGAACGGCCCAATCGATTTTGACTAAATTTTGTATCTAACAACTTTCGGGCACGAAAAGACCATTGGGATGGGTAACGTGTTCAAGAAAATTCGATTAGTGGGTCATTTTTGGGTCACCGTGGGTCCAGCTAAGTTTATCTAGATAACGGCTCTACTATTTTGACGAAATTCTGTAAGCTATTGTTTTCAGGCACAAAAAGACCATTGGGATGGGTCACGTGTTTGAGAAAATTCGATTAGTGGGTCATTATGAGTCAGGGTCAAGCTAATTACATCTAAAAACGGCTCAAGACATTTTCACAATTTTTTTTTAATATACGGCCGTTTCTGGTCATGAGATGACATTTGGACTAAGTCACATGTTCGAGAAAATTCAATTAGTGGGTCATTTTGGGTCACAAAGTGCCAGAGTCAAGCTAATTGAATCTAAAAACATGCTCAAAACTTTTTGACCAAATTTTATATTATACCGTTTCTGGGCATGAGAAGAGAATTGGGCTAAGTCACATGTTCGAGAAAATTCGATTAGTGGGTCATTTTGGGTCACAATGGGTCAGGGTCCAGCTAATTTTATCTAAAAAACGGCTTAAACGATTTTGACTGAATTTTGTATTTTATCATTTTCGGGCTCGAGAAGACCATTGGGCTAGGTCGCATGTTCAAGAAAATTCGATTAGTGGGTCATTTTGGCTCACAATGGGTCAGGGTCAAGCTAATTGTATTTAAAAAGCGCTTCAAAACATTTTGAAAACATTTTGCATAATACCGTTTCCGAGCATGATAAGACCATTGGGCAGGGTCGCATGTTCAAGAAAATTTAGTCAATGGGTCATTTTGGGTCCTAATGGATCAGGATCAAGCTAACTTTATCTAAAAAACGGCTCAAAAGATTTTGACAAAACTTTGTACTACACCGTTTCTGGACAATATAAAACCATTGGGCTGGGTCGCATGCTCAAGAAAATTCTATTAGTGGGTCATTTTGGTGATAATGGGTCGGGGTCAAGCTAACGGCATCCATCTCAAAAATGTTCAAACAATTTTAAAATTTTTTTTTGTTATACCGCTTCACAGAACAAAAAGACCATTGAAATAGCTCACACGTTCGATAAATTTCGGTTAGTGGTTTTTTGAATCAACGTGGGTCAAGCTTATTTTATCTAGAATATGACTAACGATTTTCACTAAATTTTGTATTCCATCGTTTTCAGGCTTGAGAAGAGCATTGTATTAGGTCGCATGTTCGAAAAAATTCGATTAGTGCGTCATTTTGGGTCACTATGTCTCAGGGTCAAGCTAATTATATCTAAAACAGCAAGAATGATTTACTGGGCATACTATATCGAGATAAACACAAAGCTAATTTTGACCGAGCTTAGCTCGGTCATTCCTGCTAGTCAGTCTTAATGTGTAACATTACGGTACAAAAGTAAAACGCGAGGCCACAGCACATGGTATCTGACGAAAATAACAATAATTTACCGTATATACTCGCGTATAAGTCGAGGGATTTCTGACAATTTTCGGTGAGCAAATTTGGGGGGTCGACTTATACGCGAGTCGGTTAAAAAAGCAAAAATAAAAACTTCAAATACTGCAAAATTATCCTTTATATGTGTATGAATAAAAAAATAATATATAAAATATACAAATAATAATAATTTGTCGTTTAAAAAAAATTCAATGATATGTTTTTGTTTACTTACTACCTTTTTGCATTGACAAGTGAAATCTTTAGTTTGATTTTATGCAAAATTGAAGTAAAAAGTTTGGGGGTCGACTTATACGCGGGTTTTTTATTTTTTCCAGAATTTGCATTCGAAAGTTAGGGGGTCGACTTATACGCGAGCATATACGGTAATTAAAATAAAAATCTTTTTTAGAAGAACACTGTTTGGAATACTACAAAATAAAGAAGCAGAACTACTAGTAAATAGCAACTATGAAAGATGAAAACTGTAATCTTGTCTCGTTATTTAGTACATAAAAAGTACGAATAAATTTCATATTTAAATATCGATTTTCGTAAAGGGCTCACTTTTCATGGTAAAAACTTTCGAAAGTTTTTTCGAAACTTTGGAAAACCCAGTTCTCTTCAGCTAATTCCGGAAACATAAATATTCTTATTCTTTCTTTTCATTTTTTGTAGGGTTCTCAATCTCTGTGATAATATTTACAAGAAAAAAAAAAAAAACTTACTAAAATTTATTTTTTTAAGTAACCTAAATTAATTAAACACCAAGAAAAAATTGTGATTGGGAATAAGAGTTGTATTTATAATAATAAGGAATACGATTAACAAAAAATGTCCCATCCCCCGAAAAATGTTTCCTGGATTTCGTTCTACTGGTTCTACTGGCCACGCTAGAATTAAACAAACCACCCCAAAGAAAATCCGAATTTACGTTTTAGCGTCGCGCTGAAATTGGATAAAGAAAGTGTCATTATACAATCATACGTGTAGGACATCATGAAAAAATCAACATATCGGGCACTAAAGGGAAAAAGTTATTTAACGATAAATGTAATAAATGAAAGATTTTTGCAAGACGATTACAAAATAAAATTTATATGCAGATATATATATTTTTAAATAGGCTCCAGTTTCACAATTCTGCATTGTCAAGCTTATGTTGATTTATTCATTGAGCTTTTTGCTCCTGTTAATGAGAAATCAAGGTAAAGTAATCTTACTATCAACTTCTGTTTAGTAGATTTATAAATAATAAAGTGCATGTCATGGGCGCTGGTGGGAGTGAGGGAGAAGGGAGGAAGGGATTTGGTCCACCCCTTTAAAAAACATTCGTCGCCGTAGATGATTTAAAAAGGGGGGGGGGGATAAAATTTACTTTTTTCGCTTAATTTTAAATAATAAATCACTAAGAGAAAAATTGTACTTGGGCGTCTGTATATATAATAAAAAGTCTCAGAACAATATTATCCCAAAGAAACCTTACCCCTAAGCAGATTTCGTTCTTCCAGTACTTAAGGTGCAAATTATTTCACAAGATAGTGAAGAATCTCTGTAATATTGAATAGAATTCCCTTTCGGTTTAGACAACGTTTAACTCAGTATCAAATATATTTTCTTTTTTGGAATATCTGATTCCAAAAAAGTCTTTTTTTTTTTATATTAGTTAAATTTCCAGAAAATTTTATTTTTAAATTAACAAAAGTCCTTCCGGCCAGTGCCGGGAGGAAGAGGTAGCTTTCATAATCCTTATTTTAAAAAAGCCAACTTAAATCATGCAAACACACGAAGCTCAATTTAGTGGAAACCGAATATAGGAGATTCAATACTAATTTTTATCAATATAATGAATGAGAATTTCGCGAAATTAGTCAGCTTTATCCAAGCTGCTTTTCTTTAAAGTAACTTATATTTGGCTGCCAAATTTGGCAATTTCTTAAAGTGCCTGTCATTTTAAGACAACATGGTGGATGAGGCTAAGCAGTGAACTTGGTCGAGACCTTAGTAATTGCTGTGCACATGCTCATTCACATCGGAATCGGTTAATATATAGGAGTGCTGTCGCATGCAAAAAATCAGATTTTTCAAAATGTCACCCACAATAGAAATTGAAACTGCTATATCTGAGCCATTTTTTAAGGTAAAGACAAACAAAAAATGCTCCTGAATCCTTATATCAAGATCAAATACTTAAGAAAGAAACCTTTTTCAATTTCTAATTTTTTTGCACCTCACTTTAAATATATATATATATTTTTTAATTTAATGGCCGCCATTTTGAAACAAGATGGCTGATGAATCTGGCCAGCGAACTTGGTCGAGGTGTTGATGTATACTATCCACATGCCTTCTTACATCGAAATAGGCGAATACGTGTGTTATCGCGTGAGAAATACAAGATCGTTTCAAAATGTTAGCCATGCTAGAAATTCAAAGTGCTATAAATCAACCATTTTTTAAGATATCAACAAAAGAACAAATTTTCAGAAACAAAAACTGCTCCGGAATCTTTGTATCAAGGCCAAACACATAAAAAAAATCTTTTTCATTTTCCAATTTTTTAATACCTCATTTTGAATTTTAAATTTAATTTTTTTTAATGGCAACCCTTTTGAAACAAGATGGCGAATGAAGCTGGCCAACGAACTCGGTCGAGACATTGGTATGTACTATGTACAGACCAAGTTACATCCAAATAGGTTCATAAATACGCCTGCTATCGCGTGACAAAAATCAGGTCGTTTTAAAATGTCAGCCACAAGAGAAATTCAAAATGCTATTACTCAGCCATTTTTTTTTAGATATAGACGAAAGAAGAACTGTTCCAAAATCTTTGTATTAAGGTCAAACACATACAAAAAAAAATCTTTTTCATTTTCCAATTTTTTGGTATCTCATTTAAATTTTTTTATTTTTTTAAATGGCCGTCATTTTGAAACAAGATGGCGGATGAAGCTGGCCAACGAACTCGGTCGAGATATTTGTATGTACTATGTACACACCAAGGTACATCCAAGTCGGTTCATAAATACGCCTGTTATTACGTGAGGAAAATCAGGACGTTTCAAAATGTCAGCCACACTAGAAATTCAAAATGCTATAACTCAGCCATTTCTTAAGATATAGACGAAAGAAAAACTGCTCCCGAATCTTTTTATCAAGGTCAAACACATAAAAAGAAAATATTTTTTCAATTTTCAATTTTTGGTACCACATTTCAAATTTAAATTTTTCTTAATTTAAATGGCCGCCATTTTTAAACAAGATGGCGGGTGAAGCTGGCCAACGAACCCGGTCGAGACATTGGTATGTACTATGTATAAACGAAGTTACATCCAAATCGGTTCATAAATACGCCTTTTATCGCGTGACAAAATTCAGGACGTTTCAAAATGTCAACCACGCTAGAAATTCAAAATGCTATAACTCAGCCATTTTTTAAGATATAGACGAAACAAAAACTGCTCCAAAATCTTTGTATAAAGGTCAAATACATAAGAAAAAATATTTTTCCATTTTCAATTTTTTGGTACCACATTTCAAATTTTAAATTAAAAAAAATTTTTAAATGGCCGCCATTTTGAAACAAAATGGCGGATGAAGCTGGCCAACGAACTCGGTCGAGAGATTGGTATGTACTATGTACACACCGAATTACATCCAAATCGGTTCATAAATACGCCTTTTATCGCGTGACAAAATTCAGGACGTTTCAAAATGTCAGCCACGCTAGAAATTCAAAATGCTATAACTCAGCCATTTTTTAAGATATAGACGAAACAAAAACTGCTCCGGAATCTTTGTATAAAGGTCAAATACATAAGAAAAAAATATTTTTCCATTTTTAATTTTTTGCTACCACATTTCAAGTTTTAAAAATTTTAAATGGCCGCCATTTTGAAACAAAACGGCGGATGAAGCTGGCCAACGAACTCGGTCGAGACATTGGTATGTACTATGTACACACCGAATTACATCGAAATCGGTTCATAATTACGGGAGTTACAGTGTGACATAGGTCAGATATATATATATATATATCAATTTTGAACGGAGGGTGGTTTCGGGGTCTGGGGGTCATGATCGATGAAAATATACCAAAATTTTTTGAAATCGCTTTCCTGCGAACGGCTGCAATAGGTAGCTTTTTTGTAAAGAAAGCTACCTAATATTTGCTTAAAATTTCAGTTATTTTAATTTCAGTACTGCAAAATATTTATTGTGTAATGGGCCAAAGACTGTATTCCTCTAATAAATAATCCCTAATGATGAATGAAACAGTGCAGCATTATAACGCAATTATATATATTTTTATAACGGTATTTTTTACTGGCTTTCCGCTCAGTGTTCCTTTCAGACCACGTTTCAGAAAACTGGGGCAGTACATAAATTCAAAGAATATGGCATGGGCGCCGGCTGAACGAAATCCCTGATGTGGGAAGATTTTGGAACAAATGTGTGCCAGTAGCAAAAATAGAAATAGTTTAATCTCTTTCCGTCAATTGAGCTCCGACCGACCCCCCCCCCCCCTCTCCGTTTAAGATGATAAATATTGGAATAATTAAACACTAACAGAATTGTACTGGTGCTCGAAATTTTTCCCAAGTAGGGGGAGGGGAGGGGAGGTCTTACGCCGGAGAGGCACTACCTTCCACGATATGTGCCTGAAAGAAACACTGGTTCCAATCAGAGCCTGATTATCGCAAGGCCAAAAGAGGCAGCTGCCCAGGCTATCCACACTAAAATACCCACCACCACACCTCAAACCCCCAGATCGATTTTTTAATAAGTAGAAATTGTGGCTAAAAGCATGTTGGTCCCATCTGAATCTTTGCCTGACGCATCAGACCGCTCTGAGTTTAGGGCGCAACGTCCTTCGTAATTTCAAGAACTGACAACTTTGAAATACCGCGAGCATGCTTTGTTTCACATTTGCATCAAAATTATTCATTTAAGCGAAATAAATAAATTAATCAAGCTACTTGAATAATGTTTGGTTTGATTCATTTTTACCTATTAAATATTCAATTTACAGCAGTTTAATAAAATAATTAGTGAAAAACCGAATTGTATTGTCTCGATACTGCGGTCATTTTAATAAGAATTATTTACCTATATATTTTTGGTTATATGCCCTTTTTTTCATTTTTCATTTTCAGCAAAATTTCTGACACTAACGCTATTGAATATTTGCAGAAGAAGATGAGCTCATATCCAGAAGACACTGCTAGAAGAAAAATTTTTTCAAAGACGTTTGTTTCTTATTTTTAAATTTCTGTCCCTTTAAGCTCCTAACGGTTTCTTTTTTCCCGGTGATCTGGGGTTGGGGGGCAGCCTCAGATTCCCTGTGGGATAAGAGGACGCTAGAATAATGCGGTTAAATAGTCGGAAGTGATAAAATTCACCATGAATCTTTCAAAATATAAATTAATTAGCCTCCCGCAAGGGAAGCAGATTTGAATCGGGTGGTTCCTGGGGTCCGTGATTCTGTTTCTTTTTTCAGTAGCTTAACCCTTTCAGGGGCGCCATTTGCATTCTGCAAACGCTTAATTTTAATGCCCAAACTGCCAAATGGCACCAGTAATTCTTTAGTACAATTTCGATTTCATAATATACGTGACAAAAAGCTTTTGGTTATTTTCAAATAAATTTGTTCGCAAATTGTGGTGTGAATTAATTATTTGTACATTTTTGGAGCAGAAATGCCTTGCCCCTGAAAGGGTTAAGGTAATTCCATTTAGATAAAGAGCAGAAGCCGATGTCTGCATGCGAATATTCGGCATCCGTGAATTCCTTAAGAGAACGAAAAATCCTTTCTCGATCTGGGCCTCCTAACGAAGGTTTTAAAGATTACACAGAAACGTAGAGATTTATTTTATTCATGTGTTTATTTCACATCTTTTAATTTGTGAATAAACAGTACGTTGGATAGCAACATGTTATTTGTTTTGTATTCGATATTACAACGTAAAGTCCTTAATTCTTACTTCTATTACATTTGAACAATCATGTCTGCTGTGTCCTATAAGGTAACTTTTTAACACTTTCCAACAAAGTTGAAAAGTGTTTATGACTTTGGTTTGTTTGTCCGTCTGTCCACGCTCTAACTCTCGTAAATATGCTCGGATCATTCTGAAATTTTTGGATATTAGTGACCTCTACCATAGCACGTTCCCTATTTCAAATGAAGTTTGTAGCATGTTTAGTTCATTTACAGGGACAGTCAAAGTTTTCCGTTACATTACGGCCAATGGGAAAAATTCGTTTCAAATGATTTTTAATGGTGTTACACCCTTTCAAACATAGAAGTCCACTAAGATATGCATTCTGTTGAATATGCGGTGCAAAGAATAGTTTGTTCATTTACAGGGCCATACAAAAGAATTCCGTTTATAATGGTATAGGAGGAATTGTTTGCGGTGTATTTGAAAAGATTTCAGATACTATATTGTATCCGAATTACTGTATGATTGCTCGAAATGCATTTTTAATTATGATATGTGCTTTTTTAGGGTTTCGTTCATCTGACGAAACCCTGTCCGTCTGTCACGGAGCCCGTTCTCAGAAACTATACATGTTGGAGACTCGAAATTATGCATACTTATAGCTGAACATCCCACATTGTACGAAAAATCATAAAATTTTGAATAAGTCGTTCATTTAACCCTTTGGGCTCTCAGATGTGTATTTTAAACAATTCTTTCTAAGTGAACCTCTAATTAGGTTGGGGGTGTGAAATTTTACACACTTATAGCTGAACACCTCATATCAAACGGCAAATCATAAAATTTTGAAAAAGTCGTACATTTAACCCTTTGGGCTCCCACATGTGTATTTTAAACCATTCTTTCTGAGTCCCTAATTAGGTTGGAGGCGTGAAATTTGGCATACTTATAGCTGAACACCTCACATCAAACGACAAACCATAAAATTTTGAAAAAGTCGTACATTTAACCCTTTGGGTTCCCACATGTGTATTTTAAACAATTCTTTCTAAGTGAGCCCCTATTTATGTTGGAGGCGTGAAATTTTGCATACTTATAGCTGAACACCACATATCATATGACAAATTATAAAATTTTGAAAAAATCGTACATTTAACCCTTTGGTCTCCCACATGCGTATTTTAAGCAATTCTTTCTAACTGAGCCCCTTATTAAATTGGATATTTGAAATTTTGCATACTTATGGCATGATTTTGCATACACCTGAGGCCAGGTGACAAATCTTAAAATCTTGAAAAAGTCTTACGTTTAACCTTTTGAGCTACCACACATGTATTTTAAACAATTATTTCTAAGAGAGCCCTAATTATGTTGGAGACATTAATTTTTGCATATGTATAGCTGAATACCTCAGACCACACGACAAATCATAAAATTTTCAAAAAGTCGTATATTATTTACTCCTCCGGGCTCTAACTTGTGTATTTTAAGCAATTTTTCTAACTTCCGCACTTTTCACCTGGGGAGCACTTTTCTAACTTTTGCCGACAGCCCTGCTTTGACCATTCTTTCATATTATGCACCATAGACTTACATATTTTAGTTCCACTTCTTACCGCCAGGGTCACCTAATTATCTCGGGTGCTATCGGCCCAATCCCCTCGACTAATATATCTACGGATAGTATATGAAACGGAGTTTCGTTCGGATAGAGGTTTGTTTAGAATTGAATGCGCCCCTGGTTGCGAAATGTGGAACTAACAGATTTTTCAAAAGGATAAAGTGTTTTGAAAGGAATATTAATCGAAACCCTCTGTATGATCTGTGATCACACTTACCTACTTGTTCACTATATTTATGCATACTATAAAGTGTGTATAAATGCTATAGTTCATATACAGAGCTATAGAAATGAATTCGTAAAGGTTACTGAGTATGAGCATAAATTGCTTAAAGGTGGGTTTTAAAGGAGTTATGCATTTTTACGCTGAACTTAATTTAGTGTACTAAGAAATATTTGTAGAATATAGATAAAATGATATGCAGGGCCACGCAAAGAGTTGGATACATGGCCGTCTATGGGTGATAATTTCTAGAAATGTAATTTCAGTAGTTTTAAGCGTGTTTTAGTTTGAATTAAATTTTAGCTAAATAGTGGCATGTAATAAAGGTACCAGGTAAACTACAGGGTTGTACAAAAGTATTCAAGTATGTTTCCATCTATTAGTATAAATTGCTGAAAGATGAATTTCAAACTGTTATGCATTTTCTTGCTAAACTAAATTTTCTCATTATATAGTATATATATCAACATACAGATCGAATACAGGGCTGTTCAAAAGAATTGGAATGCATATTTGGCTATGGGCAGTAACTACTGAAATCAGATTTTTAAATGTTTAGTTAGTTATCTTAATTACCTTATTTTCCTAAGTAACGAAGTTTCGTTAAAGCTTTCAGGGAGTGTTGGAAAGTCACTAGATTAATTTTCACACAATTATTCTAATTGGTAAACAAATCATATTAGATGTTAGTGTTGGAAAGTGTTTCATAATCTATGCTGTACGCATGATTTTTCTTACTTGTTTTTTTTTAACCTCTATCCACCCAAATATTACAAAATTCACATATATGACCATTTTTTGAAGCAACAATAAATTTATATAAAGTCAAATAAATGAGCCATATGCTAGCATTTTATTCTTAAGGATTATAAGGAAAGGCGGCATGTTTACAAACAAATACTTCCGTCAACCAATCTACTACTACATTTTTGTCTTAGCGATCATTGTAAGTGTCTTCTTGGTGATGTAGGACAACCATATCATAGATCTGTCAAACATAGATCAATCAAATTGCCCGAACTCATTTGTACAGTAGGAGTCAAAGAACGGACAGGTGTTTCTTGCTGATCCACAGTAATTTGACCAGCGCAGCGGTGAGGTCAGCTGTCCTTTTCTTATTCTCGATATTTTTTTTTTTATAGATATAGGATACTAATTATATTCCTATTATATACTATTATAATATATTATATTCCTTATTCCATGTTTTTTTTTTACCCCGTTCTACCAGGTGAATCTTTCTCACGCATTCACAAACTGATTTTCAGTTCCATTTGTTTGAAAACGTTAACTTTCACGGTCCTCAGTGTCGAACAGCGTTTTTCACTTTTGCATAATTTGACATATCTTGTCGATTGATATCCGTTAACTACAATTCTGCCTTTGTCATATCCGAAAAATCGGTTCAAAATCCGAAATTTGACGGGTGTTCTGAAAGATTCGTTACTTTTATAGGTAAATGAAGAGCACTCTTCGATAGTGATGGGCATTAATGCATTAATGAACGATTTTGATATTCGAATGAATCATTTGGGTCGGGAAAAGCATACCTGGTAATCTTCATATTCTTTTTAATCAATTAAAACCAGAAATTTTGCAAAAAATAAAATAATTAACAGCCACAGAAAAATAAATTATTTTTATGTGGCTCTTGATTTCTTTTTCCTTCTTCTCTCTTTTTTTTTAAACAAAATTTTTGATTTAATTCGACTAAAATGAATATGAATGTTGCGCATGCCCGAATGATTCATTCGAATAACAAAATTATTCATTATGCCCATCACTTCTATTCGATTTCTTAGATTTTTAATAAGATAATCTCCAAGTTTTATGTTTTTAGCGAGAAAAAAACAAAACAAAACAAACGATATCACGAATGTGCCAAAAGCTAGTGAATTTAGATTTTGAGATTTTAGATTCCTTAATTAAAAAATACTATTTTCTTTTCTTTAATACGATGATTGGGAAACCTTTATGATAATTTACATGATCTAAAAAAAACATTATTTGCGATACTTTTTTTTAATTATCAAGAATCTTGTTTATGCTGGTACTCCACTTTATAATCCCCCCTCCCCACCCACACACCTCATTTTTGGTAAGTATCGTTACAGACAGTTTCCATTTTATAAAATATTTCGATGAATTCTGCTTAACGAATTTCAGTAGCCAATGATGTAGTCTAATCCATCTAACCCTTTCAGAGGTATTTTAATTGTAATTGTGTTTGTAATTGTGTTTCTATCATGTTTAATTTACACCAGAATTTTCGATAAAAAATATATGAAAATAAGGAAATGTAATTTTACAGCCTTAATATTTCACCACAGTTATAAAAGAAAAAAAAAATGGTTAAAATCTTGTCTAAACTTAAGTGGTATAAAAAGTATCTTACGCCCCTTCAAGGGCTAACCCTTTGGGTAAACATTTGTTTGAAAAGACATTGAAATCATTTGTTTGAAACATTTGTTTTGAATTTGGAGCACATTTAATATTTTGGGCATATGAAAGCAGAAGATTTTATGCAATAATTCATTTATTTCATATTATTCATTATATATACTCCCACATAATATTGAAATAACTTTAGGCAACTAGTACTGAAAAATAATTAAAACAAATTAAATCAAATGCATGACGTTCCGATACAGGGTTGATGTGATTTCTATTAAAGTGGTATATTCTGAATGTTTCAGGTCATTTTAATTTTCTATTTTCGTTTAATGTAAAAGAATATTTTAAAGTACGACCCGTTTTATGAATACTGTATAACACTATCTGATAATAGAGATTTTCATTTCTGACACACTAGTTTAAGGATTTTTGCAGTGTCCGTTTTCAAAAGCATTCATTCATCTCTGCATAAGTGTTTAAATCCTAGGATTACAGTAGTGAATTAGCAATATGTTACTGAAAGACATCCATATTTCAGGTCCTCCTGGTCAGTTTTCTGAATGCCACTTTTCCGAACAATTTTTGTAATCGGCTTTTACAGTATCTGCAAGAGAAGTATGCCACGAAGATTTCTATTTGGAAGGGGATTCTAAAGGGAGATAAGCGGGACCCTTGATATTTCTGAGATTGGAAATTTTTCTGTTGAAGGAAGCAGTGGACTTTAAAATTTATTTTTCATTATTTTATTCAAATAATAAATTGTTAAAAAAAAGTTTTGGGCAGGGTGAGCCACAAAAACCGTCTTTACCAAAATCTCTCGACATAATCTACATGGCAGTAAGAAGTAAAGTAACATAATTATATTCTTAATTTTATAGTAAATGTTGGCAATTGATTTCCACCAGCATCTGAATACGCTTAAGCACTGTTTTCATATTAGTTTTAGAGCATTCACATTTACCATGTTTTTTAGTCGACATTCTGTATCTTCGGGCTCGACCTTCTAGTCCGCGAGCCAGCAAAAGATTTCGATGACCAAGTTCCTTTCGGCCGATAATTTGTAAAATGCTTCAGAGAGTTGTATTATAGCGCCTAGAATATATAGTGTTGAAATCGGCTATCCCTGTAATACTTAAAAAAGCGCTAAAATAATGTATCCCTTAAATGTGCAATGATACTGCTGCAATATGCAGATCGCAGCGACATCTGCAGGATATTTTTTACAACTGCAAGAAATTGCTAGTCTATACAATGTATTTCTAGTAATACGAAAATCCACAGATGTCGCTGCGATCGACACTTGGGATTTTAGCAGTATCGTCGCACATTTAAGGGATACAAATTTTTAGCACTGTTTCGATAGCATATTTCCACACTAGGTATTCTAGGCACTGTAGTTGTATCATGAAGCTCCGTGAACGTCAGCTGCGGTTCCGTGGGTGGGTTGAGCAGCGGTAGCCTCCCACGCACGTAAAAAAAAAAAAAAAGTCAATTCCTCCCGATCGAAAATTTGTCAAATTATATAGCTAACCCAATATCTTGAAGAAAAAAAAAGTCAGCTGATTATAAAGTGGTGGATAATACGTCAGCTGGTCACACGAACATGGAAAAAACATACAGGTGGCAAAGGGAAGCCCCTTTAACCTGAAAATACTTGTGAACGGAGAGAGCTACATCTATGCAAGTGAGGTAACGGTATTGTAAAGCGACTACGCCCGATTTAATGCAAACAATGGCAGTGCCCCTAGTGGCGAAATTTGGAAGATAGCCATTGCAAATCGAAAACGAAACGAGATAGAGCAAAATTTCCAGGTAAAAAGTTTTAGAGCATCAATTAGTACGAAACGACTTTTGGTTTACATGGATAAGGTAAATCTCCGCCCGTATACCCAAAAATGTCCGAATTCGATGCATTCAGTTTTGTGTAAACCTTTGAATGGAGTAGCCAGAAGTATGAAGAAATACGTAGAATTTATGGTATAAATACGTGCTTATCTCGATACATTTTGATATCACACACACACACACACAAAAAAAGAAACTGTCTCACAGTGATAAAAAGTTAATATTCATTATGTTCGAAAAGTTCGCCATTGCTCACGATACCCAATTGTATTTGTGAGAGTAATTCTACATGCACATTTCTCAACATGGAACGTCTATTGAAAACCTCTTCAATACGACGACATAGATTTAACCCTTTCAAGGGCGGCGGCTAGACGGTCTGGCCACCTAATTTTAATTCCAAAACTGACAAATGGTAGCAAGAATATTTTAATAAAATTTTGCTTTTGTAATGAAAGTGAAAATTAGTGGGTTTTTCTTTTCTAAGAAATTCGTTTGAATATCCTGGTGTCAGTCAATTATTTCATCAGTTTACGGACAGAATTCTTCTGTCTCTGAAGGAGTTAATCTAAAATTTTAAATGCATTGGAAATTAAATTTTTACAGACATTACAGCACAGTACAACGTCATAATCTTAAATTGTGCACTGCTACATTTACGGAATGTGAATATGCAAAGTAGAATCGTCGCTCATCGATTTCGGACATTTTTGGGTATACAGGCGACGATTTATCTTATCCTTGTGAACCAAATGTCGTTTCGTACCAATTAATTGATGCTCTAAAACTTTCTAATTGGAAATTTTGCTCTATCTCTTTTCGTTTACGATATTTAATAACTATCTTCCAAATTTCGCCAGTAGAGGCGCTGCTGTCGTTTGTATAAGGTCGGGCGTAGTCTCTTAACTATACCGTTACCTCCCATGTATAGCTGTAGCTCTTTCCGTTCGCAGGTATTTTCAGGTTAAAGGGACTTTCCTTTGCACGCTGTATATTTTTTTCATGTTCGTGACCAGCTGACATATTATCCACCACTTTATAATCAGCTGACTTTTTTTTTCTTCAAGATATTGGTTTAGCTATAATTTGACAAATTTTCAATCGGGAGGAAATGACTATTTTTTTCCTTACGTACGTACCGCTACGTACGTAAGCGGCGTGTCGTGCCGGCTCAGCGGCTCGCCGTACGTGAGCGGCTACCGCTGCTCAACCCACCCACGGAACCGCAGCTGACGTTCACGGAGCTTCATGATCCAACCCTCTGAAGCATTTTACAAATTATTGACCGAGAGGAAATAACTGACGAAATTTGTACCTGGCTCGGGGACTATTCGGCCCGCCTTGTACTATATCTTCAATAAATAATTGGAAAAAATCACTGAAAATTTAATTTTTTAAAGCTATTAATTTAAAAAAAGATTTTAAAATGCTTCAAGTGTTCTAAATTATAAAATACTTTTACATTTTATTATTTAAAAAGGAATTCACTAAAGAATCGCATATACCTTTTAATACGGCAGACATTTATTTAAACAAAATAAAACTGGCAGGAAATTGAATTTCCAATAATTTTTTTTATGTATGACTTTATTATTAATTAGAGGATCTTAATAAACTAACATTCCAAAACCTATGCACAAATTTGTTTTAGTAAGTATCAAGATTGTTTCTTAGGCATATTGAGAATTTTGAACAAAAATTAAAATGCATTTTAAAAATGAATAGGAGACAAATTTGTTATGAGAGAAAAGCATTTGAAAAATATTATTTTTATTACTTACTTTTAAGACATATGAAAACACTTTCTGCCAAGTGAATTGATATATATATATATATATATATATATATATATATATATATACACAAGGTGTCTTTTAATTAGCCTACAACTTTAAAATGAAATAACGCAAGAATCTTTGCAGATAGCACAGCATTTTTTTTTTTATTGAAAAGGACGTCGAAACGGTAATTAATGCACAGGGTTTTCAGAGGGAGAACCTTCAGAGGCGATACAGTAGCGCAACCTAGTCATAAAGTTATCGGTCACTTGTTCAAGTGTTTCTCCTTTAATGCTTGCAAATGAGTCAGTAATGGATTTCTTGAGGCTACTGAGGTCTTTCATGTGACCCCAAAGATAGAAATAGTACGGATTCATATCCGGTGAATAAGGTGGCCGATGCAATGCACCAGGATGGTTGTACGGGCATTGATAAGCAATAACCCGGATTCCAAACACTGTTAATGGTGTTAAACACGCTGCCTGTTCTATGCGGAGGGGCACCGTCCTGCATGAACCAATATTCATCAGTGTTCATACTACGAATGTCCAGATTACGAATTTGGAGAATAACGACTGTCTGAGATTACCTTTAACATTATCAAACCTTTCAAATTTTCTTATCAGATCTCTTACCATTGCTCTAGAAAGGCTTAGGTCGGTTTCTGAATGTTAAAGCCCACTTCCGTAAAAAAAGTGTTGCATTTTCACCACATAAATACCAATTTTTAACAATAAAAATACGATCTCCAGTTGAATATGACACTTTAACAGACATTTTCAAAATTGCATGGAACTGACACTAAACAAATTCCTTTTATCCTTTTTCTCACTGCACGCATTCGTGCTGCCATCTAGTGAGGCTCTGAGAAGTTATTTCAGATTAAAGTCGTAGGTTAATTAAAAGCCACCCTGTATATATTATTAAGTGTATTATCAAGTTGATAACAGAAAAATAATTTGAATTTTTGATCGATTTTTCTCATTTCAAAGTCCACCGTCCTTTTATTCCTACTCGAATGTTAAAAGAAACATATTTGTATTTATGCTCGAAATACCTTTATTTCTGGGAATGGAAAATTTAAAAAAAGAAATCAATAACAAAAAACTTACCTATATTTATATTATGCCAGATATAGAAATCGTCAATAAAGGAGGGAGCATCCACTAATATAGAAAATTTTGCCTTTTTAAGTAAGGAGATACTATGAATATTGGATAAAAAGGTCTAAAAGAGGAACAAAGAGTATTAAATAATCACATTGCTAACAAGCCGTAAATCAACTTAGTGAAAAATGTCCAAGCCAGGAATCGAACCCGGGTCCCTGGAATAGATCTCCAGTGCTCTACCACTAAACCACAAGGACGATGCCCAGCTTGGCATCTCTCACACTTATATAAGTCGGCGACTTATATAAGTGCGAGAGATGCCAATGTTATTATTTAATATTCAATAATTTCAAGCGTATTTTCACTGCTGAAAAGTAGTTGAAAAATTAATTAAAAACGAACAAAGAGGTTTGACTATTGTTACTAAATTGTGAGGAGCCAAATATAGTAAATGATAACAATAGGAAAAAATTGCCTAATTTTGAAATGTTGATTTTTCTCTTTTATGTAACTGATAATTACTTAAAACTAGGGGATCTAACACTGGCTGCTCGGATCACAAAACATAGGTGATAACCATTTTTATTAATGAAAACCCTAATATATCTATTTTTTACATTAAATATATTGTTTTAGATTGCCCACTGACAACAACAACAACAAAAAAAAAATATACGAAAAAATATCAATAGTGTATTCAAATAAAGATTTGAAATTTATTAAAAGCGGGACTTTCGGATTAGCCGCAGGTCAGGAGTTAATATCTGAAGAAATCGCCAAAGATTTCGCTACTTACAGCGACCTTTTTGATTTTTATTAATATTTGAGTAGTTTAAGCACGTAGCTCGGTACATGTTTGCTAAATTCGTGTTTTATTTAAATTACTTTATTTATTGATGAAGTTTTAATTTCGTCATGGACTATTAGTCGTAAACAAGTGCTAAACTATTTATAATGCTTTACGCAAAAACGAGTTAATATTTCGTAATTGGGCTGCACACGATAGAGATAGATTAAAAAATAATCTTGCGTGAAAAATATTTTAAAACCATAAAAAAATAAGCAAATTGAGATACAGTTTTCAAACAAATTGCATGTGAATGAACATGTTTTCCCCATTCGACGGTGTGAAAATTTGTGTGGTGCTTAGAACTAAAAAAGTACAGTAAAATCGAAATTTATTAGTCAGGTTTTGCCACTACCCATATATACCACTACCCGTCAGCGTTAATCACGGGCAAGTTTTGTCTTATAATATAAAGGGCTATTCAAAATAAAGGACTCAATTCTATATGGATGCATTTTCTGAACTATACGTTGTATGCGAATGATGTAAATTACATTTCATTATACTCCCATTAAACCGCAACTGGGAAGGCGCTGTATTTGAAGCACTGTGAAGATTTCTTGACGAAGAAAACATGTTCTAGAAATGTTTTTTGTGAGAAAATTTTTCTTTGAAAAGTGATTTTTTTTGTCTCCCGTAAGTTGGATGTTCAAAGTACACATTTGTACAATTTCATGTCCATATTTAAATACAATTTTATTGGATCCACAAATAAATGCAGTCTTCGAGACCTCACGTACTCTGTTATATTTTACTTTTTCACTTCCCTGCAATTACTGGTTAAAGTATATAGATGTTCAACGCCCCCCCCCCCCCCCCGAGCAACGTGAATAAAATCTAGATAGTATATGAATTAATTTCACACTTAATGAAAAATGTCTTGGGACCCTTAGTTGATCATAGCTTTGATCTGTTTTCTTATGTCATGTTCTGCTTGTTGCTAGCAATAGTGAATAACTGTTTCTTTTAAGATCCCCTCCTCCACGCACACAAGAAAAAAATTACGGGTTTACTTAACTTAAAAATGCAAAATTTTTTGTGCTGCATAACATACATCTTGCTAACAACTGCTGCTCTTGTGCACTAGAACAGATTTAGGAGCCACCTGATACAGCTCATATTCAAAATATTAGAATAATTACTTTTTTTTTCACAAACTGGAAATATCCCTTGGTAATTTAACATCTTTTAATGCAAATGTGCAAACGATATTTTTGTTAAGAACTTATTGTTGATTAAACTTATTTATTATCTTAAAATTAATATCATTTCTGAAAAGATTAATTGAAAAAAAAATATTTTGAAAATTCAAAATATTAGAATATTTATTTAAGTGGTTCAAAATATTAGAATATTTATTTAAGTGGTTCAAAATATTAGAATATTTCGCATTAATTCTCCTTTAATTATCACCAATTCATAACTGGTGGCATTATGGATTAAATTCAGACGATTTTATTTAAAATCGGTGTTTTTTTTACAGTTTGTTTGCTTTTTCGTCTTAAAATGGGTCGTCTGGGTGATATTCCTGAATCTATTAAACTTCGTATGGTTGATTTGTATCGTCACGGTAAAAATCAATGTTATATAGGGAATTATTTACATTGTTCGCAATCAAGCGTTAGTAAAATACTAACACAATATTAAAAAAATGGAAAATTTCAGAATAATCGTCGAAATGGCGGCCGAAAACCAAACGCATCTGCTAGAGCTGACAGGAAACTGAAGCGTATAGTTAAGAAAAACCGTTTTAAAAGTGTGCAATTCTTGCACGGAAAATGGAAAGAAGAGGGAGTTGAAGTTTCTACATCAAGAACATTAAAACGTCTCCATAAATTTAAGTTTGAATCTCGTATACCGAAAACAAAATCTCTCATGACTGCAAAACAAAAACGTATAAGATTCAATTGGTGTAAATCAAGACGTTTATGGAGCAAAGAAGATTGGAAAAATATATTATTTAGTGATGAAAGTATGTTTTGTATCTATACAACATAATTTCATCACTAACTAATATGTTTTTTCAACCTTCTTCGCTCCATAAACGTCTTGATTTCCACCAATTCAATCTTATACGCTTTTGTTTTGCAGTCATGAGAGGTTTTGTTTTCGGTACACGAGATTCAAACTTAAATTTATGGAGACGCCTTAATGTTCTCGATGTAGAAACTCCTTCAACTCCTTCTTCTTTCTATTTTCGGTGCAAGAATCGCACACTTTTAAAACGGTTTTTCTTAACTATACGCTTCAGTTTCCTGTCATCTCTAGCAGATGTTTTTAGATTTCGGCCGCCATTTCGGCGATTATTTTGAAATTTTCCGTTTTTTAAATATTGGGTTAGTATTTTATTAACGCTTGATTGCGAAGTGTAAAAAATTCGCTATATAACATTGATTTTTACCGTGCCAACACAAATCAGCTATTCTAAGTTTAATAGATTCAGGAATATCACTCACACGACCCATTTTAAGACGAAAAAGCAAACAAACTGCACAGAGAATATTGATTTTAAATAAAATCGTTTTAATTTAATCCATGATGCCACAAGTTATGAATTGGTGATAATTAAAGGAGAATTAATGTGAAATATTCTAATATTTTGAACCACTTGAATAAATATTCTAATATTTTGACTTTTCAAAATAATTTTTTTTTCAATTAATCTGTTCAAAAATGATATTAATTTTAAGATAATAATCAACAATAAGTTCTTAATAAAAATATCGTTTGCATATTTGCATAAAAAGACATTAAATTTGCCAAACGATATTTTAAGTTTGTAAAAAAAAGTAATTATTCTAATATTTTGAATATGAGCTGTAGTACACTATGACGCAAAAGTTTAGACAATGACGTCATTCAGCTTTAAAATGTAGAATTATGACGTCAGAATTACAAAAACCTGTAAATATATTCAAAAACTGATTTAAAATGCTATGTACAAAAGACAGTCGTTTTATTTGCTATAATACTAATTTTTTTCATAAAAATTCAAATGTGCTTGTCGCAAAAGTTTAGACACTATTCTAAATTTCTTTGAATATTCGCTGGCATATGCAAATTTAGAATCGATGATGTCACAAATTTGAAGTACTTAAGTTCTGCAAACGATTGCGCTTCATAGTCGACATGCCGAGAGCTAAAGAAATTCAAGTGAATGAGGTTTCAAGGATTTGGCAGTTGAAAGGTGAAGGGAAGAGCGTTTCTGAAATTTCTGCTATTATTAATAGGTCAAAAAAATCTATTTATCGAGTTTTATCGAGTGGTTCCGAATATAAAGCAAAATGTCGGTCTGGGAGGCCACGTGTGACAAATGTACGAGAGGATCGCCTGATACAAAGACTAGCGAGTACTCAACAAATGAGCGTACGTGGAGTTCAAAGCTCATCGGGACTCTCTGTATCAAAGGATACGATTCGTAGACGAATTTTGGAAAAAGGAACAATCGTTTATAGCAAAATGCAGAAGAAACCAGCTCTGAAACCACATCATAAGGTACAAAGACTTATGTGGGCTCGAAAGCATATGTCATATGGAGAGAAATGGCAGTCAGTCATATTTAGCGATGAAAAAAAGTGGAATCTGGATGGTCCAGATGGTTGTTTATCGTATTGGCATGACTTGCGGAAGGAACCTCGACGTTTTTTTAGTCGCAGACAAGGAGGGGGCTCGGTGATGGTTTGGGCAGCCTTTTGCTATAATGGACAAGTATCTCTGACCTTCACCAGTGGTCGTCAAACTTCACAGCATTATACACAGACATTAGAAGAAAACCTACTGCCATTTGCTGAGCTTCTAGGGGGTCCTCAGTGGGAATTTCAGCAAGACAATGCTTCAATTCACACTGCAAAACATTCAAAATCTTGGTTTAATTCCAATAATATAAGAGTTCTCGACTGGCCAGCATGTAGCCCAGATCTTAACCCTATAGAAAACCTTTGGAGCATCATGTGTCGCAAAGTTTATAGCAACGCTAGACAATACTCTTCTGAAAAGGAACTTAAGACATCTATTGAGAATGCATGGTACGATATCGATCCACAAACTATGCAAGATTTAGTTTCTTCCATGCAATCTCGTGTATATGACGTAATACATAAGCATGGATGCGCAACCAGGTTTTAAAAATTGTTTATTTCGATTTTATTTAATTTGTGCCTAAACTTTTGAGACAGCAGTTTATTTTTGTTACCATTTAATTTATTGCAATATGCACAATTCCACTTTTCTTTGTTATAAATATTGTTTATATGTACAGCACATTAATTTCAAGCAGTGATTTGAAAATTGAATAAATATTTTTCAAAGTATGTAAGAATTTCTTCATTGTCTAAACTTTTGCGTCATAGTGTATTTAAAACTTCAAGACACACTCTTTCAAATGATCTGTATGTTATTCACATGCAATATGATTTTAAGTGTAACCATGCGAAATCCAGTCTATATTCTAAAATTACTCGGTAGTTCAATTAGGCATTAGTTTAAAGTATTCTATAATATTAATAATTGCTTGAGAAAGGGTGACAATATGATATACTCGATAATCTCATACCCCACTTAATAGAATAATTTAAACAAAACAGATATTCAAGTAAGCAGGCTCAATTGTATTTTATCTAATTTTCCTTGGTCTTGTAAAATCGAAATTTAATTTATATAAAATCACATGATATATCATATAAAAATATCCCTGTATTTCAATCTTTATGATGTCATATTATGAATATTCACGCACTGAACTGTTGACAATTTTTCTGTTTTTTCTTTCTCCAACGTTTTGCTTCAGATTGACAAGGTTCTAACTGACAAAATCGGCTAAAATGAGAAGACATCATCCCTAATAGCACAGTGACACGAATATGACTAAAATTTAAAAGCGTCATGATCCAAATAAAACTTTTGCTGTCCATATTGCAGTCACGTGACATGGAAAATTAGTCAGTGTGACGCCGATATACCGCATTTTGTGACGAATTGCAAGTGACTTTGCAGTCACCCTGTGATGAGTGACTAAAAATACGGCCACAGTGAAGTTTTTAGAATCATAATGTAACGAATCGAAGGTATCACATTTTGATCACCATTGTGATTGGGATACATTTGACTCCACAGTGACGTCATATCTACTCTGTCGGGAGTAACGAAAAGACAGGCTGTTGCACTACATTAAATGTTGGCCTTTTTTCGGACAGTTTGAGACAAGTGGTGTTCTTTTTGCGACACAGGTGCAAATGCACGAATGCAGGTGCACGAAAAGAGCACCAAGTGACTATGGTGGTCTGACGGGTGACTAATGTGAAACGGAGTGCGGCAGCCTGTCTTTTTCATTATCCTCGGAATGGCTGTGTTATTAGGGATCTATGGCTTGTCTTCTGTCTTATGTATAAATGGAGCTGACACACGATGTATTATTGCAAGCATTTCGAATAATATAGTGCTCATAACGAAGTAATGAGAAACCGAAACTTTCTTCCCGTATTTTTCAAAAGAGTGGTTGAAGCTGTTAGAATCTTGTCTTTCGAAGGCAGCGAAATGACGACTACAAACTCAAATTTAATGAAACACAAAGAAAAAATTCCAATAAAATAACATGATTTTCACAATGCATTTATTATCATAAAACACATTTATTTACATAATTAAAATATATAAGAATGAAGTGATTCAAAATTGAATGCTTATGAGCTACATTTAAATTAAATTTAGAGCGTAAAAAATATAAAACAGATGAAAAACAAACGTTTGACACTCATTTTACACAATAAGAGGAGATAGAAATAGTAATAATATAATAAAATAATGTGTAGTAGCTGCGTAATTCTAAGGCTGGAAGTCAGAATTGCAAAAGGCTTTAGTTTTGCATATTTATACATAAATTTGGCAACAATATAATGAAAAGAATGTCCTTTCTTTTCATATTATAATTTTATAGATAGTCTCTAACGTGCTGAAGCACATTTTCTGTGATGTGCGAAAACATGTCTTGTTTTCGAAATATTTTTTCAATTATTATAATTTTTTTAATGTTGAAAAGGTATGAGATGTAATAACAAATTTTAACGAAAACGTGAAATTTAGCTAGAGTAAGTTGAAATTATTAAATTTAAAACGACAACGAATAAATACGAATTGTTAGGAGTACAAAGATTCGAACACACGGAACTATGAATACATGTAACAATTCAATCAAGCTTGGGTATTTAAGAGAAAAACTTATTGCTTCAATTATGTCACTGAACGATCGAGTAAGTTAAGTATCCTTCATATAAAATATTTTAAATCCGTTAGATATAATATATAAATATATTAGCTTTAAATTATAAATATAGTGATATGATTCTAAGAGTGGTAAGTATAATTTTTATCTCTCGCTCCATCTGTTATTACCGAATGTTATTTAGGTTGATCAACTTCCTCAAATTTAGAGTTCAGAATAATACTTTCTGTGAATGACGCAGTCGTTCTGTTCATATAGATCTTAAAAATGCAAGTAACTCCTGAGTATTCTTTGACCCCAGGACCATCAAAACATTTTTTGTTCATTTAGACACCAAGGTGGAATGTTCATGTTCAACAAGAAATTTCAAGACTCTGTAGGAGAGCTATTGTCATTTTTAACGCCGCTAGGTCCATAATTTTCAAATATCTCCAAAGTCCAAACTGATCGCCGCCTTTTTTCTAATATTTCATCAATGGAATGACAACGGTCCCAAGATGCGAGGCTTTTCATGAAGTCGGTAGGATTGCGAGATTTCTCATCTGTGAGAGATGCGACACCTGGAAAATAAATAAAAAAAATAGTTACAAAACTGATAAATATAAATTATTTAATCTTAACCTCCTCGGTTCGGAAGTATGACATGTGATACTTCTGAACCAAGGAGGATTTAAACCATTTGATTCTTTTACATTTTTACTTTACTTCTATATAGCTGAATGTTTTTGACCTTGGATCAAAATAAATAAATGGCAGCACTGATGCTTATTTCCTCCTATAATAAGTATTATTTTCAACTGAGTTTGAAAAATGCATTCCAAACAATGTGTCCAAGAAAGTCAGAAATTTTCGTCACTTAAACGATTTACAATAAAAAATTTTGAGGATTTGTAAATCATTCAATTAATTAAAGGTCTTCAATTTGTTACTGTGTGATTTTAGGTTATTGGTAATTAAATTGGTATTTTAAGGGTGTTAGTAATTTTAGATCCGTATTTGTGAACCTAAATTACCAGCCCCCTAAAGTATCAATTTGAGATAAAAGGCTCCTTCTGTCATCTATGGTGTCTTTTTGTTTGTGCAAAACCAATGAATGTGTATTCGCAGTGTTATTTTACCTTTGGAACCGAAGAGGATAAAGTGAAATTAAAAAAATATGATCGCAACTCTTTATTGCATGATTTCTTCTATTGTTACGATAAGAATTACTTCAGAATTCTTTGAATGGAGTATGAAAAATGAAAAGATATTTAAAAAATATTATTAGGGGTGCTTAACATGTGGCTCGCGGACCACCAAGCTACAGCTATTTTGGAACAGAATAATTTCCTTATTTAATGACAGAAACTGCGATTAAATAAGGCGAAGGCTACCTTTCGAAAATTGTGGTGTCAAACTACTCTCAGGCAAAAAGTTTGTGCAGCCCTAATTTTAATTTTAAGTCTATATTAAATTTTATTATTTGAGGTTAAGTGGCACAAAATTCAGTTTATCTATTCAAAGCAGCTTGATAGACATGGCACAAAAGCTCACTCAAATTAATATGGATCATACATTAAACTGATAGTTTTTCAGTATCTTTGATTATTTAAAACTAAGAATAAAAATTAAATTTTGTCTCTAAGGTTTCGTTTCTACTAATTATGTTTTCATAAAACAAAATGCAAAAATAAACAGTGGCATTGAGTAAATGAAATTGGCATCATTTGGATTCCTGATGTGAAAGAAGGCTCTTTTTGTGTAAGTATGTGTAAATATGAAGCATTCATCCGTATGTACACCATGAAGAAAAGGATTAAATTGCTATATTTTATCTTCAAATTTAAAATAGTTTAAATTTTTACTAGTTTAAAGAATTTGGTCTAAAAATATTTGTTCATTATATTATTTTAAAATAGAACTTTTTTTTTCTTTTTTTTTTTTTATAAAACAAGACATTTCGCCAGGAAAATATTTATTATGGTCCAGATAAATGTCAATGTTCGCGAGAGTCATAAGGAGGTTGAAACATGCGGTCATTCAAGCATAATTTGAAAAAATATGCCAGAAGATCGGTTAAAATAAGCGTGGTGATTTTAGCTTTTGTTGATATCACTTATTTATTATTAATGTTGTCAGATCTAGGGTGCCAAATAGCGAAACAGGAAGATTTAAAAGAAAAACAAGAAAGAAAAATCATGCATCAAGTACAGCTTATGGAACACTTTCCAACGCTTCCTGAATACTGTAACAGGACTTCACAGTTTAAAAAAGGTGAAAGAATCTAAGTTAACAGCTCAGAAAACGCATAATACATTTGAAAACCAGATTTTAGCAATTATCGTTCATAGCCGGCAGGATACTCTAAAACTTTTGTACATCCCTCTACATGATCTACAGATCTGTATATATACACCACATAGGTTTAAAATTAAGCTTAGTTACAAAAGACATAACACAGTCGATAATTCACTTTCAACGATTTCCAGAAACAGACGGAAATATACTCTAAACTTTTTGCACAGCCTTTTATATTCTCTACAAATTTTTATACCTGCCTCATATTAAATCAAAATTTAAATCAGGAAAAAACGCAAAACAACTGAAAACGTGCCTCCAGAAATTACTATCCACAGATGACAATGTATCCAGTTCTTTGTGTAGCCCTGCATATGAATTTACTTATATTCTACAATTATCTCCTAGTATATAAAATATAGTTTAGCTGGAAAATGCATAACTAAATTTAAAAACATTAAGAAATTCACACTCATACACAATAATTTTATGAATATTTGTGTAGCCATGTATATGATCTATAAAATTTATATATACCACATAGTATACAAAAATTTAGCTAAACTTAAAAATGTATACAATAACTGAAAATGCACTTCCAGCATTTATCGCCCATACAAAGTATAATAACAGAAATCTTTTGTGTGTCTTGTAAATGAACAATATTTGTTATGCACGTCATATTTTACAGTAAGCATATTGTAATGCACCTCAATAATAGATATACAAATTTCATTGCGTTTGAAATAGTGTAACATCGTTAAAATACGCTGCAAACATTTCTCCCCCGTATACCATTATGTAACCGAATTCTTTTATGTGACCCTGTAAATGAATGATAAATTCTTTGCACCCCATATTCTACAGAGCGCATTTAGTGCACCGCAGAAATGCATATTGCATATTAATTTCATTATGTTTTAAATAGGGTTACACCATTAAATTACACCGCAAATGATTTTTCCCCCATAGACCGCAATGAAACGGGATTCTTTTGACGGTCTCTGAAGACGAACTATCAATGCTAATGTACTCTTTTTTTTAATAGCAAACATGCCATAGTAAACCTCATTAACTTAAGTCCGAATATATTTACGAGCGTCAGAGCACCGGTAGACAATTATATTGGAAAGTGTTAAAAAGCTAGACTGCTGCTTTAAAAGTAGAGACTTTAAAATAACAGTTTTCTTGAATTTATGAGAAATAAACAATTCTTAAGGAAAGCAATGGCAAATTAATTCAACAATGCTAATTCTTGAAATAATTAAGGGGGCACAGGACCTCTGAGTTTGTCCAAACTATCAAAAACATCGCCTTTTTCAAAGTACCAAAACACAAACAATATGCAATTAAGATTTTTTTTCCTTTTCTGCCTAAAGTATGTAACCTTAACTACATTATCGAGAAAAAAAATGTTCTATGTACAAAATTAATATTTAAATTTAAAATTTAAAAATTTATCTGACAAATGCATGATTAAGTGCTGCGCGCATGATAAAATTCTAAATTATGCATATAGAAAACAATTTTTGATAAAAAAAATAGAATCATAACACACCCATTTCTAACTTAAAACCAAAATATACACAAAAAGTTTTGTTTGAAATTTAATTTTAGCACAAAATAAAGAAAAGTTCAAAAATTAAAAAAATAAATTAAAGTTTTTCAAGTGCAAAAAAGTAAATAGCGAAAATGTGTTAATTTTTTTGGTTTTAGAATGTAGACTATAAAGAAACGCATATTTGGTTAATTTTCATTAAGGGTTACACAGTTTAAAAGTAACAGTGCGCGCAATTTCCAAATTTACTAATCTGAGAAAACGCTTTTTAAAGTTTCAATATCTATGGACATTCAATTATTCTCACCGTCTATAAATGATTATAACTCAAGAAATAATGCAGATTTTTGAATGGTTTTTTTTTACATATTGTGAGAAATTTTAAAAGATTCAGAATAAAATAAAAACCGAAAACTAATTTTTTGAAAATTTAAAGGTCCTGTGCCCCCCCCCCCCCCCCTTAAAATTATTTGCAGAACAATCAGGGTTCATAAATCAAACAATATTACTTTTAACTACAGGAAAATCATTAAAAAAAAACCCTTTGGCGGTTTATGAGACTTCAATTGTAATGCACCTCATTAACATAAGTCCGAATATATTAGTTCAAGGAAAGCCATTTTATCTTAAGCCTGCGCAGATGAATTGAAGAAATTCAGGGAGTTGAAAATGACGCCCTCTTACGACTGATCGTTTTTTGCATGCTGGAAAAGGAAAAGCGTAAACCAGAAAACTCACAAAGAGAAATTACAGAATATTAATCCAGACAGAGATGGGTAACTAGGCCAAATGCGTACTCTGGATTAAAACCCCACGCTTCTGTAAAGTCAGTGCGATGGATGGACGGTAAATGTTTCAAAGTGAGGCATTACATAAACGCCGGATAATGGAACCTATGAATTATTAGTAGCTGTTTTTTTGAGGCGAACTTCTGTTTTGACAACTAGCCGCAGGAGAGGAAATTGACGCTCTTGTATGCGAACAAAATGTACATGTAGTGTGCACGCTGAAAGATAGACGCGCTTTGGTTCAAACTAGCGAGATGCCATTTGGAATGTGTAAGTAATCTATGGCATGTGCTCGAGAATCAGTTAAAGAACATCAAAAGAGTTCTCACGGTTACGATTACAGTAAGATTTGCGAAGATTTCAAATGGAAACACACAGTTTAAAAAAATTTTTAATCGCAAAACGATCTTCACAGTTAAAAAAACACAACGGGCGTTTAAAAAATGGTGACATAAAACAAACGCAAACAAACCCTTCCGTGCTTCACGTGTGCTGTTAGAACACATTCGTGACATTGTCATCTGCCACCATTTTGCGTTTCTGTGATCGGCAGGGTCATCCGAATACACCTCAATCGGTTTTTGTCTCTTGGGGTGTTCAAAATTATAGGCGTACATGGGAAAACCTCTAAGTAAGTGACATGAAAACGTCATCGAACGCAAGATTCTGCATTGTCTTTAGGCCGTGATTTATTGTCACCCCACAGCCTTCCACTGTCGTCGTCTGTAAAAGCAAATACTTGTAATTTTGTAATCCGGGTAAAATGATATGTTTTCGCCGCCAATGTGGGTGCATTTGTTCTTCTCGTTTCTTTTCTTTTATGTCGTCATTTCTACTGTTAAAATTAGCTTTTCTAACTTCATTCATGGTTTTCACCATGAAGATCAATTTGTGATGGAAAAAAATGGGTGTTGCCATTTGAAATTTTCCAATTTTGTCACTGTAACACAAACTATGAGAGTCCGACTATGAGAGTATGCTGTTCTTTAGTCCATTCTCCACCCCATGCCAAAAAATACTCACATTCCAAATGGCATCCTGTTGGTATACAGTCACTAAGGGCTCATACATCAGCAAAGTTTTTTTTTATGATTACATTAGAGATGAGATGGGTTCGATTTTTATACCAGCTTTTGGGCTCGGGTCCAAAGTGAAAATTTTAATTTATTCACAAATTGAATAAACGGTCAAGTGCGAGCATTACTCGCGCACAGAGGGTTCCGTAGAATAACTATATGAATTTGTAATTGTATTATAAAAAAGTTGCTAAAAGAATACTAAGACTTTTTAAAAAAACTATATAACGTAGGGTTGGGTATAACTGTATATATTAGAAAAGTGTAATCGGGTATATCATGAAAATTCAAAGAGATATATGGAACAATATCAAATATAGCTATTCGTATAACTCTTTTTTTAATATTATCATAATCTGTTTATGATGAACTTAATTCGGTACTGACAACAAAGGCAGTGCATAGTTAAACTTCATTTGGCATTTCATGAAACTAAATTCAGCGTAGTAATAACCTTTATTTCTACAGTGTATCTAAAACAAAACCTTTGTTCAAAGTTTAAATTTGGCATTGTGCTAAGCGCGCTTCGAATTGAGGTCTCAAAGTTGCAACGCCGCCTTGGTCAGTGCCGCGTTATTCCAGATAGGTGTTTAATTAACTTTTAAAGTCCTCGGGGCGTATTGAGAGATACAATCAATGCAAACTATCGCGAATCTCACAGTATTTATGCGATTCATTCTAATTAAATATTTCGAGCGCGATGCCCTTAAAAGACGGACACCTAATTTTAATTCCAAAACAGACAAATGGCACCAAGAATATTTAATTAAAATTTTCCTTTTATCATGTACGTGAAAATAAGCAAGTTCGCATTTTCTAATAAATTCGTTTATAAATTCTGGTGTCAGTTCATTATTTCATATGTTTATAAATAGAATTACTCCGTGCCGGAAAGGATTAAGTGGTCGCAGGACTCGTAAAGCTTCAAAATTTAAGAAATTTTAATTTTTTTAGATGTTAAACTCCTATCTTTTCTGAATATTTTGATATAATTGTTTCCTTGAAATTCCCATTAGAACAGAAGTTTTGGCTTTTAGAATTATACCCGCTCAATAGCTGAAGCGGCGTTTCCGAAACTTTAAAGTCATTATTTTCCAAATGGCGTTTTTGGGTATAACGCGCAGGATACCTCAAAAACTTCTGAATATTTCTTCATGAAATTTTCAAAACATACCATGTTATTCTGCATAAACGGAACCTAAAATTTCCTTTTTACTGTTCAAAAAAATATTTTTTTAGGTGATTTTACTGTTGAAATTTTCAAAATTTTGTACTAGCTAAATGCAGCATTGCATTAAAAATATAAAAATGCTTTAAATACAAATTTATTTAAGTTCAGGGAAATTATTACAATCTGAAGTATAAGTAAGCACCAAAATTTTCATTCTAGTTGCAATATTTATTTTGTAATCCTGCGCGTAAACTGTTGTGCCAATTTTTTGTTCGACAAATGTCTAACTGTTTCGAGCCCCCTATAAATACTAATTCTGTATCTTGCAATTTTTTAAATACATAAAACGAAAGAACATACTTATATCTTTCATTCCAATTAAAATTGTGTTTTAAAATCATATACATTTTAAGACATTAAATGTTGAAAATGGTCTTTTTTTTCATTTTTTCCACTTTTTAGAGTCCCGAGACCCCTTAAATTAGTATGTTTTTAACAATTTGACGTTTATGTCTTTTATACTGTTACTGGACATTACATTACACATATATATCATTAAAAGTCGTTAACTAGGCATAGAGTACGCCGCCCTGTCCTTGTGTATGTCCAAACTGACCGTACCCTTAAGGGTTAATATCTCAGCTAATTACCGATGATTTTTTTCGAAAATCATTATCAACAATGCTTTTATTCTTCTGCAACGGTAGGTATATTCAGTGATGCTCAACAATTTTTCTGAATGCCCGTAAATCGAAATTTGTGTATAACAGAAAAATGCTAATTACTCAAAAACTATGTGACCTAGGGTAATCGTTATAATTTTCCGGCAAGGTTTATATTAACGTCTACTACCTCTAATTTTTTCATAATTTTAGTTTCAGTAGATTCGGAGTTAGATGGGGGGGAACATATTTTTGCGCTACATTTTCAACAATATCTTTGAAAATATAATACCTAAAATTAAAAGGAATGTATTTTTGAGTTCAGCGTTACAAAAGCTTTCACAGGATACCCCACATGATATACAAAGAAAAGATTTTTTTTTCAAGTAGCATAATTAGCCCCTCTACTTTTTTACTAAATATATTTATGAACGTTTATTAATCTGAAAATATGTGGGTCAATGGTCTTTATTACTTCCTCGAATTTGAACTTTCCACGTTCCATAGTTTACGATTAAAATGGCTGTGACAGACGGACAGACACAGGAGTGATCTTATAATGGTTCCGTTTTTACTTTTTAAGTACGGAACCCTAAAAATGAAAAAAAAAATCCTGAGAAAAAAGAATGTTGTCCAAGTTTCTCAAAATGTTTGTCAATCCTTTAAAAATCAGTTTGAAAGGAAATTTCACTGTCATTGATGGGATATAAGGAGAAAAATTCTAGTATGTGATTCTGAAGCTTTTGCACGGTCAGTATTTTTAATGTAAATAAGCCGTGGGATATTCCTTATTTAACTTCGCTTTCTGTTTAAAGTCCTTTTCAGAATTATGGTAAAACAGAACTCATGTCTCTCTGCCACAGCTATACGATGATATTTTAAAAGAATAAGAAACGAGACTTTTGCAGATTTCTGCCAGTAGTTGGATATAAATCACGAATTTGCTATTTTAAACAGATTTTCAAAATCACGAAACGTTGTGATGCGGGAGTCTTTAAGATTCATACTCATTTCTATGATAGAAAAGATTTTAAAATGAGAAAATAATTCGAGAAAATTTTTAAAATGTTACAAATTTCTGCCGCATACTTTCTGAATCGGACTCGGGCTCTGATGACAAAATATTTCGGGCTCTGATTTCAAATCATCGGGCTCAGGCTTCGGGAAAAGAGTCAGAACTCATCTCTACTATACATACCCCCTACTAATACAGTAAAAATATACAACATGTATGTTGACAAGTCTTTAATTAACCTTATAATAAACGGAACTACAATCTTTTAAATGACCTTGGTATAATAAAATGTGTTCGCAGTTACCCCGGTTTTACAATACAGGGTTAGCCTAAATGATTCACCGGGTTTCAAAACACTGTGTATTGAGAGGTATATGACCTACAGAAGACGGGTGATACATGACAACATATATACACTCACCAATTTTAAAAGCCCACCTCGTGGCTCGCGTGCAGGAACGCATCACTGCTGCTGTGACGGACATTGACTGAAACATGCTATTGAACGTATGGACAGAACTGGAATACCGTTGGGATGTGTGCCGGGTGACTAAGGGCACACACATTGAATATTTGTAGAATGTACCAGAGACTTGGTGAGTGTATGCATCTTTTCATGTATCACCCGTCTTCGTACGTCGTATACTTGTAAATAAACAGTCTTTTGAAACATGATGAATCATTTAGGCTAACCCTGTATTTTAACCAGAAATTACACTCTTACGTCTCTATAGAAAATATAACATTAATCAACAATTTATTAAAATAAAACTCCTCACTATTGTCTTTATAAATGAAAAATAGTCATTTATTTTATTAAATTTTGCAGTTTTTAAATGAACTTTTGAGAAAAATCTACGTTTACAAACAATCAAGTCGAAACAATCGACATATCCAACACAACATAACAAACCATAACAAAAATTCAAGTTTAACACTTAAAATTTAGCTAATCTACATTTTAGTAAACAATATTGAAATTCAACAGTCTTATATGGGGCATTCTCACAATCTTTTGACTTTTGGGAAAAAAAAAATATGACAAAATTAAACTTGCTAAAATAACATTTTAATCTGATAGACGAATGCCTTAATGATTCAAAATAAAGAAAAAATGGCCAGCAGCAAAATTTTTTTTATTTAACTGAGGTTTAAGTTAAACTTGCGAGTTTAATTTTCCTTACCATTTTACCCCTATAACTTTTTATTTTCTTCTAAATTTTTACTTATAATGAATTTGCATAGTACCCACAGGACATTCAAATAAGAAATAATAACAATGTAGTACTTTTAATACAGAATTTTTGTATAACATTGTCTTAAAGCGGTGTTAAAGAAGAGACGGTAAGGTAAAAAAAGGGACGGTAAGGATGGAACGGTAAGGAAAATTACCATCTATTTTTAGGAAAATCATGTTAAGACTAAGTGATAGCCACAATGTTCATTGATTTTTAGAAACAGTTGTTAACATTGGATTATATATATATATATATATATTTTATTTGCCTCGAAAAGTGCAGGAATAAACCTTGGGGACGGTAAGACTACCAATAAAGCCACGATGCTTGAAATTGATATTTAAATGCTGATTTAAATTCTACAGTAAATTTCATGCCAAAGAATTTTAGACATTATTTCTCTAGCATACTTCTGCATGAGATAAAACTTGAAAAAAATTCTGTGGCTGTATCTGAAATGATTTTCTGTATAATTTTAGAAGAGGGATGGTAAGGAATCTAAAAGCCAGGGACAGAGTTTAAAAAATAATAACAACCCTAAAAATGTGTGCAGGATAATTTTTAGCTACATATTTATATAAAACAATAGTTCAAGTTTCAGAAAAAAATTACATTGAATTATTTTTATTGAAACAATTTTATCCAGACAGCTCCAAACTTAAAAATCAGCATCAGGGACACGGGACGGTAGATGAGTTTTCCTGGTATTTGGACCCCCAACATCGTCCAAAACTTATTTATCTCGTTAATATTGTTATGCAATCATGCAATCGGATGTTCCCCAGTATATGAAATAAAAAAAAAAAACACAAAAAAATGTATTAAATAAAAAATTATTATTCAGGGACATGAAAGTCAAAAGATTGTGAGAATGCCCCATATACGGTGTGAATCTTCAAAATGAAAAAAAAAAAAAAAGTCTGCGTGGATATAAGTTTATTTAATCGTAAAAAATTCAAAATTTAAAGCGAATTGGAGTTTGACATATCATTTTGTTAAAAGTTGCAATCCTTTAAGAACTTTTAAGGAATATTTTTTTTATGTGGCGATTGATTATTTTGAGTTATTATATCTTGTATTTAGTTACTTTCGAAGCAGACTAACGGACAGAATGAGTGGTACGAGCAAAACACTTAAAAGAACTTGTGCATTATGAAAAAATCGGAACTTCATAACAAATTGATAAACTTTTTAAAAAGTGTTTGTCTTGAATATAAGGAAGAGTTCAACGATAAAGATTGTGGAATTTTTTTTAAGTACGCTTTTAAAAGAAATAACTATAATTACGGTCACGTAAACACAATGAGAAGAAAAGAATGTCAAGGTTTAAAGCCAAATGAAAAATATCACAAGCAGGCGAAGCATTCAATTTTCTTTTGTGCTTATGATTTACGAAATCAGTAACCGTAAATTACCTCATGAAAGATGTAGTAAGTAGTTTATGATACTAGATCAATGACAATGCATTCTTTCCTCTAACCAAAACAGTGAAATGTAACGTATCTGTAAAAAAAAGTTAAGAAATGTTAATATGGCCATTACATGATGATATATTTATTTTAAATGGGTCGGTAGCAGCCTGTATTTATTTCTTTATTTTCAACTTAAATAAATAAATATATATATAACCATTAATTAAACATTATCGACCATCATCAAAAACCGCAATATTGTGAATGAAATGACAATAAAAATGGATACCACAAACCTATATATAGAACTGTATGTATAAAATAAAGTGCCTTATACTTAATTACAAGAATTAGTATGGAAGATAAAAAGCAGAATATGGATACCAAAAAAATTGAAAAACTTATATATTGAATTACGTTTTCAAGAGTACAGAATCCAATGATATAAGCAAATCGGTTGTTTTCTGTGAGAAAAAAAGCTAAAAGCTGAATTTTTTTCTCCTGTACTCAAACAACCAATATGACCAAGAGAATAGTTTCAAGATGAAAACAGAATATTATCAAGGGGCATGAAATGGAAAAAACAATACAACCCTTTAAATATTTAATTTAAAGCATAAAAAAATAGAAATATTACACAACATACCGAATAAAATCCCAGTTGATTTTCCAAAATATCCTCCCGCACATGGTATCCAAAAGCATGATAAGATTAAGGTGAATGAAACAGTTAAGTTAACACAGAAATTAAAACTCATGGATTCAGTTAATTCATTTTGAAATACCGTGATAAATTCAATTAATATAATATAAATAGAAAATAATTACATTATTTAAAATACCTAAAAACCCTTTTAAATTGCTTAATTTCTATTTTACAATATTGCCAATATGCAGCATTCAATACCACCTGGTGTAAAAAATTAAAATTATTATTCAATAGAAGCCTTAAAAATTTTTGGTGCTGCCATCTATTATGTTATTTTAAAACTATTATTATTATTCAAATGTCACAAGAAGAACCTAATAAAAGCTAATGAATTTAAAAGATATCAACTGCATTACCACACAAATCCTCATATATAAATAAAACCATACTATATATCATTATTAAAAAAATTAAATAAATTGAATGTTAATAAAATGCTTTCAATTTATTCTATTACCTTACCCATTTAATCTACACTGAGAAATTAAAATTTTTTATAACATTGATAACATATAGAATATAGCTATATGCTATAACATAAAATAAATTATATATAATAAAAATATAAAAAACTTTAATAATTACTATTAAATATAAAAAATAATAAATTAATAAAATGAATATATATATATATATATATATAAAGTAGAGCAAATACTTCCGGATCAGTCGGAAAAGAATGTTGATTGATTTATTTTTTTAATTTTAAGGTACACATACATCAGATTTAATAAAAATCAACCAAACTGAAGTAGGTTCTTCTAAGTTCGCTATTTTAAGGAGAAAGGTAATTTGCAAGGAAATTAAAAATTTGTCTTACTAAATGTAATTGAATAGACATAAGGCAACTATATCAAAATGTTAATACTTTTTGAAATCATAGTTTAAACCCCCGTAGGCTGTAATATAACCCAAACAATTCAATGAATGCCATCGAAAACTTTTGTGTGTTCCTGTAAACGAATTATAAGATCAATATATTTGAGTAACGAATTCATCCAAGATATTTACAAGATCAATACACTGTCCTAATTATGTTTGAAATTTTTTCAGCATTTCGGACTTATAGTGATGACAAGTTCTGCATATTTAGATTTTGTGTGTCCTTGCTTTGACTGTTAGTTATTTCCCACAATTTCATTAAAATATGGACAGATTTTATTTGATTTCAGGTTTCGGATCAGATTCGTGTGCTACATAATCCTACCCATACAGGACTCTAATTCAGAAGATAAACAAAATAAACGAGGTACATGTATTAAAATAAATTATTTAATTCTTATCGAAGATGAAGCTTTGTAACATTGGGTAAAGTTGACCTCGTGATATACCCCTACGATAATTCCAAATAAAAATAACTTTTTTAAAAACAAAAATAAAAGAAAATACATATTTTTCCGTTCGAAAAAAAAATCTCTCAACACACACATACACACAAAATCCTTTCTCCCTAATTAACCACACACTTAAAAAAAATTCATCATGTAATTAATGCGCTAAAGTATTTCGAAAATGATATATATTGAAGAACGCACTACAAACATATATTATACATCCTGAAGACGAAATTCATTACTAGTCCAGTAGAGAAGTTCTTAAAGAACGTCTCATTTAAAACATTAATCACCATTTCTTCAACATATTTGTGTGGTGCTTATAGTGTGTTAAGGATGCTATATATTTTTTCCTTCCCTAGTTCTACAACGCGAATCTTTATAACATATTCACAAAGACGTTTTTCTGTAGTCCGTGTAACAAATAAATAAATAATAAAAAGAAAGATATAAAGAAGATCCCCGCTTTTGTTCGCAAGTCGTTTACAATAAAATCACACACACACAAAAAATCATTAGACTCGGGATAATGTTTTTTAGAATAAGAACACAATTTTCGAAATATGAGTCGTCTACATAATAAAAATAAATCTTTTTTTTTTCAAACGGTTTTCACTTTTGATAACATATTAGAGTTCCTTGGATCAAAGCAGCCGGAAAAGATATAGTTTATTATTTGCTTTTAAATCTTATATAGTTTGAAGGGGTTGAAGATTGAGAATGTTTATGTTAAATCCGCGTGAAAAACTTTAAATTTACATCTTCTCATATATTGAAAGGATCCAAGATCTGGGCATTTTTTTGATTGATAAACATATTTTTTATTATGAAAATTGTAATTAAATTGATGTTAAAGAATATGATTTGTGAGCTAATATTAATTTTTACCCGACTAAAAAGAAGGGTTATGTGTTTCACGCGTATCTGTGTATGTGGATTTCTTTATAACCTCGAAACATCCCAACGGCTGGATGGATTTTAATGAATGAGGTCTCTATCGATTCGTCTTAACGGCCTAATGGTTATAGGATAGGTTTTGTTTTTATAAATTCAAAATGGCGGTAGAGACGAGAAATTTTTTTACGCACCCTATTTGAGTGGCATATCATTGGATAGGTCTTTCAAAATGAAGACGATGTTTCATTGACTATTTTACAGTCAGAAGCTCTGTTAAAATATTATACAACCTGGAAGTTGTGTATGTAGGATCTCTAGCTTTACTGCAACTCTAACCATCATAGACATCTATAGGCCTCATGAAAACAGTGTTTTTAGATAGGAACTAACAATTAAACACAACTTAAAAGTCATCAATACAAGTAAATAAAAAAAAATAGATAAGTAATATAAACAAGTAATATAAAAAAAATATTTTAAGTCAATTCCTACTTAGGTCAATAAATTATTTTTTTTTCTCTCTCATTCTTCTTTCCTCTTGAGTGGCGCTTAAAATGCCTTGATCAAGAAGAGGCTCTCTCAGTCTTAAAATTCATTGATCAAGAAGAGTGCTCTCTCGATTATTGAAAATGAATTAATTTAATTAATGAATTAATATTTGAAAAAAAAACTGGATTAACATCAAGTGTCATCCACTACAAGTTTTAAAAAATTTATTTGAGCTTGATTGGATGAATAATAAGTATTTTATTAACGATTGAAAATTTGAACAAGATATATATAGCAAGAGTGTGAGCTAATAGTGGGAAATGAAAAAAAAAATAGTTTCACATTGATGAGAAATAATTAATTAGTTCGCTTTTTACGCAGTCGGATTTTTTGATTTTTTAAATTTAATTGTTACATAAACAGAATGAGCGCCGTCAAAAATATTAGTGCGTAAGTTTACAGTTTATTCCAATCTCTATTTTTTGAGATGTATAGAGAAATTTTACTTCTCGACGGTAAAAAGGGGCCGTATCCTGTTACGTTCAGCAACATATAAAAAAACCGTAAAAAGCAATTAGCATATTTATACGAAAATTTTTGTTAAATAAAATTAATTTATTTTTTATTTACTATTGCACATTCTCAACTGTTAATTCTGGATTTTATCCAGAGTCATATCGTAGAAAGATCTTGCCATGTGGACCAAGAAAAGTATATGAACTTCTTGCCCGAATCCAACTGTTCAGGAGATACAGTCAAATTTCTTCTGTGACGTCCTACATAAAGAAAAAAAAATAAATACGATTTATTCAAAAGTGGTATCATTGGAAAGTTCTTGTCATGGATATCAAGAAACGTACTGGAACTACCCATCTGAATTCTATCGTTTACGAGATATGGGTACATTTCTTCCGTGACGTTATGCTCAAAGAATAAAAAAAGCAAGAAGGTTTCCATCAAAAACTTTAGTCTTTTTTTAATCTCGTTAGTTAATCTTGGTAATTAGAACTCAGATTAGAGACAATGCTTCTTCAAATAAAAGTGTTGGAAACATAAGTGTTTCCAACAACATTCACAAACAATGAGCGATTCTTCTCGCTTTTGTGCTTCTTTGTGCATGCCGTCACGAAAGAAATGAACCCATATCTCGTGAAGGTTGAATTCAGACGTGTAATCCCTACACTTTTCTCGATTTTCATGACAAAAGCTTTCCAACGATACCACTTTTAACAAAATCCGATTTCTTTTTTATCTCTCTTTAGGTATGACGTCGCGGAAGAAATTGGACACTGAATTCGGGAGGATAGTTCCAATTTATTTCTTCTTCTCCATGGCAAACGCTTTCTAAACAATACCCCTCTTGGCAAAATCCAGAACTAACAGTTGAGTTGAGTATGTTTCTTAGTTAGATTTTCTATAAGTTTTTCCAGGTTAATATTTGCATGACCTTTAAAGCTTTGTCTGTGAAAACTTAATTTTTCTAAATTTATGAATCAGCCCTTGACACATTTTCTTTTACAACTCAATGAAGATTTAAGAAAGGTATATAAACTGTACCTTTTTCCTTACTGCTTTTATGCAAGGAATTCAAATATGGTGTCAAAGGGATGTTACCGTTTGAAAAAACTAAGTTGGTACATTTTTTAGCATGTAGACAGACTGTCATTTCAAAAATTGTATTCATATTCTGAAAGAAGACATTATTATTTGTCTAATGGCATCTTTGTTTTGTTTTTATTGTAAATGATCTGCGAATAAAGACGGGTGTAGCCTTTTTTTTTTTTATACGAACTGTATGTAAAAGCATGAAATTTGTAGACATTACTATTTAAATCTCGTTGAATCAAACAGAGTTTATCATTTTTCTATAAAAGTGATACATCTTGAGTTATAATTGATTGCTCCCCGATAACAGTTTTCTCTGACAATTCTGTTTCTAAACTCTTTTCAAGAGTTTAGTCTCTGTCATTTTGTGAATATTTTCCCGGAAGATTTTTACCTTTATAGAAAAATGGGAAATGCTATTCGATTTCTCGGTTTCTAAATAATAATGCCTGCAAATTTTGTGCATTTAAGAATAGAAATGACTTCGTGAATGTGTCATAACGGAGGATGTACAGATTTGAGAACAACACAACCTTAAGTAACTATAAAACCACTTGCACATTACAAAACTTAGCTACAGATGTCGAAAACGTCGCATTCGTATATTTAAAATTGTATTTAAATTTCCATCTCACAAGTTTTTTAAAGTTACGTGATTCCATAAGCTGGATAAATTTTATTCATGCATTTTAACCCGTTCGCCAGAAGAATCCATTATTAGCAGTCTGTCCAGACTTTTTCCCCAGGGTGCTGTTATTGTGAAATTGAGAACAGCTTTTTACATTTCGTGAAAAATCTAGTCATAATTTTGTGAATATGAAGTGATCATTATATTCAGGTTCTTGTTTATACCATTTAAAGAAATGTGTGAATGTAAAATACGTACATTTTCTTTATATATGTAAAAGTGACAGGTGAGACTTTACTTTTAAATGATTAAATTTGTGAAAGGTTCAGTTAGGAGATGGTAAAGTTTTGTGAAAGTCTTATTTTTAACACAAAGAATTTTATGAAGAGTCCTGTTTTAAGGTGAAAAATTTTGTGAAGGGTTCTGCTTTGAAATGAAAAATTTTGTGAAGGGTTCTGCTTTGAAATGAAAAATTTTGTGAAGGGTTCTGCTTTGAAATGAAAAATTTTGTGAAGGATCCTGTAAAGAACCCAATTTCTTCCTAAACAGATCCCTGAATATACTTTAATTTTTGAGTACTACTTTTAGGTTTATTTAATCGATGGAATTATGTGATTAGAAAATTACAGTTCAGAAATACTGGTGTTCAAATTCAAGGATTTCGCGCACCCTACAGAACACGTATACGTGTCTAGTCCCGAAGGGGGTAAAGGGAATTTTCAGTTAAACAATAATAACAAGAAAAACGATTTTACTTTTGCCTTAAAGTGGATAAATAAGGCACTTTTGATAAATTAAAAATAATTATATATGACAAAATTTAAGGTTAAGCTATAAAAATGTATATTTAAATTGCTTAGGAGTATTCAGCAGAAAAGTTCTTCAATAATTTTCACCTAACATATTGAATGGAAGGTTAAAACAATGTACAACTTTGTCTCTTCAATAAAAGAAAACTGTATTTGAGACATTCGGAAAAAATGGGATACCGATTTCATAATAATTTGCATAAAACCATAATTACTAAACAAATTGTCATGTAATTCATAAACAACATTTATTTTATTAACTTTTAATTATTTTACTTAAGAACTGTAATTGCATTATTTTGATGCATGTTAAAAGTAAATAGCTCAAGAACGTGAAATTGAAAATTTAAATGCGAACTTATATGTATTTGTATATTTTGATGTAAAAATTCTAATATAAGACTGTTTTTGTGTGAAATTTGTAAAATACGATTTAAAGTAAAGGAAAAAAAAATGAATGGCGACTAAAACAAAGGTACTGGCTACTGACAACTAGGCGAATTTAGTAATTTTCGTGTTATAAAATCTATATATCATCGTATTTGATAAGAAAGAAAATAGTAAAAGCATGCAGCAACATCGATTCGCGAACAATAGAGTTTGCTCTTTTTAAACAGATGGCGCCACTAGAATTTGGAAATAGTGCGTTTTTAGAACTCGTGTTACTACTGAACCAACAGGTCGAGCCAGTGGTGGATTCAGGAAATAACCAAGGAAATAGCTACCAAACCCGAAGCATCGAAATATCCCCCCCCCCCCCCCGGAATATTTGAGATTTTATGCTTTATAATAATTTAAAACTGAAAATTCCTCCTCGGAACTCCACAATGCACCCCCCGCCCCTCCCGGAGATGAAATTCTTTCATGAGGAAAATGGCTGAATTCAAAGAAGCAGTCATATAACAGATAAATTTTTGAGTAATAAGTGTTTCTATATAAAAGTAGTTCAATAGTAAAACGAAAGAGCTACATGTTTTCTACTTTTGCATTCGCTATTTCTAGCGTCGCGTCCCCCCCCCCCCCCCGGAGGGATTATACAATTTAAGGGAAGTATGTTTATCTTATAGGCCATTAATGAGGAGAAAATCCAAAAGCCGTAGTTTCCCTCACCCCTCCTGGAGGGATTATGAAATTCAAGGGCAGTATGTTTATCTTATAGGCCATTAATGAGAAGAAAATCCAAAAGCTTCCGGGTGGAACAACATTTAATGCGCCGGAAGAGTGACTTTTCCCCCACGTAACATCTGAAATCAGCACGGCTCAATTTTTTTATTTTACATGGGCACGAACTTTAAATAATTTGGGTAATAAAAATCAGTTACAAGTGAAATTAAATGAGTCAAATAAAAATAATATTCCAATATTTCGACTTGAGATATGGGGTTGATAAACCAATGAACAGTGACGAAAACTAATTTATCGGTCTGCTTAGACTATGGTGCAAGCTCTTCCTTATGCTGGAGATGTTTATTTGAAGCAGTTTCAGAAGTGAAAAGGAAGTACTACTTAAAGCCTTCAAAATCTCAGTAGTAGTTCTATTTTTATTTTGCAAGTATAAATTTGAAAAAAAGAAAATCTCCACTAAATTATGACTATAATAAGCAAGGAAGAGATTAAGCTATACAATTAACTAAAAAACATGAGAAAATAACCTGCATCGAATGCTAAACTACCGAAAATACTGGAGGTTGTTATCGAATCCAAACCGATTGCTTTCTGACACATTCCTGAATTCATTTTTGTCCGTAAACGCACGAGATTGGCAGATGCTCTTATTATCTACTATGAAATCATTTTTTTTTTTTTTTTTTGATAAAGTTATACAGGATATTTCAGAAAATGCTGTCAAAGTTGACGTTTTGAAATGAATTTTAGGGTAAGGTAGTCCGATAAAAGTCATTATGAAACAATAATCATTTATAACAGCTCACGATCTAACTCATTTATTCAAAAATGAAAAACTATTAGATTCCAAATCATTGCAACAGTTACACCTGCAAGTGTCATACTTTCACGTTTCGATATGTTATATGTATCTTTAAATGTGTCAGAAAGTTTCGCGGGGATAAATATTTTTTGATAAAACACTTAAATGAATGGAAAGGTATGCATTTCGAAAATATACAAATTGATTTTAAAAGATCTTTAAAAAAGGAAATTACAAATCAGGCGTACGGAAAGAAGCAAAAACCACATACAGAATGCCCAGTAATTAACCGAAAATTTGAAATTTCAATAAATTTTTATTGGGACGTCATTGTGACGTAACATTTGGTGACGCAACACTACGCGGTTTAGAATTTACGAAACCAGAACAAACAAACCTTCGTAGACTCCACCCAGCTAAAGGACCACACTTTATGTTCACGTGCTAGATTCTGCAGGTAGATGGCATTTTATTCTTCCTTATTGCCACTGTGGACAGACGGAATGAACTGTATTGATGGTTTTGGGTTTATGCAGGATGGTGCCAGGCCCCACAGAACTAAAGAAAATTTTGAACTTTTAGTGGAACATTTCCATGACAGAGTTTTAGGTTTGAATTGTGCTGACGCAACAGGTCAGGGCCTGCCTTGATTGGCCTGCCTATTCTCCTGATTTGAACCCCCTGGGCTATTTTCTGTGGGGCTACTTGAAGGACAATGTGTTCAAAAATCCTCCACAATCATTAGATATGCTCCGACAGGTCATTTCTGCTAAAATTTCGGGCATAACACTGCCAACTATTCGCTCAGTTTTGGACAACTTTGATCTTAGGCTTCGTCATATTGTTGCAAGTAATGGGCTTTTAACTCTTCTCAAACTCTTTTACTAAACAATTCAAATTTTTGGTTAATAACTGGACACCCTGTAGGAACATAAGATAGCAATTCAATTATTTTGACAAAAATACAGGGTGATTCCCAGCCGAACCTGAACATTCCTTCATAACTTTAAGGTGGCCAGAGAGACAAAATTTTACTTCTTTGTTTATAAATATTTTTTTTTCTTTTTTTTTTTTAAATGTGTATTGGTATTTATGTTCCTTTTCAAACGTAATTTAAAACGTAATTTATATTTATGTTCCCTTTCAAACGTAATTTAAAAAATAATAATTTATTTAAAAAAATTATAAATTTTTATCCCATTTAAAAATTGACATCTTATGACAGAATAATGTTTTTGGATCCTGTTTTCATTTTGGAGTACAGAAAAAATATTTTTTCTTCGATATTTACAAAACAAAAAAAAAAAAAAACATTTTATTAAAAAAAATCACTTTTTATTAGTGCTTTTTACTACGAGAATCATATTTTCTCTTTTCTCTCAAAAAATCCTGGACAATTTAATCAATATACTGGGTGCCCTACTAAAGTCCTGCCCACCCCTACTCCTCATAACTTCAGAACGACGACAGCTATAGTCATGAACATGGAGTCTAGGCATAGTAAAGTGGCTATGTCCCTACGCGATGACATCATCTCCTTATATTGCCACCTAGCGATAAATTACGGAGTCAGCGTTCCTATCCCAAAAAACTGTACGAAATACAAGAAAAAAGTCAATTACAAAGTTGTAGAGAGTCATTAATTTAATATGAAATAATATCTAACATGTAAAAGAACGTTATTGAATCTCTGAAATGGGAATTTTTCGATAAGCAATCGTGAGCTTAAATACGTCACTCGATTGTAGAAGTGCACTATTGTACGGAAAATGCACATTTAATAATAAAACTAACAAACCTAAGAAATTATTTAGCTTAACAAGAAAATCACGTTAAGTATGTTCAATGTGTCCACGATCTGCAGCAATGCAATGTGTAGTCCAGTGCATCTTTACCTACTGTAGTCGATAGCGCTACTTAGTAAAACTTAATACCCCAGAAGCAGAATTTTCTGCGTCAGACTGCAGCAAACAAAAATTTATCTGCGACCCAATAAGCCTAATATCATAAGAAATAACAGAAACACTTAAAGTAAGCAAAATTTCCATTTATAAAGAATATATATAATATAAGGATACAACAAATACCATAAATCTAGAGACTTAAAGCAAATTTCAGCTATTTTTTAAGCCCAGCATTTATTTTTAAGTTGGTGGATTAATCTGCAAGGTTTAAAATAATCTGCAGCGCCCGCTTCCGTGCTGCACTGTTTCTGCTACTGGGCTTAATACACTGCTCAAAACAATTAGAGGAGCACATGGTTTTAACGAAATTACACAAATATTTACACCGATAAGTAACGTAAAATAAAACATCCATAATTTAAAGTGTTGTAGAAAACAGATAAAGAAAACTCCACACTTAAATTAAAGTTTATGACGTCAAAAACTAGAAAAAGGAGATAAGTGCAGAAATCGGGATTTTACAGAAACGTCTGTTTCACTGCCTCAGTTGTAAAATTCAATTGCTAAGCTTGTGTTTTGAATAAAGGTAGCTTGAAAATGTCACAACAACACGATTTAGCGCAATCCATGGCTTAGCGTGTTATCGGGACAATTGAATTTGGGGAAACACAACGAAGTGTAGTGGACGTTGTTGGAGCCGCAAAAAGTGCCCATGAAAGGCTCTGGAACCGATTCCAAGACACATGGAATGGTAGTCATCGACAAGTGCAAGGTCGAAAATGTGCTAACACAGAAACTGATGACCGATATATCCTGTTAACAGCTCGTCGAGACGGAACGGGTAATGCTACTCAGCTGAAAACACAGTTGTTCTTGGCCACAGGGTGAAGGGTGTCCAGCCAAACAGTCCGAAATAGGCTTCATCAGGGTGGTCTCTATGCACGTAAGCCAATGGTCTGTATTCTGTTTACCTCAAGCCACTGTGCGGCCTAAAGAAGGTGGAGAACTGAACATCGAGTTTGGAGACACCGTTGTTGGAGTCAAATTCTGTTTACAGACGAGTCCCGATTAAGTCTGGATGTGACATCTGATGTGCTTTGGCATGGAGAGAAAGAGGCACTCAAAATAATCCCACATTCGTTCGTGAAAGATCACATTACAGACGAGGTGGTTTGATGTTATTGGCTGGAATCAGCATAGGTGGACGTACGGGCCTGCATATCATTCGGAATGGCACTTTGACGGTCCGGAGTAATACAGACGAGATACCGAGACCTCATGTCGTATTTTATGTTGCAGAAATTAGAGATTTCTTTTTTTCCATGCGTGATAATGCCAGGCTTCATACAGTTCATCTTGTGGAAAACATGCTTGAAGCTAAAACAAAACAGCTTATGAAATGAGCAGCAGGCTCTCCTGACCTAAATCAGATCGAACATGTTTGGGACATACTCAGACGACCCATTGCTGCGAGACCGGGGCCTCCTTTTACTGTCCGGGACTTGGAGATTGCAATTCGTGAGCAGTGGAACAGTATTCCCTAAAGTCTTATCGATAACCTCATCGCATCCATGGAAAACGTGTGTGCAGCAGTCTTAACCCTTAAATGCCGGGTGTTCCCTTTCGGCAACATACCCAATTTAGGCTTATAAATACTATTAGAATAATATTGAAGCTATAATGCCTAATGTTGCCAATAAAATACATTCTGAAAATATTATTAAATCGATTTTAAACATTTAGATGGCAACACTTGTGCTGTTTAAGAATAAAGATAGATTTATTTTTTCAATTGTTGATACATGTTCTTTTTGTTTTGTTTGGAAGCTTGCGAAATACCCTATTTTGTTCTGCAGCGAGCAAGTAAAAATTATTTCTTATCATAGTTCTCAAAATTCTTGTGTGTTTAATATTATAGAATTTTATCAAGGAAAATTATTTTTTCAAATAAACACCAGTATTACCGATTAGTAACAATCAGTTTTTTAGCCGTAAACCATACTTAAAACAAAATATGAATTTTTAAAGTATTTTTCCCATGATTTATTTAAAAAAAGAAAGCCGAAAAACATTTTTTAATTAATTTTTGAAAAATCAGGCATTTAAGGGTTAACTGTTCGAGGAGACTATACGCCATATTAAAAATCTTGTATCATTTCTAAACAATACTATTTTTTTTATCATTTACATGAAACCAAATTGTTGCCCTAAACCATCTTTTCATGTTCTTTTCATCTTTTCAAAGAATAAAAGCTCCCTTACAATTTTTTTGCGTCTTTTTTTTTTGTATTGCGCATTGATACACGTGTACTATCCATTTTATGCCCATACATACGTCTTGTACTGTTTTCTTCACTTTTTTGCTTGCTCCCCTAATTTTTTTGAGCAGTGTAGATAGTGTACATTGAGCATACTTTGATTTTCTTATTAAGATAAACCGTATCTTGCTTGCATATGTTAGTTTTATTAGAGTATGTCTTATAATGCTACACTTCTGCATGCAATTAGTGGCGCATTTAAGTTGAATTTAAGCTGATATTTAAGCTTTATTAGACATAAAACATGGGTTTAATAAAGTTATTTTTACTACAAGACATTATTTCATATTAAATGGAAGGCGCTCACAAATTTGAAATTGACGTTTTTCTCTTGTCTCTTATTGTTGTCGAGATAGGAACGCTAACTCCCCAGTTTACCGCTAGGTGAAGCTGTAAGCTGTCTAAAGCCAGTTTACTATACCTAGACATCCCGTTCATAACATTAGCTGTCGCCATTCTGAAGTTAACGGGAGTGGACAGGACTTTAGTGGGCACCCTGTATAACTGAAAATAACTGTACGAAGTCTCATAACTTTATCTTTCATAGAAATTTTGATATTTTAATGTAAATGTGACGAATCTTGAAAAAAAAAATCATTGAGATAAGTAAATTTAAAGTTTTAAGTACTCATTAGACAACCACAAGCAATATAACATAAAAATGGTTATAAATTTTGATCTAATTATTATATTTATTTTTGAATCATTTTATTCTAAAAACTCTAGAGTAATTTTTAAGTCAAGAAAAAGTGAAAATGTAATATTTCGGATATTTTGTGTCCCGGATCACCTTAAGTGGTTACACCACTTTGGGATTTTCAAAAAATCGATTTTTTTTGACCAGATAAATTGTTTATACTTTTAAGAATAACCATTGTAAAATTCAACTTATTTCCAGAGTTATAGCGCTTCGATTATCCGATAAATTGGATTTTCAGTGTGTATCTATAGTCAACATGAGACCCCAACAAGAGACTAAAGAGGACAGGAAATTGAAAAAATAAAACTGCTCAAAAGGAATTGGAGGACATCGCTGCATAACAGCACATGTACAGTCCTGTAATCTCAGATTGAACGTAACTAAAAAATATTTGGTTTCAAGATGCTGATATGGCACTTTTTCTTCTTTTGCGTTTTTCTCGATACTACTTTTTTCAAACTGGCGTACAAGATACCTCAAGGTCTTCTTAATTGATTTTGATGAAATTTAAGTCACATATTCTTTCTAATATTATCTAAGATGCAGCATAGGATTTTTTTTGATTGGTTCATTTCTTTTTATAAATTTTTGAATCTCAAAATTTTTATAAAATTCAAAGTTTTTTTTCAAACAGCTGGCATTTCTATATTTAAAAAAAAAATTAAAAATTACTACGCTATATCTTAGCTACTACCTTTCTAAATAAGAAATAGTTTCATTTTTCAGACGATGCCTTACAGATAAAAAAAATTACACCATCAGTAAGGATTTTCAAAAGAGAGGACTCATATCTCCGTCATTTTTAATTATTTTTATTTTTATTAATTGTTCATAAAACATCTACGTATATGTGTAAAATAAAAATTATTATTTATGTTTAATAGATGCATTAAAAATTTTTTTTATTTTCATACCCATATTTCCATTAGTCAAGGTGGTGAAACCCCTTAACGTAAATGAAGACATTTTAACGAATTGTTCAACAAACTTAACCTGGTTTATGAGAAATGTGATGACATAACGATAAGTTCTAGAAGTGGCATCATCTGTGCCCATGTAAGGCTGATCCAGATGCTCCACAATTCGAACATTATGAACGGCTGACATTATGAATGGTATCACGTGTTACTGAATTACAGTGTTCACTTCTAGCATTTTTATAAAGTTACCACATTTCTCACGAAGCGAAGAAAATCTGTTAATCATGACAGCATTCATATTATTCTGAAAGGAAATTTGGGTTCACTTTTCAATGAGACATCGTGTATTTTTGAACAAATAAGAGAGTTGCGATCAGGGCTGCGGAGTCGTGGAGTCGGACCCATTTTGGAGCAAAAGAGTCGGAGTCGCTAAAAAACAAGCCGACTCCAGATTTTTTTGTTAAACATTTTAAAGAGAAATTAACCCGGGAGGAGTCCGTGGGGTATGACATACCCAGGGTGCGTACGGATTTTACAATTGCCACCACTATTTCTCGAAAAGTAATCTTCAGATTACTTAATGGCATAATCTGTAACAATTGTCTACCACTAAATAAGGTGACGATTATTATCTGCATTTACTGGTGACAAACTAAAAACAGTTCATACTCTGTTTATGCGCGACTTCCCTCGGGTTAAACTAATTATATGTAATTTTAAATCTATAAAATGAATTATTATTGTTATCTATGGACTATATCAAGCTACTCAAGTTAAAGATACTGATTTACTGCGGTGTACAAAGTAGATACAGGTACAGGGTAACCCATGTACAGAGTAGATGAAAACTGTTTTAATTCATAACTGTAGGAGATATTTTACATAGAATTAAGACAATTTATGTTAATGGGCCTGGATCAGACTGATAAAAAATTGAGCAGGCTGACAAGGCCAATATAACAAATTTGAAAGAATCAAACTACGCTGATAAAATAGGATCAATTTACAATAGGCAATAGGCATGATTGGAGTGAGAATAAACATAAAAGCACGGTGGAGCGTTTTAGGGGACGGGTCTTAAAACTTGGTTCATGCAGATCTTTTACCGGAGGTAATGCTAAAATTATAAATCTGTGTTATTTCTGGAGGCAAAAGAACTAAGAGCCAGGTGTAGCATTGTGATAGAAGCCTTTTTCCGTCACCCCTCTTTCCCCCCCCCCCAAGTCTGTATGACCAAAAAGTCAAAATTCTACAATACCAATCCTGTATTTATTTATTTTTGTGCACAGGAGTAAAGATAAAATGAAATTGTAACTTTTTTTTTTTTCTGAATCTGCGATACCCAAAATAACGCTAAAATAGTGAAATTTCGTTATCTTTCATCTTTTGAATTTCGGATTTTTCAAGTCTGCAGAACCCAAAATAAAACTAAAATTGTAAATTTAATTAAAAAAATGCATTTTTTTTTTTTATTATTTCATTAGAATCCATAGGATCCGAATTATTTCCAAAATAATAAAATTTTCATTTTTATTTTTCCTCCTTTCCATATAAGTTTTTCGAGTCTGGAGGAACAAAATAACAAATTGTAACAATTTCACTTTTTCTCCCCAGTCCGCAGGCGCAGATCCAAAATAGTAAAATTTCCATTTTGTAAATAAAGACAAAATCTTGCTTAATGGTACACAAAACACGAGCTTTAATAAGCTAAAAGTTAATTTCTACGTTTCGAGCTGTTTCTACTGCCGTCTTCAGGAAAATATGATGGTAATAAGGCTCAAAGTTCAGAGACGAAAGCTTCCTGTACAAGAGATAATTAGTCGAAACTTGACAAATGATTAAATATGATGAATCATTTTCCCAAAGACGGCTGTAGAAACAGCTCGAATCGTAGAAATTAACTTTTAGCTTATTAAAGCTCGTGTTTTGTGTACCATTAAGCAAGATTTTGTCTTTATTATATTTATGGTACAATTGTCCAGTATGTGTTATTTCCATTTTGTGTTCTTTAGATATGTTTTGTGTTATTTAGATGTTTCGATAATTGGATTTTTCGGGTTTGCGGGCGCGAAATTATAACATTAATAAAGCGGAAAATATAATTTTTTTTCCTGTTTTATTTTTGAAGCCCAATGAATTCCGAAATAGTGAGATTTTAGCTTTATTTTTCTTATATTCCGTCATTATTTTAACCAACAGGCAACACTAGTACCCCAGCCTGAGTACTAGTGTTGCCAGCCCGGAGTCGGAATAGGAGTCTGAGCTCAGAGTAAAGATAAAGTCATTAAAATATCCCGGAGTCGGACATTTTCCCCACCGATTCCGCAGCCCTGGTTACGACTATGTTTCTACGTGGTTTTTTTCTGCTTTCCCATGCTTGATTTGCAAATTCATTTTTGTCAGATGTTTTAGAATCGCTCAACGTATATATTGGAGAAATAAACACTTGATTGGTCACAAGCAGTGAATGTCATTTTTTATTGCCACATGACTATTTTATTTTAAGGTGGCTTTCCAATTCCCTATTTCCCTTGTCTCAAAAAGCAGTTTTGAATAGCCTGTCTAAACCATTTACAAAATTGTTTCGTAGTCATATTAAGGTTAAAAAAACTAAAGAATTATTATTTCCTTATAAATGTATGCTGGTACGTCTTTGATTAAAATTTAGCGCTAGCTCATTACCATCTTATAGGGATTTTTGTGATCAGAATATTTAGTTTTAAAAACTGACAATATTTTATGATAAATAAATTGTTTTCATAGCAAATTTGTACTTGGGAACAGTTGGAAACAATATTTTAAAACACAAAACTTTCAGCAATTCAAAATCTATCTCTACTGCTGCTACTACTACTACTACTAAAAAAAATGGAAAAAAGTTTTAAACTACAGTGCAGTTTGAACATTTGGATTCCAATATAAATTAAGTGAGGCTACACTATCTGAAATATCTCGGATCAACAGTCCTATGCACATCGAATTGAATTTACGATTACGACGCTCGCTAGCGAAATTTACCAAAATGATGGCCCAAAAGGATTTCAGCATTTTACGAATAGAAGTACCTTGCCCCTGAAAGGGTTAACATATTTTCCTAGTAAAATAAAGGTTTCACATGATTTTACAGGGAAAAATCTACATTTATTACAGATTTCGTTATGTTAACAGATTTTACTGTAAAATAAACAGTTTTTTATTGGCTCTCTTAGCTGGTAGCTTTCTTTCCGTAAAATCAATATTTTTCCTACACCGTACTCTACATTTCATTAAGTACTGAACCGCAGCTTTTGTACATTAACTTATTTTAGAAGAAGATTTAAAAAAGCTGAAAAAATTCGGGTTTTGTATAAGATTTTGGAAAATTCGTCACTGTGTGACGGTTATTCGCATAATATCGTGTAATTATATCGGCTTAAATTTATAACCGCTTTATGTTTATTTGTTTTATATTACAATCTTTATCTACTGCTAATGTTTCGCATGTAATAACCCTGGTTGGCCATTGCAAATACTTAATATGCAGTTTGACGTGACAAAAAATCAGTACTGGAATTTAAAAATACACTTAAAATGAGAATGACACACAATATGAACTACAATAATATATCCAGTAAAATTATGCTGCATAAATTATAATAACTTTAATATAAAATAGACTTAAAATAACTTTGCAGTTAATTGCTCTCAGCAACGTAAGGTACTCTGGCTTTTCATTAGGGCCTATACATGAATGCACATTGCAGTGGCGTACCCAGGATTTTATTTCGGGGGGGGCTGACTTAAATTTTCATAATGTTCTAAATCTTACAAAACACGTTGCATTGTGTTATAAACAGAAATCATTTTTGTCAATAAGGCCGTAGCCAGAGGGGGGGGGGGGGGCGGGGGTGCAAGGGTGACTTTGTTCCGAATTTTCCGAAAATTTGAAAAATTCGGTCATCAGTCCGAAAATTTGGACACTTAAAAAATTATCGCGATTTTTGACAAATGGTCGCAGAAAAAAATCAATTTCGTCAATCGTTCGCAAAAAAAAAATCAATTTCGTCAATCGTTCGCAAAAAAAAATCAATTTCGTCAATCGTTCGCAAAAAAAATCTCCAATTTCTTTAAAGGATCAAGGAAAAAACCAGAATTATGTCATACGGCCGCAGATAAAATGCAAAGTTTGTCAAAACATCGCGAAAAAAAAGTCAAATTTTGTCAAATGATAGCGGAGAAAACGTGAATTTCGTCAAATTATTCTAGAGGAAACGCTAATTTCGACAAAATGAGCACAGAATAAACCGGAATTTCGTCAAAAGGCCGTAGAAAAAACGGGAATTTCATCAAAAGGTCGCGGAAAAAACGCGAATTTCGAAAAAAAGATCGCTAAAAACACGCATTCCGTCCAAGGGCTGCGAAAAAGAAGCTAATTTCGTAAAGGATCGCAAAAAACGCGAATTTCGTCAAAGGGACACGGGAAAACGTGAATTTCGTAAAAGGCCACAGAAAAACGCAAATTTCATCAAAAAGACGAGAAAAAGCGCGAATTTCGACAAAAAGCCGCGAAAAAACGCAAATTTCGAGGAAGGATTGCGCAAAAACGCGAATTTTGTCAAATGACCACAGAAAAAACGCGAATTTCGTCAAAGGACCACAGAAAACTGCAAATTTCGACAAATCACGCATTCCGTCAAAGGGAAGCTGAAAAACACTAATTTCGTCAAAGGGACACAGAAAAACGTGAATTTCGTCAAAAGGCCGCAGAAAAACGCAAATTTCATCAAAAAAGACGAAAAAAAACGCAAATTTCGTCAAAGAGCCGCGGAAAAAAAGGCAAATTTCGACGAAGGATTGCATTAAAAAACACGAATTTCGGCAAATGACCACAGAAAAAAACGCGAATTTCGACAAAGGATCGCTAAAAAAACGCATTTCGTCAAAGGGAAGCTGAAACAACGCGAATTTCGTTAAAGGATCGCAAAAAAAAAAGAAAAAGCAGGGTCACAAAGAAGGGCCACAGAAAAACGTGAAATCGTCACTAATTTCGTCAAAACCCCGCAGAAAAAATCAAATTTCGACAAAGGATCTGGAAAAAATGCGAATTTCTTCAAAAGGCCGCAGAAAAAAAGCGAATTTCATCAAAAGGCCGCGGAAAAACGTGAATTTCGACGAAGGATTGCGTAAAAAAACGTGAATTTCGGCAAATGACCTCAGAAGAAAAGTAAATTTCCTCAAAGGGCTGCAGAAAAAACGCAAATTTCCTCAAAGGGCTGCAGAAAAAACGCAAATTTTGGCAAAGGATTGCTAAAAAAAAGTATGCATTCCGTCAAAGGGAAGCGTAAAAAACGCGAATTTCGTTAAAGGATCGCAAAAAAAAAAGCATGGTCACAAAGAAGGGCCACAGAGAAACGTGACTTTCGCAAAAGACTGCGGAAAGAAGCGAATTTCGTCAAACAGCAGCGAAAAAACAAAAAACACGACCATTTCCATAAAAAAACGCGAATTTCGTCAAAGAGCCGCGAAATTCATCAAAAATACGAGAAAAAAGCGAATTTCGTCAAAGAGCCGCGAAATTCATCAAAAATACGAGAAAAAAGCGAATTTCGTCAAAAAAGCCGCGAAAAAAACGCAAATTTCGACGAAGGGTTTCGTAAAAAACGCGAATTTCGGCAAAAGTTCACGAAAAAAACTCGAATTTCATCAAAAACTCGCGGAAAAAACTCAAATTTTGACAATGGATCACGAAAAAAAAAACGCGAATTTCGTCAAAGGGTCGCGGAAAAAAGCTAATTTTGTCAAATTTCGGGGAAAATGCAAATTTCGTCAAAGCGTCGTGATAAAAACCTGTATTTCATCAAAGGATCGCGTTAAAAACACATACAAATATCTGTGTTTATTATTATATGTATAGCTTTTAAACTGAAATAATATGCTGAACTTTTTAGAAATCTGGTTAACCCGAACCCGCTCAGCCTGAAATTGACCTGAATATAAACAGAGTTAACCCAAACTACAACAAAAATAATTAGCAGCAGGAAGGGATTACCTCTCCTTTCCCCCTCTGCTGTAACCTTTCAGAAAATTTACTGAGAATTTCAGATTTTTTTTAAAACTCAGACTCAAATCTGGGGGAAGGGGGGAGGGCACGGGTCCGATCCTGAGACCGTCCCACGTCGAAATCTGTTGAAAAGTGTTACTGGTTTTTTTTATATATACTTTCATTTAAAAGAAAGTCATTATAACTTAAAATCTATAAAATTGTTCTTCCAATCCCCGAAACTAAATTCTGGCTACGCTTCTTGTTTAACAATAAATTAATATTGTAACAAACACAAAATATTTTCATACACATATGTAAAATAAAGACTTTGTTTATTATTTGTGCATTGCACAAGTAATAAGAAGGACTTTAAACCGTTCCAGATGAAAAATACTGGCTGCAAAGTTAAGACAGAATAGGAAGATAAGTGGGAGGAGGGGACATTACCGAACTCCAAAGATGTCTTTGCTGTCAAACAAGAAGTCACTGTGTATCTTACAGATACGAGGAAGTAATCGAGTGTTAAAAACAAAAGTTAATGAATATCATTCACAGTCAGCTCTTCCGCACATATATAGTGTGCCTGACTTCCGACTTAGCCAAAATTCTGAAGGGATTAGCTAAGGTGTCATTATGCACTAATATGGGACTAACAAGAAAGACAAGTGCGATGCATGACAAATATATATATAATTGAATTGATCTAAAAAGTAAGAAGTAAACTTTTTTTACCATTTAATCTGACCGTTTTGGCAGGTAAAAGAGGTTTAGTCCCTTCAACCCTCCGCACCCCCATATTTCGTTGTGGCATGGAGATGCGACTGAAAAATGAAAGTTAATAAGCTACTTTTACAGTCAACTCTTCCGCACCGGATTTCCGATTTAGACAAAATCGACTTGAGATTAGCTGTGGTGTTACTGTGCATTAACATACCCCCTCATTGACAATCTTGGCGCCCGCCAACTATGGGAAAAATTAAAAAAATCCTTAAATTAAACTACTTTTAGATTTGTCGAATTTATTTGTAGGTCTCTTGAACTGAGTATATATGTTTTCATTTATCGAGTAAAACAGTGATTTCAGTCATTTGAAAATGGATTTTGTGGTCTCAAGTAAATTTGGTCGCAGGACTGAGGAGGATATTGGATTAACAGATAAAACAAATTCGTGGCATGCCAGAAAATAAAACAAATTTATCTGAAAAAGAAGGAATATCAGCCCTTTTTTCATTTCACTGCGATCTCTTCAGAGGTGGAATGGAGCTGTAACGTCATAACCCCCGTCCCCATCGAATCCTTTGGTGTATGCTGGGGCATCACTGTGCACTAATATATGGGACTAACTAGAATAGCTGCGTCGCAGAAAAAAATTAAAAATTAATCTCAAAAGAAAGAAAAAAAACTGGATTTTTTTTTTCATTTCATATTTGATTATTTCGGAAGAGTAAGTAACCCCCATCAGCCCCTTTCCCTCATTGGGTATACTGTGGTGTAACTGTGCGTTGATATGAGACTAGCCAGAACGTGTAGTTCGTTGTATTGCAGAAAACAAGTGCATTACAAATTCATCTCGAACAAAAAGAAAAATATGTGTTTTTTTTTCATTTCATTTTCGACTATTTTGGGAAGGGGCTGTAACCCATCACCCCCTTTCTACTTCTTTCGATATAATGTAGTGTCACTGTGCACTAATATGGAACTAAAGAGAAGAGAGTGGCTAGTCTGTTGAATGATAGGAGAAAAAAAATACAAATTTATCTCAAACAGAAAGAAAAAAAGCAATATTTTTTTATTTCATTTTCGACTATTTCGGGAGGAGGGAGCTGTAATTCCATCAGCCCCCCCCCCCATCTTTGGGTATGCTGTGATGTCAATGTGGACTAATATGGTGTTGACGAGAATGGCTATTTCGCTGTATGGCAGAAGAAAAATTACAAATTTATCTCAAACAAGAAGAAAAAAAACAGCCTTTTTTTTCATTTCATTTTCAACTATTTAGGAAGGGGACACCCCATTAGCCCCTTTCACCTCTTTGGGTATAATGTGGTATCACTGTGCACTAGTATGGAACTAAAGAGAAGAGAGCGGCTAGTATGTTGAATGATAGAGGAAAAATACAAATTTATCTCAAACAAAAAGGAAAATATCAGAACTTTTTCATTTCATGTTCGAATTTTTGGGAGAGGGCTGTAACTCCATTAACCCCCTTCTATCTTTTCGGGTATAATGTGATGTCACTGTACACTAATATGGAACTACAGCGAAGGGAGCGGCTAGTCTGTTAAATGATAGGGGAGAAAATGCAAATTTATCTCAAATAGACAGAAAAAAATCAGCTCTACTTTTTCATTTCATTTTCGACTATTTCCAGAGGAGGAGGTTGTAATTCCATCAGCCCCCTCCCCATCTTAGGGTATGCTGTGATGTCAATGTGGACTAATATGGTGTTAACGAGAATGGCTATTTTACTGTATGACAGAAGAAAAAAATAGATTTATCTTTAAAAAGTAAAGAAAAAACACTTTTTTATTTAATTTTTCTCGATTTCTGGTTGGGGGGGGGGGCTGTAACCCCATCAACCCCCTTTCTCTTCTTTGGTGTCAATATGGACTAATATGGAACTAAAGCGAAGGAAGCGCATAGTCTGTTGAACGATAGGGGAAAAATGCAAATTTATCTTAAACAGAGAGAAAAAATTCAGCACTATTTTTTCATTTCATTTTCGACCATTTCGAGAGGAGGGGGCTGAAATTCCATCAGCCCTCTAACTAATATAACCTGGACTAATATGGTGTTAACGAGAATGGCTATTTTGCTGTATGGCAGAAGAAAAAATTACAGATTTATCTTTAAAAAGTAAGAAAAAAACACTTTTTCATTTAATTTTTTGACTATTTCGGGAGGAGTAGGGGGGCTATAACCCCGTCAGCCCCCTTTCTCTTCTTTGTTGTCAATGTGGACTAATATGGGACTAATGAGAATGGCTTGTCCGCTGTATAATGGAAAAAAATTAAAACAATTTCCATAAAAGAAAGGCGAAAAATCAGCACCTTTCTATATCACTTTCGAAAATTTCGGGGGGGGGGGGGCTGTAGCCCCATCAGCCCCCCCCCTTGGGTACGCCACTGGCACATTGTGGTTATGCGACTTTAATGATTGCTCGTACACATAAGTGTTAAAGTCAGATAATTAGAGGCCAAGTTTAAGAGGACGGAAATCAGAAGCGTTAGTTTGGGACTAGTTGTTACCAGTTAGTTTGGGAGATATTGCATCTCGTCACTAAATAATAATAATAATAAAATTAAATAAATAAAATATTTCTCCCGATTATTCAAAAATAAGTTATTGATTATCGATAAAAAGACTTATAATTTATGATTTTTTTAATGATATTTCTTTAGAAAATCTAGCATTTATTACTGATAATCTACAATCTACAACCATAAGTGGATGGGATATGGCGTTTTAAATTTAAGTAGTGCTGCTTGGGTATTTCCATGATAACTTTAAAATTATGTGGAATACTTTTATAATTATTTTTTGTTTAAAAAGGTACAATTTTCGGAGAATTCCGCGAAAAATGTATGCATAAAGGTATTGTGTCGAAAGAAAGAAAAAATAGAAAACAAGAAAATGAATAGGGAGGAGCGTTTTAATTTTCATTTTCGAAATAGATTGATCACAAGCAGGGGATTAACCCAAGTTCTGCTATATTAGCGAAATCAGAACTGATTCCGTCGATGCGTTATTACTTTAAACATTGCGTCACCTTAGATATTAAATATGTGATTTGGGATGTACAAAGAAATGTGATTAAAATGATGCACATAACGTCAAAAATACAAATACAGAAAGCGGTCTTTCGTATAGATTTATTACAAGCATTTATTCGTCAAAATAAATAAATAAATAGTAAATAAAACTAATAAATAAATAAGAACTAAATACTTTTTATGGTACTTTTCCTTTTTTAAAAAGTATTTTGGAATTAATTCTTTTTTTTTTTTTTTTTTTTAAGTATTTTGATTTTCTGCACGTAATTTTTATAATATTCCAAACAATAACAAAAAGAGCAGTGACAAGCTAATCACGCCTGAAACCACTAAATCATAATAGCTGATTATTCGAAAATAACACTCAATTTCACTTGCGTTTCTTTCGAATAAAACTCCCCCATAAAGCGTCCATTAAAAAAAGACACGTTTAAAGATTATTTTCCATACGTTGTCTGATATACCTTTGTCTTATCGACTCGATTCATAAGGGAGCTTAAATGTCATAACCTAAGGGTCATCTGTACTTTTTCCCATGTAAGCTATTTTTAGTTTTCGCGACTAGACTTTTCGAGGTAAAAATTTAAATGCTACATATGGAAAGGATTTTTTCTACATAAAAAATCACTTCATTTTACAAATGAATAAGCAAATAAATAAAAAGTGAAGTAAATAAAAAAGATAAACAAAAATACACATCCAATTTTTGCGATCAATACTTTGATTTTTATTATAAGATCACTGCTTGACCTTTTGTTAACGGGAAATTTCGTCAAATGTTCACCCATCATGACTTTTAAGGAGTTTTGCGATAAGCCGATGCCTTATTTATAATAAATAAAATCCATTTTACCTTTAAGCATATTTTTCCTCTTAATGTGTAATTATTGAGTCGCCTGGGAAAAGTATATTTTACTACTTTTTGATAAAGAACATGCAATTAAAATTTCAAAATTCACAGGGCGTTGGCCACCCTCTACTCTCCCCCGTTGCCGGTACCTTATGCCAATCTTCGATGGATACTTTTATATATTCCAGCCCGCTCGAACAGATTTTAGCGAAACTCATTTACAATTTGATAATAATAATAATAATAAAACAATGGATGGATTCATATAAGAATTATGCAAATTTATTGGCGCAATATTTCTTTTTCAGGGTTCCTTAACTTAAAAATTAAAAACGGAACCATTATAAGATCACTCCTGTGTCTGTCTGTCACAGCTATTACTCGTAAACTATGGAACGTGGGAAGTAATAATGACTATTGACCCACATATTTACAGATTATTAAAAACATTCACAAATATATTTAGTAAAAATGTAGAGAGCTTAATTAAGTTACTTGAAAAAAAAATATTTTCTTTGTATATCGTGTGTGGTATCGTATGAAAGCTGTCGTAACGCTGCACTCAAAAATAAATTTCTTTTAATTTTAGGTATTATATTTTCACAGATATCGTTGAAAATGTGGTGCAAAAATATGTTTCTCCCGTCTATTTCCGAATCTACTGAAACTAAAATTATGAAAAAATTAGAGGAAGTGTACGCTAATGTAAACATTACAGAAAAATTATAGCGATTACCCTAGGTCACATAGTTTTTGAGAAAAGCGCATTTTTCCGTTACATACAAATGTCGATTTGCGGGCATTCAGCAAAGGTGTTGAGGAACGCTGGAAGTACCTATCGCAGGAGAAGTATAAAAGCATTGTTGGCAATGATTTTCGAAAAAAATCGTCGATAATTAGCCGAGGTATTAACTCTTCAAAACACGGACGGTTTGGACATATATAATGATAGAGGCGGGGTACTCTATGTACCATCGGCTTTTAAAGCCTAGATAACAACTTTTAATGATATATTTGTGTAATGCAATGTCCAGTAGCAGTATAAGAGCAATAAATGTCAAATTGTTAAAAACAGACTAATTTAATTAGAATCAATCACATAAGTACTATGGGATTCAGGCCCAGTTGCATTGAATAGATCTCTGAATATGCCTCCCGTGTCTTTAAACATTAATTAAAAACCTATCTGGAAAAACACGGCACGGACCAAGGCGTCGTCGTAATTTTATGCCTTCCTTTCGAAGCGCGCTTCGCACAATGCCAAGTTTAAACTTTGAACAAGAGTTTTATTTTAGCTACACTGAAAAAAGAAAAGATTATTACTACTCTAAACTTAGTTTTATGAAAGGCCAAATGAAGTTCAAATATCACTACTTCTACTGTCAGTACCAAATTAAGTTCATCATTAGCAGATTAGGATAAAATTAAAAAAGAATTATACAGAATAGAAATATTTGATATTATTTAGGCTTTATATCTCTTTGAACTTTTATGGTATAACCATTCATATTTTTATAGTATATACAGCTATACCCAACCCTACGTTGTATAGTTTTTTACAAAGTCTTAGTATTATTTTAGCAATGTTTTTTTAAATAATACAGTTAATAATTCATATATTTATTGTACGGAACCCAATGAGCGCGAGTAATACTCGCACTTGACCGTTTATTTTTTCTTTGCTAATACTACTACATTTTTGGGAAAAAAAAAAAGCATTTCGCTATAGTACACGGCGAAATCGTGTAAATTTTAAAATACAAATAAAAACAAAGTAATTTCTTAAGCATAGGTCAGTTTTGACCTGCTGCAGGAAGGATGCCTTCAGTGAGGACTTTTAAAAGGAAAGTAATCCCAGGAAAAGATTTTGTTAAGCATCTGCAGTTTTGAGCATACAGCTACAAAAGGGATGCCATTAGGAAGGACTTTTGAAGGGAAAGTTACCGAATTCTCATTTTTGTATACAGGAATCCCTGAAAATCTTGCACAGTCACCCAGCTCGGGAGGGTTTCGAACCCGCGAACATCGGCCTAAATTCCTCATTTTGGATCAAAATAATTCTAAAGAAAGATACATAGGAGTTAGATAAATATGTAAATTATAGTAATAGCACGAATTTATATACGTGGTATGCAAAACCAAACGTAAAGACAAACAAGCATAAATAACTAAAATAATAAAAGAAACAAATATCTAAAACAAAGATATACAGTTATTCCATAAAGTCTGAAACAGGGAAAATATTTCAATGCAATATATTAAGGCGATTAAAAAAATATATATATCCCCTCCCCTCTTCTTAACAACGCAAAACATTCTGCCACATTCACGGAAACATTTTTATACATAAAAGTGTGAAATTTGAAGGCATGACTACCGAAATGGCTTAGAATTGAATAGGGTTTTTCAATTTTCGATAAATGTATTATATCGGATTATAATTGACTGCATTATCATGCCGACTTTTACCGGGCTGTCTCGTCTCGAAAATTGCCACAATTCAAACTTTTACGGTAGCTTCTAAAAGATCGAGTGCCTTTACGAAAAATGAAAATCGCTAGTAGATTTCTTAGTTTCTGGATAAGAATGGGCGCCAATTTTGCCCATTTAAGGACAAAAATGACTTCGTACATGTGTCAGGAAGTAATCAGTTTTGATTTAAGAACAGACTTTAAAAAAGTGGGTAACATGATAAATTACGACTATAAAAAGGGTTTCTGGGAGGTTTGACATTGAAGTAAATAGAGACTGAGAGAGCAGACTACAGCAATAAGACTGTCTACAAAGTTCCTAGTCATGAATAAATTCTTTAATAGGCTATATCGGAAATACAAAATCGAGGACACATTTGGACAAGAACAAGACATAAGAAAGATGACCAGTAACGGAGGTCAAATCCCAAAATAAATTAACCAACTAACATACTTTCGCTTCTGTTGACCAACTTTGGAAGCTTACTTTTACTATAAATGAAACAGGAAGTATCCAATTTATCTTAAAATGGGAAAGAAGTGGGGATATTGTTAAGCAGTGGAACTATAGAGAAGGTTTTCTACTACTTTCCTCTTTCGTTTATTTTTTAGTAGTTGGAGTCAAAATTTACGTTTTTTTTCTTTTTAGTTGTTATTTCCCAAGGTGAAGTAATTGCATTACTTCTTATAGTAAATAGTTATTTTAAAAATTGTTCTGAAATCTACACTCGCTACTTTGATACAACCCCGAAGTCATTTTTGTACGTAAATGCATAGAATTTGCAAATATTACTAATTTAAGTGCAAAGAATCGAACAAGGTTTCTCGAATCATAGTGGATTTATTTCTGATGATAACCTTTCTTGAACTGTCGTTAACAGTAATACTGTTCAAAACACTAACTTTGATAATATTGCTTGAAAGATTTTTTGTTTTTGTGTTGAAATGAGAAGCTCTCGCCGATTCTTTAGCATCAGAATAAGAATACCTACCAATTACTTTTAGAAAGCAGCCAGTGGGGATTGCAGAACAAGCTTAAGAATACCAATAATACTCATGAAAATATATCATTTAGTGCAAAATGCAATGCAAAAACTGTTAAAATTTTAGAATTTATTTCCTGCAAGTGGACCACATAACTAATGAATACACCGTAAGAGAAAAGCGAAAATTTACAGAAAACTTTACTGAAATGTTTTGCTCCCAAATTGCCAGCATTTTTTCAATAAAGCTTCCCACGATTTTAGCTATTTCTGCTAAAAATTCAAAAAGTAAAATAAAATAAAATAAAATAAAATAAAATGAGGCATATTTTTCAGTCAATTTAGAACAGAAACGAATAGCAATTTGAGTGCCAGGAAATTTTGCCGTTTCTTCTTACAACAGTGTTGCCACTGGGTTACTTTCTTTTAATTCAGATTTCTTGATTGGCACCACTTTTCTGAGATGGTAAAATTCCCTTTGTTTTTGCCTTAATTAATATGTCATTAAATAAAGCGAATTTTACTATTTCAAAAAAAGTGGTGTCAATCAAGAAATCTCTATTAAAAATAGTAGCCCACTGGCAACACTGTCTTACAACGCAAGAAGCTATACCGCGTAAGTAACACAGATTTAAGTGAACTGTTTAACAGAAACATAAATTTTGATTAATTCAGAGTTTCTCAAATATTACCAAAATGCTAAAAGTGAGACAGAGAAAATAATTATTACTACAAGTTATGCACATTTTTGCAATGAAATATTACTACTACAACATATTAGACAACAATAATTTAGTTTAGAAGCTTCCATTGTCCCCTACAAGACAAGTATGGATTCTAACCTTTCATATTTTGTTATACAAAAACTTAAAATGATTAAATCTTTACTTCATGGTGTATCGTATCATATGCGTTCATAATCAAAGTAGATCAGGTCCATAACATATTTTCCTGAGATATTTAGGGATTATTAATGGACTCTCCAGCATTTCATTCAGAATAATAACGCCATTTGTTGCTCACATTTTCAACCTAGGGCTTGGTTTGTAATGACATGGAACAAATTATTGGCTATACTAGATATCCCTAAAAAGATTGAAAAGGCGCTTTATTTTTTAAGCTTTAGAGGTAAGAAGACAATGTAAATTGCAAAATTGTTAAAAATAAGGTAAAAATTAAGGTTATGCCGATGAAATAGTCCTGCCATTAATTTTCAAAAAGAGTTTGGAGCTATCTGGCACTAAAATGTAGTCTGACCGTTTTTAGTGCAAGAAAGCTCAGAAATTCATAAAATTCAAAGTATTGAAATTCGGTGAGTATTGGTCGTAGAAAGATGGAATTTTTACTGTTGTATTTGTCCGAGCACGGATACTTTTTTTATAAATAAAATTTATAGAACACAGAGGCAGTATAAAATTTAAAAAGTGTAAATTTTTGAAAATAAATGCAGGAGTATTTCATTGGCATAATCTCAATTCTTACCTTATTTTGAACCCCTTTAGATTCTTACATTGCCTACATATCTACAACAGATAAAGTACGTTTCAATCTTTTTGGGACACTCTGTATAACACAATTTCTTCTCAAAATAGGTTGAAGAAAAAAATGGACCTGATTCACTTTTGGGTCTCAATGCCTCGAATTTCTGATACATACCAATAAATGCTACATTTTACCCATGTAGTATAGATTTAACAGCATAGCTCCACGTCAGGACGCCTATGTATAATTAAATGTATCAAATGATCCCGGTTATGTCTAAGTGACGACTTTATTATGCTAGTTATTGCGTTTTACTTTAAAAACTGTAGTGGGAAACAAGATTTAGTTTATAATCTTATTTATAAATAATCACAAATATAAAATTAAAAAATATATCTAAATATCCCACGATCCTTATTAATTCGAGTGGGCTTTAGTGCCACATCTCTCACATGGCTTTGACTGCATTTTTCTGCCACTTAAGTCACGAAGAAAATTCAAAACTTCCACTAAAATGATATTTTAAATATTATTTCCCTCTTATCTTTTCTTTATACTACTCAAAGTGTATCAAGCACTTTTTTCGTAACAATAGAGAAAAATCATGCAGATTAAATTATATCTAGAAAAATGCATAATAATGCCCTTATCGTGATAGGTAATTTCTTCTATAAAAATAAATGCTTGGAGGAATGTATTTTAGAAAGAGCCGTCCTCCTTATTTTTAAACAGAGAACAAAAGTTGCATGCCTCAGTGCATCTTTTAAAATAGCATAAGTTTATCACAATAGAGCTTCAAGCGACTTCAACGATAAAATACTTAGTACACTATTCTAGATACGCTCGTTTTATAATGAAACTCAATTGTTCTCTCTTCAAATATATTTAGAAAAATTGAGTGATAACTAAACACAAAGAAAAATTTCACTAAAACGATAACGAAAATCAGGGTAACTGTTTAGAATTATAGTTATAATTTATTTTAGTATAAATATTTTAAGCATTTTGTTTATAAAAATATTCAATAATTTTTATGAACAAATATTTAAATATTAATGCATTAAAGTTTTAAATTCAGGGATTCTTAAAGATGCCCTGTATTTAAAGCTCTGATTATGGCATGGCATAAGTACACTAGACATGCTCCTAAGGCCAGATTTTGGGGTGTCCAAAATCAAAGCAACAAATCATGCGAAAACGCTCGTGAACGATATTTTTTGTAATCATAAAGTATGATAAAAAGAAATGTCTAATGATGAAAACTAAAAAATTTTCTCTAAATTGGGGGTGCACCGAGTAGTACTTTTGCCGAGTACCGAGTACTCGGCCATTTACTACTCGGCCGAGTATCGAGTAGTTGTGTATAAGAAATAATTACTGATACGCACACAAAGTGAGCTTGAGTAAGATATCTGTGTGTGTATGGCAGCACTAAACATTGTTAATAATCCAATTCTAATTTACATTTTTTCCTTTCTCACACCAGATGGCAGCAAAGTTATGGGTTTCAGTCAGATACTGTACTGTAGACCCACATGTTAAAATAGTCCTAACTCTGTTTTCCCATCCAGACATGCTGCAGCTTTGCTTCCTAGTATGTAATTTGGGTATTGCACTCTTAATTTTTAATATCCTGTGTGAGGTGTATCTTTTTTAGATCTCTTGGATTTTTATTATCTATTTTCTGTTATGTTTGCGTTATAAGGAGCTAAATTTTGTCATTTTAGGCTTAATGCCGACAAAATTGGATGAAATAACGCATCTTCTATGAATGAACCCACAAGCTCCTCTGAAGCATAGTTTCTTATTTTACATACTGGTTTCCTATGTTCATTTCTAATTCATCTTTAGAACTTTACCAATTTATTCATATATTTGCGATTTCAAATTTATTATATATCTATATATATATATTATATATATATATATATATATAAACATATTTCTTGAGCATATAATCATTTATTTTTTAATTGACTTAAAAAAAATTCAAATCAACTAAGTAAATTTGAAATTTAATTATGGACTTTTTAAACACAATTTTTGAAAATTAAAAAAAATTAAAACAGTAAGAGTTACTTTATTTAAATATATATATATATATATAAATAGATAAAATGTATAATTAACCAATGAGAACTTAAAACTGATTCTTCAATTTATCTAACTCATTCTGATATCTGAAATCTGTCTATCAAAAATGGTTATTGGTTGCTGTAACAATTCATTGAATAATGCAAAATGCTGATGTTAAGAGCACAGCTTGCACCATTCACAATGTGCAGCTTTAATAAAATGATTTTTATCGTCCCAATATGCCATTTCTGACATGTTAGCTATATCTAAAAGAAAATTTTTCTGGAAGATTATAATCATTCTGTAGCTGCACGCTCAAAATTTGAAAAGGTTTAGTTGCATTTGTCGATTAATAATAAAAAAAATTAATGATAAGAGTAATTAATTGTAATTAAGCATAACATGGAACTCAAAATATAATATGTTAAAAAAGATCGCATGATTTAAAGCGGCCTCTTTGCCTTTATGTTGCCGAAAATGAGATAAAAAATTTAAACACAGTTCAGTAGCAAGCAATTACTGGAAAGTGTAATGAAATTGTTATTGCCATTCAAAGTGAGGAGGAGAATAATTATAACACTAATATTAGATTGGAAATAAAATGTGAAGAGATAATAGAAAAGATATAGACTTTCTTAGCAGGAGAGTTATTGGTAAAACAGTCTATTTTCATGGAAGAAAGAATATAGTAAAAATTCTCCCTTATGTGCAGGGCCCGACCTATGCAGGAGCATGCGGGGCAACTGCCCCAGCCCCCCCCCCCCTTTTAGGGGCCGCCATGAGAGTAGTCAGGACTTTCCTTAAAAGGTGTCAAATGATTAAAATTAGCAAAAAGTGACCAAAATTCATATATTTTCAAATATTTAGGAAGGGTGTGCGGTTCCCCTTCCCCTCTCCTTCCAATATCCTCTCCACCCATGTAAAAAACAAACTATATCATTAGAAAACTAATGATTAATATTTTATTATGACGACTTAGTATTCTGTTGTTTTCAAAAGAAATTCTTTATACATGTTTTCCTCGTAACGTGGCAAATGAAAATCATTAGAGGCTGCTTCAGTCAAATGAAAAGACGCATTCGCTAATGCTAATCCTATGGAAGAAATTTATAAAGATATCTCGGTCGCATTTCAATATTTTTAAATGATTTCTTTTGCATTGAATAGTTTAGATCGACCTGTACAAGGGCCGTTGCTTACTTTTTCGATTTTGTTTATAGGTATTTCTTATGAGGACACTTTCGTTTTCGGAACCGGTTTCGAATGTAAAAACATCCTCATAAAGAATATTTGCAATCAAAATCGAAAAAGTAAAAAACGGCCTGCATACAGATCGATCTCAACTGTTCAATGCAAAAGAAATCCTTTAAAAATATTGAAATGCGACCGAGATATATTTATAAATTTCTTCCATAGGATTAGCATTAGCGAATGCGTCTTTTCATTTGACTGAAGTAGGCTTTTAAGGCATTTTCTTTTAGACATGACGTAAATAGGTAAGCAAAGTAAAAGTTTGCAAAGAAATACTCGTATCAACCAATCTATCATTTTTTTTCTACTATTAGCCTACTAGTATTTTTTCTTAAAGTTGTGACCATCTTTTTGCGACACTCTGTATACAGATGTGAGCAGTACCAGGTACAAAATGTATGCATATAATACAACATGTATGAAGTTTAGTACTAGACACTTCCACATTATTAAAAAAAAACTATAGATAGAAAGGGGGGGGAGAATGATTCTTGCCCCGGGGCCCCCCAAAGCCTAAGTCGGGCCCTGATTATGTGCAAGCTTGCAAGGAATTTCTTATTTGCGATTTCAAGCAGTGCTTACAGCGAATACATTTTTTCTGATGCAGGCCAAATTTACAATAATAAAAAAATATCCTATCTCCTGAAAATGCAGAACAAATTGCAGTCTTTTCACCATAATTTATGATCTATATTAAAATATTTTTATTTTATTTCTTGCATTCTGTTTTTACAAACTGTTTCTGTATATCCAAAATCATAGTCTTTTCTTAGTTTTAACTAAACTTTGAGCTGTATTGATTTTTCTTAACTTTTCTATATTTTGTAGACAGATTTTTATATGTAGATCAGTTATAAATTCTTTTGTCTTCAGTAATGCTTAAAAAATGAAATTCTAACAACTACTCGGTATTGGCCGAGTACTCGGCCAAAATTTAGCCGAGTATGCCGAGTACTGAGTAAATACCAAGTACTCGGTACAGCCCTACTCTAAATATTCCTTGTTATATTTAGAAATATGCTGCCTTATGTATAATTATTAAACGAATCTTTATGGAGTCTGGGAGAAATATTTTGAGCAATGAATATTTTTTTTTTCACGTTAATTTTAAATGTGTTTTTATATTTCAATCAGAACTGAAATTCTAAGTGTATTTTGGTTTAAAATATGGACTTGTTTCAAATGTCAGAAAAGTTACAGATTGCACATGTCTATGTGCAGACTTTACCTTTAACCTCTTTGCTACTGAGTATTAATGCAGTATTATTAATTGTTACTGAATTATTTCTTCTCCCATATGACTTCAGAGCAAGATTTTTATTTTATTTGCATTAGTTCGAATCTTAGACTTCGAAACAAATAATTTTGATATTGAAATTGTATCTATGTTCGAGTACCATTAATAAAATGAGACAAAACGGAGGTCCCCATTTGGGGACCCAGGGAGCGAAGAGGTTAATAGACGAGTGTAAGGGCGGAGGTGGGTTTAGGGTTGTAAAAAGATGATGTGCCACAAGTTTGCTTAAAATAGAAAATTAGGGTGTCTGAAGAAGTGTTGTGCCTAGCGTCAAAAAGTGTCTTAATCGCGCCCCAGTGTCCTCTGTTATCGTTGTCCAACAGTAATTCCTAAACCATTAGATTTACAGGTAAAGTTCCAATTACAAAAATGTTTTAAATTTTGTTCTTCATCATATTAGAAGCCATTTATGTCAAAATATTTATTTTTGTAAAAGTTAGGAAATTTAAATTAGTATTCAGTCTCTTAGAAAAACTCTCTCCATGCTCTAACAAGTAAAGCAGTAAAAAATTCATTTTTGTAAGACTTGAAAAACGCGTTCGTAAGAATGAAAAAAAAACTCTTTTCAGCGCCAGAAAACTCCGAAAATTCATAAAATTCAAAGTATCATACCTCTGTGAGTTTAGTCGTAAAAGGACTTGCTAGAGCATGGAGAATGTTTTCCTAAATATAACTTGTTTAATCTCAGGACAGTATAAAAATTTAAATTTCGCAACTTTTACAGATTTTTTTTTTTTTTTTTTTTAACGTAAATGGCTTTTAATATGATGAAGAACAACACATAATTTTTCTTTTACAATTCGCAGTATAATGATATAGGAATTACCCATTTGGGCAGCGATAAGAGTGGACATCATATATATAAATTATGTTATGACATGATTTGCTCAAACACAGATATATTTTGTCTTACTTATATTGTGGAATATTGCTTTTGATAACGTGTTCCACAATATAAGTTTCAATTTTCTTCTTGCCATATTTTTACATTCTGTTTGTGAATTTTTCCTCCTAAATCTTTTATTATCGGATATACGTATAATAATTCATTTCATTTATCTATGATCCATTTTTCATGTGTTTCATGATTAATAATTGTAAAAAGTTTCATTTTATATATAATCATTATAAACCATTACAAATTACCAACAAAAATCGTGCATGTATAAATAAAGGAATTTATTCAAATTAAAAATGATGTACATCCACCATATAAATCTATAAAACAGATCCCCATAACAAATGCAACATGGATTTGAAAACAAAATATAGGAAAAATGGAAATTTGTGGAACAAAGGCAGATTCGTCAAATTCCAATTACCTTAATTACCACAAATTCATCGTCGCATTAGCCATAAAAAGCTAAAGAATGCGAAATTAGGGCTACCGCACATAACAAAATCTAGGAATTATAATACTAGAAAACACTTAAAAAATAATGATTGGATGGGATTGAAATGGATCTAAACAGAAAAACATATTACCAATTGACGATCCAATTTGAAGTTGAATGATACAGTAAAAAATAATAAGAGGTGATATGCACGTGTTGTCAAAAAAGTTTAAATAATTATGGACAAAGAATAATGTATAGTATAGGCAGATATAAATTTTAAGATATCGTTCTCTCTCTCTCTCTCTCTCTCTCTCTCTCTCTCTCTATATATATATATATATATATATATATATATATATATAATACAGACACACACACGCCTTTTTGCCTTTTTCACTCGATAAAATATTTATGATTCGTATATTCAAGGACTTCAAAGAGAGGACTTTAAAAGATATGAGAATTAAAGACTCGATCATTTTCAACGGCATAGCGCACTTGATCTTTATGTTAATGTTAGATCAGATAATTAGATAATTGGTTAGATCAATCATGCTTCTTATTCGGAAAGGAAACATCTTTCCTTTTCCACTGCTTTATACTACTTAGTGATAAATATAGATATTAAAAAAAATATACAAGATCTTTTTTTTTCTGATAGTAGCGACAGACTGTCTCTAGTTCCTGTTAAGCTTTATATATGTACGAATTTTTGACTTGAGCTCTACAATCATGTTCTATAAAAAGAGATGTCTCAAGAAAAGGGAATGGCAGAAAAGGATTGGAGGAGGTGAGGGTGGGCTAGCGCGTATACTTTATCTTTTTGAAGAAATCCAGATTAACGTGCTGTTGAACTGAAAGAAAGCAGATTTTTCGAGATGAAGATTGCCTCAAATTTGACAGAAACAAATTTGGAACAAGGGAAATAAAAATGTATAGCTGAAAGCCTATTTGTCACCCATAAAAACTTGGCAATGAAGGCAGCAATACATAATTTTCACGAAGAAGTTAAGAAGATTGCTTGCTTTCATTTAAGTAATTGATAATGAGATTTTAGAAATATCCTTTGTTGTTCCAGACGCAGTTTAATTTTCTGATGTATTTAGAAATTCACATGTCTTTTGAAAGTATGAAAGTTACATGAAATATTCATAAAAATTCATATAGGCGGCTATACTTATACAACGTTATCAACATTTTCCTAATTTTAGACCCCTCCCCTTTACGATATCATACGTTATCATTCGTCGAACCCCCCCACCCCTCCGCACACACACACACCTTATGATATCGTTATCAATGTCTAAAAATTATTTTATTTTTAGATTCTTTTTATACGCTTGCAGTGATATACACATATCACTATACATTAATAGACGCATACTTTACGGATTCAAGAAGTCAATAAAATATCAATAGTTGAAATAAATTTATATAACACATCTAAAGCAGTTAGTTACTATTTAAAAGTGTTTAATAATAGCTTATTATTACATAATGTATTCAACAGTAATATTTTCTTCTTGCACTTGCTACGTGCTCGGAGAAGTTAAAAGCAGAACTTATCAACAAAACACTGGACAACATTCTTTGTCTTTCTTTACTGGTAAACGCAAGTATCATTTCCTACATATTATGTTCCTGATTTCTCTAACAGCGAATTATATGCGCATATGCCAGAAGAACAGGAACACAAAACATTGGGTTATTCTAAATTTTCGAATGAAATCGTTTTATAAACATTTAATGGTTTTAATAATAGCTTTGTATTTTTAAAGAAAATGTTACTAAAAAAAGAAAAGTTTGGTTGGATCAAAAATTATAACGATATTAAAAAGCAACCCCCCCCCCCAGAGATATCTTACGATATCAAGTGCCAGATCCCCCCCCCACCCCACCCCAAAGTGATAACGTTATATATGCACAGTTCCTAGTATGAAAGTCACAGTAAAACATAGTACAACTACTACATAATTTCTTCATTTTAAAGCGCATAATCCAGCTATTAAAAAAACAAGAGGATAAAATCAGGTCTTCCTGGGTTACAGTATAGCTGAAAATCGTCATATATATTACTAGCAGCCTTCGCTCGCTACGCTGGTCGGTTTCTCTAAAAGAATCTTGAATGGAAACGAAATATATCTAGCAAAGATAAAGAGAAAACAAAAATATTTTCTTAACATCTATCAAATATCCATGATTGTTGTCTTATTCGTATAATCTTATATTATCCGGTTGAAAGTCGATGTTGGCGATATAATAGACAAAATAGCTCTAAAATCACTGAAGTACTGTATTTAGGGGAGACCGGGGGGAATGACGACATCTTAATTGTATAAATTTAGCCGTAATCATAACTGTAAAGTAAGCGCACATAAAAAAAAATTCTTCCAACCTCTGTACAGTGGCGGGATTACCCAGGATACTGGGGTAATTCCGCCCCTGTATCGGGGTAATGACGCCACTTTTTAATGACCTAGTAAATACATAAAATGGATGCTAGGGAACATATAACCTACTAAAATATTTAGAAAGCAATAATTTAGAAGAATAATGAATAATTACAATGTTCCTTAAGCTAGATTTATTAATCTGCTAAGATTACAATTTAACTCAAATTGGAAAAGTCACCCTTTGCAGTGGTGGCGGCATTACCCCTAGAGGACAATATAGCGGAAATCACCCATCAAAGCCGAAAGAAGTACCGAACTTGTTCAACAAATTGCATCAAAATGTCGGCGAATGCATGTAGATTACGGGTCATATTATCTTAAATACCTAATGTTACAATAAAAGGTGTTTACCTCTACTCATTTGAAGCTCTAAAATAAGAAGCAATTAGATGAAAACTAAATTTTTCACTAGAACAAACGAACGACGTACAACAAAATCACTCTCATTCTAGGCACTGTTTCTGTTAGTGATGGGCGATTCTCGAGAATTCGACAATCGAGAAAAATCGTCATCGTAAAAAATCACAATCGATACAGCCATCGATTAATTCCTAGAATCTACAATCGAGATGTTTTACAATCGATTATAACCAGAAAAGCTAAAAACAGTTATTGGAAAACTTAGCTATTATTCTGGCCGACAATTTCATAGTAGTGATAGGGCTTAGTGATGGGCGATTCTCGAAAATTTACCAATCGAAAAAAATCGTTATCGTAAAATACACAATCGATACAGTCATCGATTACTTTCGAGAATCTACAAAGGAGATGTTCTAGAATCGATTATTGAAATCATTGTTTTTACATATATATAAGGCAGATTTTATTAAATATAGGGTAACTGAAAACAGATGGAATAAAAAAGCAACAAACCAAAGGGAGGCTATAAAGGAGCCATAAGACTGGAAAAGTCTTGTAAAAAAAGCTGAAAAAACGCGAGCAGCTATGAAGCGGTAAGGGGAGTTTAAGTATCAAAAATTAGAATTTTTCGGCAATTAGCACCAAAATGGCCAAAGAAATAAGAATCAAAAGCACCCCCTAGTGGCAAAAACATGAACTAAAGGATGATAAAAGGGATCAAAATTTTTTATTGATTTTTCTACGTCATTTGAGATTGGATCTTTAATTTCCCCATTTTTAGAAAGTCTTCGACTGGAATACATTAAACGAACCCCCGCGGGGAGCAAAGTAGGGGGGAGGGGCAAGGAAAGTGCATAATATGAATAATTGGTCACAGGACTTTCCAACGATATGGCACATGAGGGGTGTGGGCTAAATTTAGAAAAGTGCCCCCGCGCGGGGGCAAAGTAAGGGGAGGCGCGCGGGCGATATATAAAATGAAATAGTAGTCACAGAGCTTTCCAATGATATATCACATGAGGGGTGTCAGCAAAAGATAGAAAAGAGTCCCAACTCCCAGGATTCCAATTATCGTGCCCCCCCCCCCCCGAAATATACCCTGCCCATCCTTCTATTTGAAATTTTCATATATTAAAAATTATTTATCGGAGGGCTCCGTAAAAAAATCCGATCTAAAATGTTTAAAAACGCTACGATTTCAAAAAAGTTCGAAAAGTGCCTTTCTCGGGGCACCAAACTAGGGAGGGAAGAAGAAAGGTTCATAAAATCAAAGAGTAACTTTCCGATGATATATCAAATGACTGGTCCAAAAAAAGTTTGAAATCTACCCCTCCCACGTGGGTTCCCTCTTTTATCCCAGAATATACCCGGAAATCACGCAGCCCCACTTTTAAAATTTCATATTTAATAAATAATATTTATCGGAGAGCTCCATTAAAAAACCTCATTTAATGATATTTATTGTAGAAATCTCTACAATAAAAAAAAAAATTCACCCCCGCACCGCTCCTCCCCCCCGCCCCCTTCCGGAATTCAACTCTGGGAGGAGAAAGGTTCATAATATGAAAGAGTGGTGAAAGGACTTTCCGATGATATGTCAAGGAGAGGTTTGGTAAAAGTTTGAAAATTACCCGCCCCCCTTTGTCCATTCTCGCGCCCCCCAAAATTCACTCACCTTCCTCTTTGAACTTTTTATATTTAATAAATAGTATTTATCTGAGTCTCCAGGTATGGGGCTGCTTGGCAGAGCTAAAATAAGAGAAACATTGAAAATTCGGGGCAAAATGACACTAAATTTAACAATAAAGTTTGAAACTAGGACTATACAGAACTGAATACATAAACCACTATGCTTCATAACCCACATCGGTTAATAGCAATAAAAAGATAAGTGCCAGTTAAACTGACGGCATTGAGCTCACAGGTTATTCACACTAATTGTATATTATACTCTTATTTCAAAGAATAATGTCCCTCAAAAAATAAATGAAGGGAAATATCCCCCGTTTGCCCCTTTTATACTTAACCAATGAACCTCCAAACTAATCAGGGAAACTCCTTAACTATAATAAATCAGTATATCAAATTTGAAGCAAATCAGATAATTCTGCATGAAAAAAAGAAACATATCGCTAAATTAAGTGTGGTCTAACCCTTTTATACTTAACTAATGAGCCTCCAAATCTAATCAGGAAAGCTCCTTATCAGAACGAACACAGAAAAAAAAATTAAAGTAAATTGAATAATTCTCCATGAAAATCCATTTATCTAATTTAAGGGGAGGGGACTTGCCCCCTTTTCGCCCTTGTATACTTAACCAATGAACCTCCAAATCTAATGAAGGAAGCGCCATATCGGAATAAATCGGTATATTAAATTTGAAGCAAATCGAACAATTCTGCATGAAAAACGCTTTTATCTAAATTAAGGGGGAGACTAGCCCCTCCCCTTTATACTTAACCCATAAACCTCCAAATCTAATCAAGGCAGCTTCTTAACATAATAAACCGGTATCCCAAATTTGGAGAAAATCGAATAATTCTGCATGAAAAACCCATTTATCTAAATTAAGGAGGGGGGTCTACCCCCGTTTCCCCCCTTTATCCTTAACCAATGAACTTCCAAGTTTAATCAGGGAAGCTCCTTAACATAATAAACCGGTATACCAAATTTGGAGCAAATCTAATAATTCTGCATGAAAAGCCCATTTATCTAAATTAAGGGGGGACCAGCCCCCCTTCACCCCCTTTATACTTAACCCGTAAACCTCCAAATCTAATCAAGGCAACTTCTTAACATAATAAACCGGTATACCAAATTTGGAACAAATCGAATAATTCTGCATGAAAAACCCATTTATCTAAATTAAGGGGGGGGGGGCGGAGCAGCCCCCCTTCTCCCCCTTTATCCTTAACCAATGAACTTCCAAGTTTAATCAGGGAAGCTCCTTAACATAATAAACTGGTATACGAAATTTGGAGCAAATCGAATAATTCTGCATGAAAAACATATTTATCTAAATTAAGAAGGGGGGGGGGGACCAGCCCCCCTTCTCCCCCTTTATCCTTAACCAATGAACTTCCAAGTTTAATCAGGGAAGCTCCTTAACATAATAAACTGGTATACGAAATTTGGAGCAAATCGAATAATTCTGCATGAAAAACATATTTATCTAAATTAAGAAGGGGGGGGGGGACCAGGCCCCCTTCTCTCCCTTTATCCTCAACCAATGAACCGTCAAAACTAATCAGCGGAACGCCTTATCAGAATGAACATAAAAAAAATTGAAGCAAATCGTACATTTTAATCAAGAGTTATCGCGTTACGTACATACATACGTACGTACGTACATGCATACACACAGAACCGACGGGTACATTAGCTCTCTGGCTTAGATAGCCTGTGAGCTAAAAAGAGATTGGATAAGCAGATGGACTCCTTTGAGAAATTATGACTTAAACCAGAAATGCGGTAAGTTTGACTCTGAAAGCTTCATTTCCATCTCGCATTTCGGCAAATCTCATCTCGATGATTTTTCCAGCATTTCGACGCTTCCAGACGGGAAGCTGCTCGATGGTTGGTTCTCTCGCGGTTTTAAACCTTTCGGGATGGGAAGTCTCTCGAGAGTTTCTCTCGCCCTTTTCAACCTTTCCCGATGGGAAGCCTCTCGCTGGTTCTTTCGTCCTTTTCGAAATCGCCCAATGAAAAGCCTTTCGAGGATTTCTCTCGCGCTTTTCAACATTTCGCTATGAGAAGCTTTTCGAGGATTTCTCTCGTCCTCGGCAGAGAAGAAAAGTAAGAAAATTTATTCAGAGTACCAAGGGACGAGATAGAGAAAGAGGCATGACAATGAGCTGTGAAATGAAGCCCTAATTTTCAAAGTTTCTCTTATTTTAGTCCTACCAAGATGTCACATACCTGGAGCCCTCCGATAAAAATTATTTATTAAATATAAAAATTTCAAAGAGGAAGGTGGGTCGGGTGATTTCGAGGGAGGAGGACGTGAGAGTGGACTCATGCGAGGTGCAATTTTAAAAATTTTACCGAACCCTTCCTGTGGCATATAATCGAAAAGCCCTTTGACCACTCATTCATACTATGAACCTTTCTTCGCCCAAAGGGGCCGATCCTTTTATCCGGCGGTTATTGATTCTATTACCCGGTGATTTATTAGCTGTTGTTTCTCTTATACTTGAATCGTGTTTTCCTGTTTCGCTTTTTAATTGGATCATTTGTGTTTTTTCTGACCACACGGTCTCTTATATAAGCCGAAAGGTAGTTCTCATTGTAAACGTACGCTAGTGAATTGTCGGTGGTTTGTTTTGCTTTTTCAGTTAGAGGGTCTTTTGTGATAGTTATTGTCGATAGAGGGTCTTTGGGTTGTATTAAAAGTCTTTGGTGGTATTTGTAGGGTTCTAGGATTGGTAGGATGGCTGATGATAATGTAGAACAGTGGATCAAGAATGCTGAAAGTAAAAGATTTATCGAGGTAGTTATGGATATCAATGCGAAAATTCATGATTTGTTAGAACATAAGAGTTCAATGGGTAATAAAATATCGACACCAACTGTGAATTGCGTAAAGAAGGCTTTAGATTTTATCCTAAAACAATGTACCAAAATAGCGGAGGACAATAAAGTTATGAAAGCAAGACTTGATGACCGCGCTGAATATAACGCAATGATGTCAGATTTAGCCCAGAAAATCAATAGAACTTCTGTTAGCTCAATTGAGGAGGCCCAGACGAAACCTAAGGAAGTAATACAGAAAAGGAGAGATGAGCACACGGTAATAGTGACACCGAACGAGGAGAACCAAGATGTTTCACAACTGAGGGAAAAGATCAAGTTGGTTAATAAAAGGAATAAAGATCTCCCATTGCCAAAGGACATCATAACTACTAAGACTAACAGGGTTATACTGAAATATAAGACCAAAGCAGAGGTGGATGTGATTAGAGATTCTCTAGCAGATTCAGAAGATATTAAGGATATTGCGAAGATAAATGTTCCGATCAGAAGAAGGGAGAGAATACTGATTTTAAGTGTTGATCCAGAACTTAAAGAGGAGGATGTAAAGCAGGAAGTGGAAAAGTGTTTGCAGGACGGCTCGTCGGAAGATACTATGATGGGACTTAAAAGAAAGCTACAGTCTTCTGATGTAGACTCAACTACGAAGGCGATAATAGAAAGTTTAATGAAAGGTACAGATAGGGAAGTGCGGATAATACGTAAAATTGAAACCAAGCAGGGAAAAAGTAATTGGCTGATAGATGTGGACGAAGAGTGTAAGAATATCCTACTGAAAATGAAAAGAATATGCATTGACTTTGAAAGATATAGGTGGTTGAGTTTGTGTCAATAACCAGATGCTTTAAATGTCAGAGGTTCGGGCACATGTCCAATAGTTGTACTGAGAGAGTTAACTGCGTTAAATGTGCTGCAGATCATTACTTGAAAGATTGTAAATCGGATAATCTTTGTTGTTCAAATTGTTATTTTGATGATGTGAATAGGGATTGCAGTCATCGTGCTGATAGCAGTAATTGTCCGGCATTCCAGAAATATAGACAGAAGATAGTAGCTAATCGTAGCTAAGGGCACTGTCACGGGTGTTTCTCGTGTTGGTTTGTTGAATTTTGTGCAGGTGAACTTGCATCAATGTGCTGATGCAAGCGATGCTTTGGTACAGTATGTTTTGTCTAATAATACAGATCTAGTTCTTTGCCAAGATATCTATGTTTCTGATTATGAGGCTCCTAGCATTCCACCAGACTGGCCAATCTATTTCTCTTTAAGATATAATTCTGCTATCATAATAACTAACAGGGATTATGCCGTGATTAGTAACCTGGCTCTGGATAATTCCATTACCATATCTTTAAATGTAAATGATGATGTTATTTTTATTTGTTCTCAGTATTCACCTCCTAATAACAATATAGATAAAGACTTTGTGGATCTTGGTTCACATTTTAACAATTTTGATAAGATCCTGATAGCTGGCGATTTTAATGTGCCAATCATGGACCTGGGCTACGCCCGTCAAACGGAACGTACAGAAATATTCCTGGAACACTTTGTAGAAAAAACAACTGAGAATCATGAATGATGTCACCGCTCCACACTCGTTTGTGCAGGGCACACAGAAGGACTTGACACTTGGCGGTCTGGAAATATGTGATAAACTGAATAACTGGTTTGTCGACGACAAAATATTCTCCTACAGTGATCTACTACCGTTACATAAGGTTTTCTTTGAATTATACCCCTATAATTAGATTACGACAGAGATTCAAAACAAAGAATAAAAGTTTTCGGAAATTTATTGAAGATATTAGGAAATTTGAGAAAAATTGGTTACAAGATCTTATATTGATTAATAATACTAGTGATTTGGATGATCATGTAGAGGATTTTATGAAAATAGTGACAGAAATGTCAGAGAAGCATTTTAGAAAAGGTACTTTGTCCTACAAACCAACCATAAAATGGTTTAGTGAAAAGTTAAAATCTGTAAGAAATAAGGTGTCTGCACATTACAAACGATATATCAGGAACCCAGAAGATGTAAACTTGAAAGAAATATATATTAAACATAGAAGAGAATATAAAAAATTGGTAAAAAAGGCGAAAAGAGATTCGTGGACAAACTTTTGTCATGATACTTCGGATACTTATGGGACTTTGTATAAGTACATCACTGGTAAAACTACAAAGCCAAGTGATTTTATTTTTACAAGATTTGATAATTCGACACCATTTGATTCATACGACGATGTAGCAAAGGATCTGATGAAAGAACATTTTAGCGTTGACAAAATTCCCACCGAAATTTTTAATTTTACTTCAACAGGCAAGGTTGCGGGTGATGTAATGGAGGTAACAACTAGAGAAATGCGATATGCTATGTCTTGTCAAAAAAATAATAAGGCTCCGGGTTATGATGCAATCGATGCTCTAATAGTGAAGAATATTTGTAAAGCATGGCCAAACTATGTTAGAAAACTCTTCACGGCTTGTTTTAGATTCGGGCATTTTCCTAGGATATGGAAAAATGGATTAGTTATCTTTTTTCGTAAACGGAACAAAGATGGGAAAAGTGCTAGATCGTTTAGGCCAATTAATTTACTTAGCATTTTTAGTAAATTATTAGAAAGAATTATCAAGATTAGAACAATGCCATTGTTAGAATCAATAGGATTCTGGGATGAGGCTCAATATGGCTTTAGAGAGAAGAGGAGTACGGTGACTGCAATCCATTTTTTGAGGGAGTTGATAAGAGATAAACTTAGATCTAACAAGTACTATGCAATCACTTCGATTGACATACAAGCAGAATTTGATGCGGTGGATTGGATGACACTTGCGGAAATTATTGATGGTTTACCGATATCGGATTATCTTAAAAGAATTTTGAAGAACTAGCAATAGACGAATTGGATTCAGCTTTACGAACGGAATCATCTGGTTCGCACTTTTTAAAGGCTGTCCCCAAGGCAGTTGCCTTGGCCCATTGTTGTGGCTGATTGTCGCCGATTATTTACTGAAGAAATACAGGATCAAGTTTGAAGAAATTCTGTCCTATGCCGATGATTTCGTAATTTTTGCTGGTGCTGACACCAGAGCCGAATTAGAGAGGAACATGAATGATCGTATTAAGTGGTTTACGGATATTAGCAATGAACTGAAACTAACGATAAGCAGGGAAAAGTGCATGGGCATGCTTTTCGGTAGATATCTTTTGGAAAATCGGCATCCCATCTTCAAAATTGACAACATCCCAATACCAATTAAAGATACCATCACTTATCTAGGATTGACTTTGGCCGCGAAGTTCAATTGGATCTCACATTTGGAAAACATCAGAGAAAAATTAGAGATCTGGCATCAAACATTAAGAAAACAGATAAACGAGATCGAGGACTCCAAGCGAACTTCCGAAAAATATGGTATAAGACAGTAATAGAAAAGCAGATAGTTTATAGTGCTGAGGTTTGGTACAGAGATTTGAAAGAACATGCACTTAGTAAATTAAGCTCATGCCAGCGATTAGGTCTTCTCACCATCTTGTCTACATACAGGACAGTCTCTACGGATGCATTGTGCGTACTAAACGCAATCCCTCCTTTGCACATTAGTTTAAGATATCTGGTTAAGAAATATGATATAATGATTGGAAAGGACAATATAAAATATGTGATGTAGTAATAAAAAGACAGAATATAATGATTAATCTTGCAACAAATGATTTTCCTAAGTATACTGCAATGCATAACCTACAAATCACAGATAAATTGGATGATGATATTAAAGAACAGAAAGTTCCCATCGTATACACGGATGGATCGAAAATGATAGCTGGCGTGGGTGCCGCATATACAGTTTATCTGTATGATGAATTTATTGAAGATTTTAAAATCTCGTTAAATAAGATGAACTCAATTTATCAGGCTGAGTTGATAGCGATTAAATATGCTATTAATTGGTTTTTGGATACCGATTACAAGAAAGTTTATATATATACCGACAACAAATCTTCAACTCTAGCTCTACAAAGAAATTTTCCAGCAAATTTGATAATTAAAGAGATTTATACTAATTTGATACAGCATCCTGACAAGATTGTGATTATTGGGTGGACCCGTGCACACGTCGGAACCCTTGGAAATGAACGAGCAGATACTCTTGCGAAAGAGGCTATTAATCGTGAAAATGCTAATATTACCGAGAATGTTCCTTTTCCTGTCACCTTAATAAAGAGAATTTGCAAAATCAATACGGTAAAGGATTGGCAAAGAGAGTGGAGGCATAGTGGTAAAGGTAGAGACACTTATACAGTATTAAATAGGGTGGATGAAAATTTTGTATGTTCAGGCCAGTTATTACAATATTTTATTACTGCTCATGGCAGCTTTCCCGAGTACCTGAAGAAAATCGGAAAGAGAAATAGCGACCTCTGTGACTGTGGTTATAAAGGGAATGGTAGACACTATTTATTTGGAAGATGCCCCAAAATGCCTTATTTTTTCTATTTTAATAACTCACTTACAGTTCGCCAAAATATATCCAGAGTTCTTTTTTGTAAAGAAAACTATAGAAAGCTCTGTGCTAACTATAACGTCCTTAATGAATTGTACTCGTTCATAAGATACAAGTTTTAAACCTAATATAGGGTGGTTCTTTGGTTCTGATGCATGGATCGTCAACAGTTACTGCTGACTTGTTTTTAATAATACTCAGAATTCTTAAATATCATATATTGTGTCTGTAGTATGCTACGACCATTGTTTAATTTATAAGAATATACTATCCTATACAATTGTCAGATAGTGATTAGTATGTAGATGATGGTCTTTGAGCTGGGACTTCCTGTCTTCTACGGAAGATTGGGGTGCCATTCATTTGATGATCTGAACGTTGGTCATTGTGGAAGTGATATATGCTTTTAAAAATGTGCGACATTGGTGCTGCAGTGTTCCAGACTTTTGGAGATGGTAGAGGGTCATTGAAGTGGACCTTTTACTGAGTTTCATTTTCGTGATGTTACATGACTATGGATATTGAAGTGTAATGACTGAACTTTGAGGATAGTCTTCTCTGACTCTGTCTGTGAATGTGGTGCGTTAAGTTTGGGACTTTGTATAGATTTTATGCATGAACTATTTATCAGTATAGACTTTGATACGTCAATGGTTGCATGTTACCCATAAACATGCGAATTATGTTATCTTAGTTTAATTTTGTTTTTGCCAGAGTTGCATGTAACCTCTAAATATGCGATATTTGTTCATTCAGGTTAGTTAATCTTAGTTCTTATTTTATATTATATTTGCATGGAACCTATAAACATGCGTTTTTGTTAACTTTTGTTGGCATAGCAGGAATCTGTGCTGCACAGGATTGTGCTTTTGTTTTTCTATTTTATTTGATTAAATAATTGCCGTTGGTAAGCCTGTTCCGGCGGATGAGGTGGAGCTGGATTGGTGGAGAGGGTTTTCCCGCCAGGACATGCGGTCCATTAGCCTAACGGTTGGCGTCCTGACTGGGTGTCCAAGTACGTGAAGAAAAGCTTTTACTTATTTTCAAATAAATTTGTTTGTAAAATCCGGTGTCATTCATTCATTTCAGGATTTTACTAATAAAAGTGCCTTGCCACTGAAAGGGTTAAATGTGGTTGTCATTTGAAATCTACCTAATTTCATTCGCTAAATAAATTTATGATTCGAAGAATGTTTCTTTGATTTAAAAAAAAAGCCGCAGGTTGGCATTTACGCCTAAGGAGTTATCAATAAAGAGGAGGAGGCATGTCGAATAGAGCAGGGGTTTTCAAACTGTGGCACTGAGGATACCACTAATTTTTAAAAGAAATATTCGACTTCTTGAATCACAGAGATTCTAGATTCGATGATTACATAAGGGAAAGATAACTATAAAATTTTAGTGGTATTTAGCGGGCCACAGTTTGACACTCCTAGTGCAGAGTCTACCAGTTGCGAGTGAAGTAACAGTAAGGTTGTCACAAGATGGCAGCTGATTTATTATACTGGATGAACACTTTCTGATTACCAACGAAGCAAACTTTCACCCTTGAATCATGGAGGAATGAAGACTAAAGGAGACTAAATAACGTTACTTGAAGCTATTCCTACCCCCGTGATTTTGCCATATTTGACCGCGGTGAGCTGCGCTGTGAACCAGTTCTTCTCGCTGCGCAAATCAACTACGGAAATGTCAAATATGGCAGACGCTGGAGAGGAGGAAAGAACCCGTCTTTCAGCTTCAACACTCTCCACGAGACACGATTGATATGTCGTCTCCTTTTAATCTTTATAGTTCCAGGGTTTGAATAAAAAAATTCGCCTTTTATTAGCGGCTTACTTATGCAACATTTATATCACAAATATGACAAAAAATTTCTATTAGTTTTTACTGTCTGAAATTGGCCCGGGTATTATAATCTCTTTCACTGACACTTACAGAATGTATTTTAGGTTGTCATAATATGGCGGAAACGCAGGGCCTGACTACCGCCAAAGTAAACTTCCACTCGTAAAAATAAATGTCTGGTTTTGGCCATAATTATGACTGAAATTCTGCATAAAAAAAAAAAAAAACATTTATCCCTCTCGCTGCGTAATTGTTTTATCAAAATAGCTTCAAAAATTGCATATTTAACCCCTTCACGACGAGCGTCTTTTAAGAATTTTTATTCTTTTGTTACCGGTTTTTCAAAACAAAAATTTTTGTCTAATTTAATCGGGAAAATGCTCCGATTAAATAAGGCAAAATTTTCAATAAAAAATTAACTGGTGGGAATAATCAAGGTGAGTTAATTAGACGAAAAATGCATCCCTGAGGAAATCTCGGGTTGCGCAAATTTTGCTACTTTTAGGTAACCCGAGGGAATCTCGTGTTGCGCAGCGAGAGGATTAAATAAGAAAAATAATTCTATTCAAATTTGCAGGTGGAAGTTTTTGCTGGTGTAATGAGCCACTGGGAAACTGGTTACAGTTGAAGCTTCACCATTTCGAGGATAAGTCAATTCCTCTTTATCATAGATGCGAACTCTTTCGCTTTTATGTACCACAAAAATTTAACAGAAATTTTTGCCTTATTTAATCGACAGATTACGGCAATTTAAAAAGGTAAATTTTACTATAAAATTTTCGTGGTACAAAAAAGCGTATGATATAGGCAGCTATGCTTTTTATTCATAGTTCCAGGATTTCTGTGATAACAACAAATGCAGTAAAATATTAGTATAAGCAAAACTATTTAGAGAGAAATACTTCCATATGAGACCCTCATTTTCTGATAATTATATTTGGCATACACCAAAGTAATGTATAACAAACATTATGTTACACGGATTTGACAAATTATGAATCGACCCGAGAATGATTTTACCAAATCGACCCGCAACCCGACACAAATCCGATACGAATCGCAAATCGAAGGAGTTAATGTAATGTATTTATGGAAAATATAATCCACAATCATGCTTTTAATATTACTTTCCTCTATTACAAATAACGAATAATAAATAGGAAGAACTCAGATGATAAAGGTGGTATGCAACAAAATTAAAACAATTGAGTTAATCATATGATTGAAGATAATCAATGGTCCTCTACCATCTGGTAAATTACTATTTGAATAAATCTAATAGTCACAGAGATTTTAATTGATCAACGAGGCATTTGACAATGCACGCAAATACATATTTGGAAATTTACAGCTTTTTTATTTTCCGAAAATGATGATTGTGTTACTTACCGTCTTTATCATCTGAGCTCTTCATACATTAATTCATATTAAAATATATAATATTTTTCATCTAAAAGAAGATTCTGCACTTCCATTTCAGGGCTGCCACAGCCGACTATTTTTATATTTTGTTTGCACCAGTATTTTTCTAATATAATTTTTAAAGTATATTTTTCTTGCAAATGTTGTCAAAATGTCTGTTAAGGATTTCTGTTTTGAGAAAGTGGCGCCAACAAGAATTGAAGAACAGTCACCTGTGGCAGCCCTGCCATTTGAAAAATAGCCTGTATATGAATCAGAACCGCAAGAACAAAAATCCAACCCGTAACCGAAATAGTAACCCTTAAATGCATGATTTTTTTTGTTTGTTTCGAAAAAATTATATATGATTCTCTGAAAGGTTTATAACACAGAAAAAATAATGAAGAAAATTAGAGATACATTTTTCGTATAATACGTCAACCTTTCCTTATGCTGCACATCTGCTTTACAAGTAAAAACTAAAATATTGCAAATCAGCAAATAGATGTTTTAGTAAGTATGAATCTAAATAGCTTATTTTATATATACCGCAATTTCCGGCGTATAATCCGCGGATCATAAAATTCTGTTTGGACCCTGAAATTTTATTTAGTTATTGAAGCCAAATATTTAACAAGATTTAATAAGTTACATTTTATTTAAAAAATTTTCTGGGTCGAAAAAGGATTGTTTGATCCGTGGATTATACGCCGGAAATTATGGTATATTTTTTGTAAAGCCGAACCATCAAATGCATGAATTAGATTTCTAGAATTATGTTTTTTACTCTTATATTAAAGACTAGCAGACCCACCCGGCGTTGCCCGGGCCCGTGATGAATGAACTACAAATTTGTATGATTTTGTACATTTAATTCCCTTTTGTCTGAATTTATATTTTTAAATATAAAAAATCGCAAGAACAATATTAAATTGAAGATACGTGCTATTTTGCGTAAGTTGATTTTGGGAGTCTATGCGTACCGAAAGCGAGCGGAACTGCGACAAAACACTCAGGTTTTTACTGGTTTCAGACATTTTATTTGTAAAAAATATTTCTACCCCTCCGAACGTTTCAAAATTTTTATAGGAGATGTAAATCTGGTCTATTTAGAAGCTTCGATAAACATTGTGTTAAAATAAGGACGTTGACTAAAATAATAAATTAAGAAATTTGCTTAATTTACTATTCGAAAATAGTGGGTAGTGCAACCTTCCACCGACAGGGAGCGCAATATGTTCTATACAAATATTACTCAACGAAACACTGTTCAAAGGGCTGTTATAACTTATGTGAAAATTTCAAGTCGATCGGTTAGTTGGTTTTCCAAATTTTAACGAATTCGCATTCATTCTCTATTTAAAAAAGCGTTTCTTTTTCTTTTTAAAAGTCGATTTTTTTCTATTTCGAACAAAAAGTTCTGAATCATTTTTTTTTTTAATTTACATACTCATAATTAGTCTACAAATATAGGCCGAGAAGCTAAAGTTTAAAATCTGTAAATGCTGTATTTTTAAAATTTTGGTTTAAATTTGAACTCCCATTAAAATTTTACCCTATGGTTGTTATCCAAAATAAAACTAGGTGTTTTTCAGAGCAGAGATAATGTTTGTAACTTTCAATAAGTAGCATATATCTCATGACTCCCTGAAAAAACGGCATATAAAAAGACAGAAACGCTAATTTTTTAAAAAGGAATCTAGAGCCCCTCCAACCTACCCTGGAATTTCACGCACCATTCCTTTTTACACTTTATCTTTTATGTTATAAACGTTCTTAAAGTTTCAAACAGATCGCCTTGCTAGATTTCCTAATTTTAACAAAATTGCTTTATGTTAGTTCCACATTCCACCACCAGGGAGCGCACTCTATTCTTAACAAAAGCTCCTTTACACAACCTACCAGTAGATATGTTACTCGAGGAGGTGGCGGTCTTCAGGAAGAACTTAAAATATTTGTTGAAATTACTATTCGGAAATAGTGGTAACTTAACTTTTGTCAGATTTATATGTACTAAGTAGCATGTATCTGAGGACTCAGTCAAAAAAATGCACTTGAAACAGTGTGAAACGCAAAGGTAAAGAAAATGAAATATTTCGCCCCTCCCCTCCCCCCCCACCCTCCTGCCCGAAATTTCACGCGTTATTTTTATAAACTTTTCTTATGTGTTATAAATTATCTTAAAGTTTCAAGCAGATCGCTTTGTCAGATTTCTACTTTAAATGAAATCGCGGTCTCTTAGTTCCACTTTCCACCACCAGGGAGCGCACTGTATTTTTAACAAAACTGTATCTGACCGTAACTCCGTTACACAACCTATCAGTAGATATGTTACTCGAGGGGGTGGAGGTCTTAAGCAAGAAATTAAGATATTTTTGAAATTACTATTCGGAAATAGTGGTAACAAACTTTTGACATTTTTATATTTAATAAGACTCATTTATCTCAGGACTCCGTCAAAAAACCGCCTCGGAAATGGTAAGAAACGCAAAAGTTTAAAAAAAAAGAAATCTATCGCCCCTCCTCCTCTCCCCACCTTCCCGATATTCCACGCGCCATTCTTATATAAACTTTTTCTAATGTGTTATAAACTATCTTGAAGTTTCAAGCAGATCGCCTTGTTAGATTCCCTACATTAAATGAAATCGCGGTCTGTTAGTTCTACATTCCACCACCAAGGAGGCCCTCTATTCTTAGCAAAAGCGTATATGAACGAAACCTCTTCACGCAACCTACCCGTAGATACATGGATGGGGGGGGGGGGGGTCTTAACCAAGAATTTAAGATATTTGCTGAAATTACTTTTCGAAAATAGTGGTATCAAGACTTCTGAAATTTTTATCTCGAATAAGTAACATTTATGCTGTATTTTTACAAATCGCACGCCGTTCTGAAGAATACTACAATAAAATGTAACGTGACTACCATTTAAAATAAGCATATATAAAAGAAATAAACCAATTAGTGAAATTAGCGCCCTCCGCTCATAAATTAAGGGTGCAAAAAGTTCTGTACGAACATCCGACATGAGTTCCCACTGCCTGCGGCACTGTATAGAAGGCGGTCGATAAATTCGGAAAATTCGGAACATTTTTCTGTACTTAAAACATAAAAGAGAGCAATTAAAGAATGCGTTTAAAAATGTCTTAAAAAAAAAAAACAATTCTGAAAAAAAAAAATCAGTATCAGTATCAAAAATGAGAATTTAAATTCTATTAAAACTGTTGCTACCAGCTACAGCAGCAGAAAGCATTACAATGCAAGGGCTTATTGTTGCCAATTTCTAATTTCTAGTAGTAAAAGAGCCAGTAAGGAGCATTCTAATCTTTTATTTAACGTTTAAAAAACACATTTCTTGCTATCTGGATAAATCAGCATCAAACAGGCACCTCCAATTTTCCGTAAATCAACCAAAATCGCCGATTTTTTTAGCAGACATTATCGTTCAACCAATCAAAGTAGGGAAAAAAAACAGAAAACAGTGTGGCAAACAGAAAGCCTGCCAGGTTGTCAAGCTGGTTGCTAGGATGTGACGCCGTTTGAAACTAATCTCTTCTCTTAAACGCTCATTATTATTAAATATGTTTTCAAAGCATGTGTTTCACCTTCATGCTAAAATTTAATGTTTAGTTGAAAAAACAGTCACTTTTGAAACATTAAGCACTCAAATTGGTTTATTTAATTGTATCCCGGTTTACTTAATTATTTCTGCGAAAGCTTTATACAACCAACTAACCGAAAGCAAGCGGAAACAAAGAAACGTATTTTTGATGAGCGACGCTTTATGAACAAACCAACCGAAAGTAATCTGCGGGAAATAAGGCGTACTTTTGACGAGAGTGATGTCCGAATATTAATTAATTACTCAGATAATAATTAGAATATTAAAATTCTGAGGATATGGTGCATTAGAAGAGGCCTTGGACTCTTTTCAAAAAAATTTTGAACCTCGTACGTGCAGTAGATTTTGCTAGCCATCGCACACAGCAGACAGAGCGATTTGTTCTTTTATTAGTATAGATTAGACACCCGAAATTTTAGGACAGCTTTTTAGCTTTATGGTGTTGTAATTTTTTACAGGATTAATATTTCTTTATAAATATACTGGTTACCAAAAATTAAATAAAAAGTGGTGTAGATAAGTATCACTATGCATTTAATGGTTAAAGATCTGTTGATCTAAATTTGAATTGCACCAAAGACACTACTATATCTAAACGGAATCCGACACATGGGTAGTTTCCAGTTCGAGTCTCCCGGACCCAATGCAATACTCTGCCATCTCATGCGAAGATACATGAATCAGGGGCCGCATTCAATAGGGAGATTTTTTTTGTTCCTACCACTATTTTGAAAATAATATCTTCAACGTACCTTTCTATAGCATATCTTAAATAAAATAATCATGAAGATTACTGATTAAAACCTCTTGAGGGGCGATTGGGTATATTTTATCCCACCGATTAATGAAGATTTACACCAGAAAATATTTATTAAATTTTGCTTTTTTAGCTTCGGTTGGAAAGAGTCGTAAAATTGCTTTTGCTTATTTTGCAATAAAATTTTTGAAGATTCCGTTGTGAATTCGACGTTACAGAAATACAATGACTTGCCCCTCAAAGAATTAAGGGCTCTGGTAGGAATGATGAAATTTTCCCTATATAATGCGAATCCTGATAAATGCGACTTTAACACTAGAACCGCCAGAAATTTTACTCAAGCGTTTTTAAAATATTTTACACCAGAATTTTTATTAAAAGCTATCTAGCTTATTTATTTAACATATTTCTCCGTGGTACATATTTAACTTATTTTAAAAAGAAATTTCTGGTTCGAATCGAAGTATTTTTATTTGGTACGGGCCAAAATGACTGCTATGGCGTTTCTAGTGCTAAGGCGTCCCGCGATTTTGTGGATCATATAAATGAAGAGCATATTGACTCACGTGCAGTTTTTCTGACACAGGTTCTATTTATCAGTTGCTCATGGAATGCAGTTTCGAGTGCGAGTCTGTCACGTATTGCTTTTATAGAGCAAAATGACTCACCTTTAATATAAAGCAAGTTCTTTGACTAAATACTTTAAAAGATGTCAAATTAGTGTAATTAATTATTTCAAATTATGTAATTCATAATTAGTAAATTCTAAATATTTGTACTTTTCTAATTTCTCTCTATTTTGTATTTTTATTCTAAATTTCCGCTTTTTTAGACTTCTGTTTTGATAAGTAAATACTTAAAGAATGAACAAAGTAAAATTTATTTTAATTAGTAGTTTTAATTTTGCTTTTGTAGCGATGTTCTTTTTCGCAAATTTTTTGTAAATTAGAAAATTTTTATATTACAATTTTTTAAACAATTTAGAATATCTTAAATTTATTGTTTGAAGATTGAAGTTTGGACAATATAAATATACATTTTCATGTATATGTATTTCAATAATAAACATGAATTCACTTTTGTTTAACATTTTTTCCTAAAATTTACGAAACATTTTGCTCACATTTAAAAGTGGCTATGAAAATGCAATTCTTTCTAAATATCATAGAAATCTTTTTTTTAAACAAAAATAAATAAATGCTGTACAAAATTACTCTTTTTAAATGTATAAATAATATTTTAAGTGAAAGGCAACATTGAAAACGCGATAAACTGTTCAAACGTAAAGCAGAATACTACTATTAAGCGAATAATAGAACAACTATAACACTGTTAATATTATACGCATATACGCAATTATTTTTAAGCGAAGATTCTTTTAAATGCAAATTAAAAGCCTAATGATCATTTTAGCCTTTATTAATATCAGAATCTGGATCTGAACTTTAAATCGATCTACTCAATCAAGTTAAAATGTTTCTAAATATACATGACGAATTTCCTTAACAATGTCAATAAACATGATGGAAAACTAAGTCGCAATATGGGCTCACCCCAGTGTTGCCAGATTGGGGACTTTTTTGTCCCCAAATTGTTGATTGTCACCAATTTTTGAAATAGAAATATTCGGTCTAATTAAAATAGATCAAAATTTCTGAAAAATAAGATGAACTATATTATTAAAAAAAACGGTGACAGTCAAATTATCTGAATTAAAAAAGTCCCCAATCTGGCAACACTGGCTCACCCTGCCTCGGGCAGTTTTTTTCCGACCGGTGTCACTATACTTGCGTCTCAACGTGCGCCTTGGCTAAGATTTAAAATTCTGAAATCCAGCGTTACAAAAAATGAAAGATCAGTAGGACAGATGAACAGTATTTGATGTTGTACAAATTATAGTATTTGTGCAGCTAGAAGGGGATGTTATGGATACCACCGTTTTTGTGCAGATATCTTCAACGTATTAACCCATTAACCGCCAAAACTATAAGGTTGAAATTTTCAGCTTTTTAGCTGAACATTGTTTGCCACTAATAACGCTGAAAGATAATTTTCGCTGTATATGATATTAAAATTTTATGCCTTTAAGTAAGGCCAAATTTTAAACTCAAAAATAGTGGTGGGCATGTAAATAACTTAAATATGTGCGTTCATTTTGACTGTTGCGTGAACGCAACACCAGCGGGTAATGGGTTAAATCGAAAAACTCTGCGATAATATACTTCGAAAAATTTGGTACAAAAATAGTGGTATCCATATCATGCCCTTCGGGCTACGCCATTAAGACATAGCAATAAAACTTTGGACAAAATACATTTCAGCTTATCTCTCTAGATTTTCTAAACAAGTGTTGCCAATGGTCTTCTTTTTCTAATTTCAGATTTCTTGATTGGCACCATTGTTTCGAAATGGTAAAATTCGCCTTATTTAATGACATTTTAATTAAGGCGAAAACAAGGGGAATTTTATCGTTTCAAAAACGTGGTGCCTATCAAGATCACGGAGCTATTAACCCTTTGCAATCCGCGTCATTTTGACTGTGGGCTACCAGCAACTCCACGTAATTACACAAAAATGTTATTCGGCAGCACCACTTTCTAAAAAGAAATTTCCTTCAAGTACACAATTTCAAAAATGCTTTGATTAAATAAAGCAAATTTTATTTTCATTTATTACTGGTGCCGAAAACGAATTTTTCAAGGAAAGATGATTTCGCGGAAGCGGTGACAACGGAGTTTTTCTCTTACTACTCAATCAAGTATACTAATCAATCTCTTACTACTCAATCCATGTCGCCGCAGCGGCGACAACGGAGCAGTTTTGCCAGTGGGCTACCTTTTTTAAATTCAGATTTCTTGATTGCACTAGTTTTTGAATTAGTAAAATTCGCCTTATTCAATGACATATTAATTAACGCGAAAATAAAGGGAATTTTACCTTTTCAGAAAAGCGGTGCCAATCAAGAAACCTGCATGTTAAAAAAGTTGCCCACTGGCAACACTGCAACGGTGTGCAAAGTGTTAATAAAGAGGAACTGACATATTCTTAAAATAGTGAAGCTTCTACTGTAACCGCTTTCAAGGACTGATTACCTCCGTTGAAACTGCCACCAGTAAATTTATATAGAAATTTTCTGCGTATTTAAAGGCCTTATTAGTGCGACATTTCAGTCATGAATAATGGTTGAAACATATTTTCATTTTTACCGGTGTAAGTTTACTTTTGCGGTAGTCAGACTCTTCGTTTCCGCCATATTATGACAAAAGGTGAAACAAACTTACAGTTTTGCCAGTAAAATTGACACCAGTAAAAACAAACAGATGTTTATACCATATTTGTGAGAAAATATTTCCACGAATAAGACGCCGAAATAAAGCAAAATTTTCTAATCAATTTTACTGGTGGGAAGTTTGTCCCGGCGTTATTCAGAAAATATAGATTCGATTTTGAAAATGCAGCCGCCATCTTGTGACAATCTCCTAAGTTACTTCACTCACAAGTCACAACTGGTAGACAGTACGCTAGATGTGTCCTCTCTTTATTCATAACTCCATTATCAAGATATCCGAATTAAGGAAAAGTAGCCTCCTGGCAACACTGTGGTGAAGATAAGCAGGTAAAAACTGTGCTTTCGTAACTTCTGCAGGAGGAATGCTTTAGTCGCTCTGGGAAAAAAGTTCTTTAAAAACAACTTTCTCTGTCAAAGTTTGATTATGCATCTAACAACTTTAAATATTCAGTGTGCAGTGCCTATTTTCTCGATACTTTACATGCATGCACTGTGACGGAATTGGCGCATCCAGAAAAGGCGAGTTGTTAGTTGCATTAAGTAAGTTGAAGATTGGATTTCATAAATACTAGTATCTATAGACTATCCATTTTGGATAAGCGCGTAGTTTAATTTTCGCAAAACTGTAATTTAATTTCTTAGACCAAATTTTTATGGTGCATATTTATTATATAGTCTCGCAAATAAGTCAATTCAAAAATTCGAAAGAAATAACAGGTAAAATACAAGTATTTCAGAATAGTTATTTTCGATTTTCTCGGGGTTTTTTCCTTCTTCTTGATTAGATAAGGCAAAGATAACTGTTTAGAAATACTGAAATTAAACCTATATTCCTCTCGATTTTGGGGGTCTACTTATAAGCGAGCATACGCGATAATACAGTGACCTCTGACTTATACGCGATGTATTGTAATTAATTTTAATCTCACTGCTTTACAAAGTAAAATTCTATTTATAATTTATATGAATGAATAACCTCCTCAGACCCCAGCGTTTATTTTTATAATTTTTTCTACTTTAGTTATGAATTTTTATCAGCAGACTGCTAAGAAAAATTTTAAAGCGAGAAAAATTAAAATTTATTTTTTGTACCTTAAATTGGATGTATCCTACAGGATATATGGGGACTGAATGAGTACATATTCTGACAGTTTGCTATGGATTTTTTGCATGACAAAAACAATGAAAAATAAGAAATAATTATGCATTTAATAACTTTCTATTATTAATGGACTCAGCAAATCGTATATTAACATATAGAAAAATTATTTACGTTTTCTTTTTACTTCTGTTTGCATTTTTTTTTATAATTAATGTATGAATTTGTTATAAAAATGTCTTGTCATTTGCATTGATGATATTTCATGAAGCAGTTCATTTCCTTCGTGAGACAAAGAAACATATTGCAAAAAGTACATCGTGTTCTAGCTTTCGTAGAATTACAGCCAGGATATCTGCAATGTGATGTATATGTTTGCTGTGGAATTTCAGGAAGGTGGGATGCAGACATTTTTCATAATTCAGAAGATGGTTCACAGGGATTCCTTCTTTTCATTTTCAGTGGAGACATAAACTCAATCATAATTTCATGTAATGAAGTGCTTAGTTGTTTAACTTTCTTAAAAAAATATGTCCGATGTGTCAGATCAGCTATTTCAGAAAATATAATATCGTCTAAATATTTTTCAAAATACTCTTTAGGAGGTTTGCATGTGTAATTTACAGTTTCAGGAACAAATTTTGGAACTGGAGGTAGAGGCTCAAAGTCTTCTTTGTGTTTTCAAAACACTCTTCTTAATGAGTCATTACCATTATTTCCAGATGGTTCTTCATCTTCATCTTCTCACTGACAAGTCAGTTCATCACTTACAGTCTCAGCTATATCTTCATCCACCTGACTGTATGATGATAATCCAAAATCTGAATCTTCTAACAATTCAAGACTTTCTGCTTCAGAAAGGCGTACATTTAAAAAACTAACAATGATTTATCGTATTGCAGATGTAAAAATATCGTTAAAAGTTAGTGTCGAATTCAGGCATATTGGTCGGTGGGGGGGGGGGGGACTTCCCTGGAACATTGAAATGTTCCCCCAGGAAGGTTTGAGATTTTATGCTTTTTAATGGACAAAAGTGCCATTTCCAAATTGGATCTCTAAAATATCGCCCAGGAGCTGCAAAGTTCCATCCCGGCGGAAAACGTCTGACTTCAACCCTATTAAAAACAGGGTGGGCAGGGGGACATCCCCCCAAAACATTGAAATGTCCTCCCCGAAAGGTTTGTGATTTTATGCTTTTTAATGGACAAAAGTGCAATTTTCCTCCAGTGCTCCCCCCCCCCCCCCGGAGCAGCAGAAATCCCTCCTGAAAAATATCTGAACTCAACACTGATTAAAAACATTCATGTTATTCAATAACCTTAATTTATGTACATTATAGTAAATAGTCATACCAATTTTACTGTTATTTCGACTCCATTGTATATTTTAGACAGCATAAAAAATTAACATTACGTGTTAGGGTCAATCCCCATGTATCCTATTGGATATATCAAATATAAAGCGAGTTCATACTATTAAAATTACACATTATTAAAAAACATTTTGTACCAGAATAAACTTCATTCATATATTTTTAATTTATTTCATAAATAATGGTTACAAGATTAATTATGTTTTAAATAATGTTTCCTTTTTTCCGACGTAAACTGCTAACATTTTTGCTGCAAGCCATTTTGAAATAACACATATACCGTCAAAATAGCGCTCAAAAAATCAAATTATTATTTTGCTTAAATGCTACCCTCTGTTAGGTTCCAAGCATACCAACTTCTCTTTTTTAAACATTATTTTTTATAAGTGAAAAAAAAAATGAAAAGATGTGTATCCTATAGGATACACGGGGTCTGAGGAGGTTAATCCGAAAACTAATGTTCAGAAACAATTATATTAAAAAATAATTTTCTTACATTCGGTAAAAGTTAGAAATCATTTTATTATCTTATGGTCTTAAAATGTTCACCAAAAAAATACCTCCACAAATTTCTTACTGCTTGAGTACACTCAGTTTTTCTTACGCGTTCCTCTGAATAAATTCTAATTAGCGATAAATATTACTGGCAACATCCCGGTATTCTTTTAAGTCAATTAAATATACATTGAACCAGAAATTTTAATGAATAATTGAAATCAAATTAGTACCATAAAAAAGGCGCTTTTTATTACATGGATATTCTGCCTCAAAACATGTTTATTTGCCACAAGGATGGCAGCTTAACTGTAAAAGTAATAATTTGTGATAACCCTGCCCTTTAACCCCTTGGGGACGAGCGACACGTATACGTGCCGGAAATAGGCCTAAGGATCCTCGTTCGTTCTCACCAGTAAAATTACACTGTAAAATTTGCCTTATTTAATCCGAGCATTTTCCCGATTTGAATAGACACCAACTTCTGTTTTTTAAAACCGGTAGCAAAGTAATAAACATTTCGTAAAAGGTTCTTGTCGCGAAGGGGTTAAGCGTCCTGCTTAATTTCCCATTTATGTTTAAAGATTCATTAAACAGTAGCTATGAAAAGTATTGGTATGAGAATTTTTATTTGATAACCTTACATATTTATTTATCTTATTCACTTCAAAATTTTCTTTACTACCTATTTTGTGTTAAACACCAGCCTTTGATTCCAAAAGGTACGTGACGGAAAAACACGGTTAGGTCGCTTAAAGGGTTAAACCTCCAATTAGCCCGGTTTTGATTTTTTATGGCCGTTCATAATTTTACATTATTTGAACCACAAATTTTATTATCAATGCAGCTTGAAATATTTGACATTAATTTTAAATAACTTTTTTTCTTTGGTTCGAAATATAAAATTTAAAACAGAAAACAAAACGAAAAATGGGGTCAAAATAGATCTTATGGTACTATGAGTTTTATCACGGTTAAATAGTTCCATACTGTAAAAAAAAAAAAAAAAAAAAAAAAAAAATTAAAATTTTTTTTTTAATATAGTGTAGTGTCACTCAAAATAAGATTAAATTTATAAACATGCATTTTTAGATATCTTTCTCTACCTGTTCATAAATGTACACCTATTACGAAGTGTTTGGTAATTATCTATTTATAGTCATATGCACTCGTGTTTAGCATGATTAACAAATTTTTTCTAATTAATGCATTTATATAAAATTTTTCAAAGACTATTTTTACTTTTATGATGCACTTTATATTAACCCTTAACGGACTAATGCCTCCATATAAGCGGCATCGGCACCCTTAACCAAATTTATTCGTTTGGCACCAATTTTTGTTTAACCCCTTAAGGATCGCTTAATATTTGGAAAAGCCATAAAAGAGTACCTATTTTTTTTTATTAAAGAAATTGAATATTTATTAGATTTCTAAATAAAATATGCAATTAGTTTTTTTTTTTTTTTTTAAAAGGAGAAATTAAAAAAAAAGTTGTTACAGAACAAATTCATATTTGTAGAAAAGCCATCATGCGAGAATTCTGTGTCTTAACGTTTGTTTTACACCATACAGATTAATGCGAATAAGACCTTTATTTTCACATCTTAGATCTTTATTTATCATCATTACTCAATTTTTTACAAATAATATTTGAAATAATAGATACATGCATTAGATTTTGATTATTAATATTTTTTAGAGTGTGATATATCTGGAAACATGCAATACAAAGTTCAAAATCACAATCAGCGCGAAAAACCAAGCCGATTCCTAATATTGAAAGACTTCACACGGAAATGCCAGTTAAAGTTTTCTGGTTTCAGAAGTTTTTGCAGTAACTAAATCTTCAGTCCGGAAATATGACGGGCACGAGAAATAACGAACGACACCTCAGCCCGTGATATTGACGGGAACGAGAATTAAGGGGTTAATAAACGCTTTTACTCGCACTCTGACAATATGTGAAGAGAAGTTTACTAAAAAATTACTTTTAAAATATAGTGGTGCGAATAGAATATAAAAATAAAATCATGCATTTAAAGCCACCGCCCGTTAAGGGTTAATCCTTTCCGGCGTGGAGCAATTATGTTTATAAACTAATGAAATAATGGACTGACACCAGAATCTATTAACGAATTTATTAGAAAATGTGAAATTTCTTATTTTCAGGTACATTAGAAAATGAAATTTTTAATTAAATATTCTTGGCGCCGTTTGTTAGTTTTGGAATTAAAATTAGGTGTCCCTTTTTAAGGACACCGCCCACGAAGGGGTTAGTAAAATCAAAAAATATAAACTATATTGAACACAGTATTGTTAAACACGTCAATGCATTTTAATTCTCAATATTTACCTCACCAATGGCAATTTTTTCAGTTTGTCATACGATGAATAGTGAGTACTATGTCTCTTGCAAGTAAATATATTTGCTATTTTCAAAGAAAAATAGATGCAACGGAAATGAAAATAAATATCTTTCAAAATGTTGGAGATATGAACTTTATCCGTTTTTATAGAATTTAAAGAAATATATTTTCAGCATGTTAAGTTATTCGTTTTGCATTTATATGATAAATGCGCATGAATTCTCAAAATTCGCAATGTCAAAACAAATGAAAATATTATTACTGTTACTGTTTTTGTGCCTTTTGAACTTCAATAAAATTTATAACCAAATCAGAACTTTTAAATGGGACCATAACAAAGAGTTATTTATTTATTATTCAAACAATTATTATTTATGGAATTTATTTTCTTCTAGACTATAAGTACTTCTGTTTTGCATATGCCAAAATTAAATCACCCGACTTTTAGTTAAAAATTGCGGCTTAACCAATTAACGAGGAACCTCTTTTACGTTTCTTTTAATTCTTCGACACCAGTTTTTTCCACATTGTAATTTTGAATTATTTAATCACTCAAAATATGAGATTAGATAATGTGAAAATTTCCAAACTAAAATACTGGTATTCAAATTTAAAAGTTTTGTTCACCTTTCATGGCAAGATTTCTTGCCAACCAGCTGTAATGAGTTAACATATTATTGATGCTGATGATTTTATGATTTTGTTTGAACATTTTTCAGAGATTTCAGGGTGCTATGCCATCAATCAACAACATTTACTTACGAAGCATTCCCTCCGTCTCTCCTTAAATAAGTACCAAATTTGTTTAAAAATTCCAGGGTTCGCGCGCTCTTAAGCCACGCCCCATTTTGTAAGGATTCTTCCACCAGTAATCGCACAAAACTACCTTCTAGCTAATGAATTGTTAATTATTTAGGAAGAAAATTATCTTTATAGTACACTGGTGGTAGAGTCCTTAGAAAATGGCGTCGATCTGCTAAACTGCATAGGAAGTTATTTATCACTCCACCCACTTGAAATGTCGCATCTAATTTGGGACACAATTTTCGACCTGAATATCGCAACTAATTTGGGACGGAGGGAGTAATAAATTTTACCTTCCTAAATTGCTGTAATCTGCCGATTAAATAAGGCCAAAATTTCTATTAATTTTTTGTGGTATGAAAAAGTGTAAGAGTTGGTAGCTATGTGCATTATTTTATTTGATATGTGTAACATTACTTAACACATTCACGACGGGAAACGAGAATTCTTGATTTCATTCAAAAAACATCATTGATTAAGGGCGTGTCTTCTACCTTATAGAAAATGCATTTATATCATGTTGTCCATATTTATTTAGATTGTGAGAGTTTTTTATATTAAATTCGTACATTAAAAGATATTTACCAATGCCTAAATTTGGTAAACCTATCTAGAACACCAATTTACAAAAGACGGAGGAAAACAGGGGATACAGGGAGGAGCTTCTAATGTTTTAAAACTCAAATTTGATAAAAATTGTCCGTCGGCAATGTGTTAACAAAATTTATATTTTTATTTATGCAGTGAATAACTTATGCGCGTTGTGTATAACCCCTTGAGGGGCAAGCAATTGCGTTTGTGTAATGCTCAATTCCCACCGGAAATTTAGGAAGATTTTATATTCAAAATAAGGAAAAGCAATTTTACGACTTTTTTCCATCAAAGATAGAAAAGTGAAATTTCATAAATTTTTTCTGGTGCAAATCTTCTTTAATCGTAGGTGTGATAAAATATATCCCACCGCCCTTCAAGGGGATAAAGTAAACTTATACTTTTTTATTATAACTTATAGCATAGCTGCCAACTTTTACGCTTTCTTCTTATCACTAAAATTTTACTGTAAATATTGTCTTATTTAAACGTCGAAATCTCACGATCAAATAAGGCGAAAATCTCTATTAAATTTTAGTGGTAGCAAAATAGCGTAGAAGTTGGCAGCTATGACTTTGTGTTTTTAATATAAGTGTTCATTCGTAACATAACTAATAAAGATGAATAGAATTAAAACATTTACTACTAAAGTAGGGGAATATTGCATGGATCGTGGGACGCGTCACAGTATGTCACATGATTAATATTGCTAGTTTCTAGAATGGTCCATAAACTAAAAATGTATTTAATATCATTTCTGAAGCATAATAAGATCGTTCAATTGTCGTAAGATTTCTCAACCCCTTGAAGAATGGTCGCATATTAAAATATCTCACAAAAATTTAATCCCCAAATGCCACAATGACACCAGAATTTTGGAGCAAACACTTGTTTTTATTATGTATATTAAGAACAGTTTTTATCTACACTGTTAAAAATTTGCAGCATTCTGTCCAGTCATTCGACCGTTTTTTGAAAAAACGGTTTTATAACCGTAATCTATCTATATTCTGACCATAAAATGGCCAATAATATGGTCAGAATAGTGTTAAATTACGGTTGTGTAACCGTTTTCGGAAAAAAACGGTCAAATGACCGGACAGAAGGCTGCAAATTTTTAACAGTGTATTTTCAAATAAATTTGATAGTAAATCTTGGTTTCATTAAATTAAATATGTAATTTTAGCAACAGAAGTATTTGGCCCCTCAACGGTTTAACACATTGATGTTGTGTAATTTTGTCTTTTATACAGATATCTCCACCTACACGTATTAATCTTGTACAAGGGTGTCAAACTGTGCCTCAATGGCTTCAGTTTTTGCGAATACTGATGCCATCGAGCACCACCTTTCGACTAATCTGCACCTTAACCCCTTCAAGCGCAGTGGTTCATTTTTCGACCACCTAATGTTAATCTCTAAACGGGACATTGAGAGCAGAATTTTGTTTTGAAAATTTTCGTTTTATTAAGAACGTGAAGAAAAGCTTTTATTTATTTTATGAAAATTCCGGTGTCAGTCATTCAATTCAGTATTTTACTAATATAAGTGCCTTGCCTCTGAAAGGGTTAACAACATACAAATTCGGCTATTAACCTTTTCAGGGGCACAAAATTTCTGTTCGTAAAATGATGAAATAATTGACTAACACTAGAAATTTCAATCGAATTTCTTAGAAAATAAAACCCTGCTTTTTTTTTCTTTTTTTTTTTCACTTTCATCATAAAAGCAAAAATTTATTAAAATATTCTTGGTGCCATTTGCCAGTTTTGGAATTCAAATTAGGTGCTCATGCCGTATGACCACCGCCCTTGATAAGGGTTAAATAAGGCGATGATTACCGTAATTTTCCGTGTATACACAGCTGCTCAGATAATTCGATTTCCTACCAGAATTTGTTTTAAATAAAATGTGACTTGCTTTTGCTTAGCATTCATTTGACTTAATTTTTTAAGTAAAATTTCCGGTATGAAAAATACTTAACAAAGCGGTATACGCGGGAAATTACGGTACTATTTGGGAACATTGGTGCCAGTGAGATACCGTGAGTCGCAATTAGACAACAATGTTTTGCATATTGCTCTATTGAAAAAAAAAAGAATTCCTGTGTTCCTGTTTTTATTACAAATAAATATATGATATTGTTCCTAATCGGAGTAAGGTATCAGGGTTCACAGATTTTTATTACAAATTAGTAAGAATTTTTTGAGTAAGATAATCACGATTCAGATTTATAAGCATAGTGTGTTAATTGTATAAATACGAGTATTGTATATATGTATAATAATTAGTGTAATATATAAAATGCAAATGTAATGCAGGTCGAGTAGTTAAACATATCCACCAGATCCAATGTTGCGTCAGCCATCAGTAATGTCGTCGTCATAAAATTGCCGTTTCAAACAATAGAAGGTCTACTTTACTAAAAACGTATTTTACATTAACTGCGTGAGTACTGTTAACTTCGTCTTACTGTATCGTCTTCGTATATTTCTATTCAGAAATAGTGCTGCTCAATAATAGGAATTTTTAGCTGCTATGTGTATGGATGCAACATAAAATCAGTTGTTATAGTTTTAACACTTTATACCCGGGTTGTCTATTAACAGAGCTCGAAGCAAAAATGTGAAATAGCATCAGCCCCAGCAGAATTCCCAAATAATATTTTTCGAAGGAAATTTCCTTTGCAAATGCAATTTAAATATATCAAGCAGATATTTTTTTTTTCAAAGTATGGTACACACAATAAAAATTCTTCTATAAGAAAAAAGCCCATTAACTATCTCAGGGGTAAAGTAATCCAGATTATAATGTTTAAATGTTTGAATGGCATCAGAATTTACTATTATATTAACTTAGTACCCATAGTCCTGACATGCTGACTTTCCTTAATTTCTCTAGGTTGCGTTTAACAGTTTATTGTGAGATATTCAAACTTTCTGCAATTCCTTTTGTTAGTTGACGTGGTTTTTGCTCCAATATTGCCTTTAAAAGGTTGTCGTCAAAGTCGGAAAGACGTCCCGTCCCGTTGCCATTGAAATACTCAAGGCCTGAGGACACGAGTTGTGACGTCATGACTAATCGACCGACTTCTCACTAGTGTTGGAATTCACACCGAAAAATTTTGAATAGAAATTTTCTTTTATTTGTGGAATATCTATTATCTTATAAAACACTAATAACTATTTAACCCCTTGAGGGGCACCGGTATATATTATATACCACCTACGATTAATGAAGTTTTACACCAGAAAATTTTATTAAATTTTACTTTTCTAACTTTGGTGGAAAAAAGCCGTAAAATTGCTTTTACTTATTTTGAAATAGAATTTTTCAAAGATTCCGGTGGGAATTCAGCATTTCACAAACGTAATTGCTTGCCCCTCAAGGGGTTAAACTTATTGGTGAGAATTTGGAATCCCAATAAAAAATCAGCCACATGAGGCAATACTGTGGCATTCCGCATCTGGCTGAATTTTTATTTAGGGATTCCGAATTCGAACCAGTAAGTTTAAATAGTTAGTATTGTTTTATGCAATGGTAGATATTTCACAAATAAAATAAAAGAAAATTGCTATTCAAATTTTTCCGGTGTGAATTCCACCACTAGTGAGAAGTTGGTCGATTAGTTATGACGTCACAACGCGCGTCCTCTGGCCTTGAATATTTCGATGGCAACGCCCGTCTTCAGTTCGTCTCTCAAGATCGTATCTCCAGAATGGAATTTTACAAACCACTTCCTAACTGCCCGATCAGTTATTAGTTCTTCAACGAACACACTGCATATTTTTTTAGCTATCGCCTTAGCACTATTGCTTTTTTTAAATTACTAAAGCATCTCATGACGAATATGCACTTTTTGACTATCAGAGGTTAAACCTTAAATGCATGATTTTTTATTTTGTTTCGAAAAAATTATTTATGATTCTCATAACGGTTTATTACAAAAGAAAAGTAATGAAAAAATTTAGAGATACATTTTCGTTATAATACGTCAACCTTCTCTTATTTTGCACATCTGCAATACAAGAAAAAACTAAAATTTTGCAAATTAGTAAATATTTTAATAAGTGTGAATCTAAATGCCTTATTTTATATGATTTTTTATTTTGTAAAACTTAACCCTTTAATGCAAGAATTATTCTTTTATAATTGTGTTTTTTATTCTTATATTAAAGATTAGACACCAGAAATTTTAAGATAGATTTTTAACTTTATTTAGTAGCACATTTTTGTGCCTTTTACAGGATTAATATTTCTATATAAATATAGTGGCTGCTAAGAATTAAATAAAAAGTGATGCAGATATGCATTACTATGCGTTTAAAGGTTAAGAAAAACAGTTAACAGAGTAATAACTGAACCCTCATCTATATAGGGAAAACAAAGACTCGTTTGTCCCGGTGACTCATAGTGTATAGATACGAACAGGGGTGTAAAATTCTAGGTGCCAGCGGGCAGTCTCTCACCACTAAATTTTATTAGTTTTCTTCGCTTAAATTTTATTAGCATTCTTACAAAAAATTTAGACGAAATATTTGACGAGAAATAACGAATAAAATTTAGTGGTGAGGGACTGCTCGCTGGAGCCTAGATTTTTACACCTATGGATACGAACAATAGATTCTACTTAACTGAATTGGCAGTTAATCAAGACTCGACCAAATAAAACTGATACTTTCAAATATCTGAAGCTCTAATCTTCTCAGAGTGTTTTATGCATTGATTTTCCGACAATAGTAGGAGAGCTGTTGAACATTTTTGAGTAGGTATTTGAGGCACCCTGAAAATTTGTGCAGCACTTCTTTTGTAATGCCTGAATACAAAATCGAATGTCTGGCAGAAGGATCGTGGCCCAAAACCTGTGCCAAACACGTGTCAAGTGCCATTTTTTGACACTACCCAAAAAAAAAGTATTTGAGGCACGCTGAGATTGAAACAGAATAATATTTATACTTAGAAAAAAATATTTTGAAAATGACAGACACTTTAGTCGGCCCCAAAACTGTGCCAGACACGTGTCAAGTGCCATTTTTTGACTACCCAAAAAAGGTATTTGAGGCACGCTGAGATTGAGGCACAATAATATTTATGCTTAGAAAAAAATATTTTGAAAATGACAGACACTTTAGTCGTCACAAAAACTGTGCCAGACACGTGTCAAATGCCATTTTTTGTCTGGCACAGGTTTTGGGCCACGATCCTTCAGCCAGACATTCGATTTTGTATTCAGGCATTACAAAAGAAGTGTTGCACAAATTTTCAGGGTGCCTCAAATACCTTCCCTAAAATGTTTAACAGCTCTTGGACTATAACGTTTTCAGAATTTTGAATCAGATTTGGTTTAAAGGCGCATGTGTGTAAATTCGTGAACGGCAACAATATGTTTATCCTTTGATTACGATTTGGGATATGTATGTCGTAGTGGACTATTTTTATTCTTTGGTACCACCTCTTGAAAAATTACGCCTGTCATACACATTTACAGGGAGAGTTTGGAGAGAAATCGGTGACAAAAGAAAAACATCTTTTGTAAATTATGGTACGCTTGAAAATTACAGTTCCCATTCTGCAACATTTTTTATTTGTCCAGATTGCTTGATTGGCACCATTTTTTTTTTTTATCCTGGGAGGGCGGCGGTATATTATACTATATACCAATTAACTTTAATTCCCAAATGATACATTGGCACCAGAATTTTTTAATTAAATTTTACTTATTATAATGTAAGCGAACAAAAACATTTACTTATTTTCGTATAACTTTGTTCGTAAATCACAGCGTCATTCAATTACTTTAACCCATTAACGCCCAAATTATTATCTACGTTAAAATGTAAATTTTGGATTTCCCACCACTTTTAAGAGGTAGAGAAATTTTTATCCTATTTTATCAAGGAATTTGTCTCGTGAAAGAAAGTATATATTTTTTTTCATATTTACTGGTGTGAAAAGCACTTTCTTCCCAAATACGTGTGATCCCCAAATGGGGATCATGGCAGGTAATGGGTTAATATTTTAGCAACGGAAGTACTTTGCCTCTGAAAGTGTTAAACTAGTAATATTCCCTTTATATAATAACAGATTAAATTTGGCGAAAACAAGATTGACCTCTTGAAGGGCGGTGACTTAATTTTAATCCCTAAATGCCACATTGCCTCCGAAATATTGGAATGAAAATTTTACTTTTAACACTTTCAGGGGCGCCGTTTGTAGTCTGCAAACGGTTAATTTTAATGCCCAAACTGAAAATTGGCACCAGTAATTTTTTAGTACAATTTAGATCTCATAATATGTGTGAAGAAAAACTTTTGATTATTTTCAAATAAATTTGTTCGTAAATTGCGGTGTTAAATAATTATTTGAACATTTTTGGAGCAGAAATGCCTTGCTCCTGAAAGGGTTAAAAGTACGTTAAAGAAAACGTTTCTTTATTTAAAAATATTTTTTTTTGCAAACAAGCCAAATGTCAGCCAATGAATTTAACATTTTAGCAACAGAAGTACTTTGCCCAGAAAAGGTTAATTAAACTCTTTTAGAAATGTGGTGGCAATCAAGCAAACTTAATAAAATAAAAACTATTAAATTGTCAACACTGTTGAACATAAATACGATCGCCAGCTCTTGTCATAATTCAAAAGGTTAACTCATTCGCGATCGAATATGTATTTTAACCCTTGGAAGGGCGGTGGTGTATATATTAGGGTGGAGCGCACGCCTATGGGGGAAAAAAAATTTCTTCAAATCAAAATTGGCCGGTGTGGGAAAGTTGCTCTATCAGATCCTCATTCTGAATATAAAATATCTTTGAAAAATATTAATATTAAATACTGCCCCAAGGTCATTGAATATTGAGAAAAAACTTAAAAGTGCTCGGCTATGGAAAATAATTTTTTTTTTTTTTCAAATCAAAATGAGGCAGTGTGGAAAAGTTGCGCTATCATATCCTAATTCTGAATAAAAAATATCTTTGAAAAATATTAATATTAAATACTGCCCCAAGGTCATTGAATATTGAGAAAAAACGTAAAAGTTGTGCATTTTCCTATTTTTTTCCTCAAATATACAAACTATTTTATTAATTTAATTTAAAAGGATGATCATCGAATTATCATTGTTGTTATTATAAATTTTTAGTAAAATTATGTAATATTTATATCAAATTCGCTTTTATTATGCTTACTGAACGACTATACTTTTTTTAATATATGAAATTTGGGTAATTGTAATTGTTTTATATTTTTTACTTAACCTGTGTAAAAAAATATAATTTGAAATTATTCTTAATGAACTATAGTAATAAGATAAAAATAATTTACTATTGCAATTTACAAGCAACAAAGTTACCATTTTATAGTAGTCCATACTGTTTTTTGGTTTTAAAAACTGCCTTTTTTTTCCGAGACTCCAGACAAGTTTTAATGAACTCAACGCGTCTCAAAGGACCACAAACAGCAGAAGAAGCCTCCGTAACAAGTTTCACACATCTTTCAGTGGCTTGATTGTGACAAGGGAATAGTTTAATCTTAGGTAAGATGTCTTCATCTATTGCCTTTGGATTTAGGATACAATTTGTAAGAATATTATGGTCTAAGAACTTAGTTAATGGTGGTTGTATCATGGTCACTTCAGCCCAATTTATAGAATCTACATAGACTTTGGCTTCCAAATTTATCTGTATGTAAAGAATTTCTTCACTTTCGAGATTTTATTGTTCTGCGTACTGCCAAAGCTCTTACATAGTATGTAAATGTGTTGGCACTACGCATAATAATAAAATTTTGAAAGTGAAGACATTCTTTAGATACGTTCAAGTTACCTGAGATCACATATATAAAGAATTTTTTGACTTTCGAAATTTTATTATTCTGCGCAGTACCACACTTAAATAGTATGAATGAGAATAATAATGCTATGCAGAATAATAAAAGTTTCGCGAAAACAAACGATCAAGTTACCTGAGAGACCAAAGACTATATCGATTTCATAAATTAGGCTGAAGTGACCGTGACATAACCACCATTAACTAAGTTCTTAGATCATAACATTCTTACATAGTGTATCCTAAATCCAAAGACAATAGATGAAGACATCTTGCCTAAGATTAAACTATTCCCTTGACACAATCAAGCCACTGAAAGATGTGTGAGACTTGTTACGGAGGCTTCTTCTGCTGTTTGGGGTCCTTTGAGACGCCATGGATTCATTGAAACGTCTGGAGTCTCGGAAAAAAATGCCAGTTTTTGAAACCAAAAAACAGTATGGACTACTATAAAATGGTAACTTCACTGCTTATAAATTAAACAGTAAATTATTTTTACCTTATTACTATAGTTCTTTAAGAATAATTTCAAATTATATTTTCTTACACAGGTTAAGTAAAATATGTAAAACATTTACAATTACCCAAATTTCATATTTTAAAAAAATATAGTCGTTGAGTTAGTATAATAATAGCGAATTTGATATAAATATTACATAATTTTACTATAAATATATAATAATTATAATAATAATTCGATGATCATCCTTTTAAATTAAGTTTATAAAATAGTTTGAATATTTGAGGGAAAAAAAATGGGAAAATGCACAATTTTTACGTTTTTTCTCAATATTCAATGACCTTGGAGCAGTATTTAATATTAATATTTTTAAAAGATATTTTTTATTCAGAATGAGGATATGATAGAGCAACTTTCCCACACCGCCCCATTTTGATTAGGAAAAGAATTTTTTTTTCCACAGGCGAGCGCTTTTACGTTTTTTCTCAATATTCAATGACCTTGGGGCAGTATTTAATATTAATATTTTTCAAAAATATTTTATATTCAGAATGAGGATCTGATAGAGCACCTTTCCCACCCCGGCCAATTTTGATTTGATGAAAAAAAAAATTTCGCTCCACCCTAGTATATATGTCCCATTTAATTTTAATTACCAAATACCACAGTTGCACCAGGTTTTTTAAATAGAATTTCACATTTATAATGTACGTAAATGAAATGCATTTACATATTTTGAAACAAATTTGTTCGTAGAACCTGGTGTTCCTCAATCATTTGAACATTTTAGCAACTGAAGTACTTTGCCCCTGAAAGGGTTAAAGAGTAGCCCCACCTACACGCAGCACTGCTCGTGAGTAAAAACATTTATTAAAATTTTCCAATCAGTGTTGCCAGTTTGGCCTCCATTTTTATTCAGAAATTTTGAGTTCATATCATCGGTACCATATCAAACTATCCAATGTGAAAACAGGGAACTACTTTTATAAAATTCTGATTTCTTGATTGGTAACACTTCTCTGAAATGCTAAAATTCCCTTTGTTTTGGAATTAAAAAAGGTCATTAAATAATGTCATTAAATAAGGTTAAATAAGACGAATTTTACTACTTCAGAAAAGTGGTGCCGATCAAGAAATCTGAATTAAAAAAAAGTAGCCCACTGTTTTCACATTGGATAGTTTGACATGCTTACCTTTATTTAGCCCTTTGATTACGGAGCTGTGACATATGTTGACCCACGGTCTATTTCTTTATCGCATTTGCACTACTATTTGAACAATAATCTCGGTCATACTCTCATACTAAGATGCATTCAAGCGAAATATACAATAACGAATTTTTTTGTAAATTGTGGTGCGAGTGAATATACAAATAGTCGCCGGTTCTGTCCCGCATTCGAAAGGACAATGAGAGACATTTCATGATTACATAAAATAAACATTTTTCTTTCGGTAGGAATTCGAAAATTTGAAACAAAAATAGAGGCCAAACTGGCAACCTTGTTTTCAAGGAGCTACAGCAGCAAAGTTTAGCCGCAATTTCTCGAAGTTATTGAGAAGTTATTATAAAACACCAAACGCTTCAGTGTTGGAGACGTTTTGAAATGGCATTTTTATTTTTCATGGTTTGAATGTCTACTTAATTTTTTTTTAATTATAAAAATGTCAAAAACGCTTGTAAATAAATAAAATATTTTTTAATATTATTTCAAGTGGAATAATTAAATTATATTATTGCATTCATGACTGACTTTTCTTTGTCTATTTAACTATAAGTCTCACTTACAAGCGTTATTTTTACAAGTTGGATTATTTCACAAAATATTTTTTAAATTCAAGTTTATTTTACAAATGATATAATATAATAATAATGTTTCTAATCGATGTAACATGTATCGCGCAATGAATGCTTAAATACATGGGCTGCCACAGGCGACTATTTTTTAATTCTAACTGGCAGCGCTTTCTCAAAATAGAAATCCTTAACAGACACATTGACAACATTTGCAAGAGAAATAAACTTCAAAATTTATATTAGAATAATACTATTGCGAGCAGAATACAACAATATTCGCCCTGAATACTGTGTATAAATTTGAGAAGTCATATAAAATATAAAATTGAAAAGAACGCTCGTAGCTGGAATTCTAAATAGCTAAATGAGGTGAATTCCAATCAACAGTCATAACTATGTTAATTCAACAAGAAAAAATTACAATGCTTTTTAGATTAGGCATAGCCATGTTGTTTTATTTGAAGTTACATTTTTATATTTTGCGCTAAAAATATATATTTTATTGAATCGAGAAATTTGACTTAAAAGAAATTTAATAGATTAATTAAAAAAGCAAGTTATTTGATTAGAGTCGGCCAAACAGAAATGGTCAAAAAATTTTTGCAAAGGAAAACAAATCTTTGAATAAAAATAAATCAATGTATTTCGAAATAATAATTAACGTCATTTTCTATCTAAAATTCAGGCTGAACTAAAATTAATAGATCAAAATTGAGTTTCAAAGAGTTGCTTATTTAGCGTTTGCTGCGCGTCGTGCACGTCTTAGAATTTCCACGTAGTATGGTGCTACTAATCCATCACAGAAAACGTTGCCTAATAGTTTTTCTTTAGATTAAATTTTTTTGTTGTTATTCGCAGACCTTCTAACATTTTTTATTGATTAAAAAAGGCAAAACTGCTTAATGCATAGCTGCCAACTTTTACGCTTTCTTCTTACCACTAAAATTTTATAGTAAATATTGTCTTATTTAATCGTCGAAATCTCGTGATTAAACAAGGCGAAAATCTCTATAAAATTTTAGTGGTAGCAAAAAAGCGTAAAAGTTGGCAGCTGTGTTAATGGAAAATTTTGGCAGAACTGTATATCCTGGTATAAGGAATTTTTCTTTCGTTTAAGAAAGTAAATTGATTCCTTTTAAACAGGGGTGGCCAACTGTGGCACGGCGGATACCACAAAAATTTTACAGAAAAATTCGACTTCTTGAATCGCAGAGATTCGATGATTAGATAAGGCAATGATTACTATAAAATTTTAGTGGTGTACAGCGTGCCACATTTGGCCACCGATGCTTTAAAACAGGTTGTTAATTTTTATCGTCTTTAACACGTTCACGCCAGCGCGGTGGGTCACACTCGACTATCTCAGAGTTGTCAAGTATCCAGCTTTTTGCACACCACTATTATTTTAGAGAAAAAGTTGTTCCTTTAAATCGCCCAATTGTTCTAATTAAATAAAACAACATTTTCTGTAATAAAATACTGGTATTCAAAAAGCCGGAGACTTGGCAGCTCCGAGACAGTCGAGTGTGACACACCGCGCCGGCGTGAACGTGCTAAATAAAGAATTGCACTACAACAAGCATACACAAAAAGTTTCGAATGATTTATTCTATTAAATATTTAGCACACAAACCAAGGAGTCCTGCTCAATACTGTTTTATATAAATTAGTGTGGAACTGAAAACGTTTAAATGACAAGCTTTTAAATTAAAAATGTTTATTATTAACTAACGTTTATTTACCCTAATGAGTCATCGTCTATTCATATTCCGAACCGTTCCCACAAAGCTATTCGATTTTTCGTAGAAGATTTTTACTTTTATGATGCAATTTATAATAACAGAATAAAAAAAAATAACCATATTGAGCAAAATATTTTTAAATATCTCGAAGTATTTGAATTATCAAGATATATCTCGCCAACGACAATTTTGAAGGATTGTTATACGACACGCGACAAATAGAATAGCATCTACTGCGTTCCAAATAAATCTGTTTCCAGTCTTCAAACAGATATTGGTGCAGCGACGATGAAATTTTTTTCAAAATTTTCGAGAATTGAATTTTGTCCGTTTTTATAGGATTTATCCTCTTAACGGTCGCTTAATATTTGGACAAACCATAAAAAAATACCTATTTTTTTTCCTTCAGAAATTGAATAATTATAAGCTTTCTAAATAAAATATGCCATTAGTTTTTTTTTTTTTTTTTTTTTTTTTTTTTAAGACGAAAGAAAAATATGTTACTGAACAAATTCACGTTTGTGGAAAAGCAATCATGCGAGAATTATGTGTTTTGCTTGTTTTATACCATACAAATTAATGCGAATAAGACCTTTATTTTTCACATCTTAGATCTTTATCTATCATCATCAAACAAATTTTACAAATAATATTCGAAATAGTATAATATACATTAAATTTTGATTATAAATAATTTGTTTGAGTGCGATATATTTCGAAACATGCAATACAAAGTCCAACATCACAATCTGAGCCAAAAACCTAACCCAAACGTTAAGATTCAAAGACTTCACACCTAAATGCCAGTTCCCTAAAATATGACGGGCACGAGAAATAACGAACGACAACTCAGCCCGTGATATTGACGGGAGCGAGAATTAAGGGGTTAAAGAAATATATTTTTCAGCATTTTACCCCTTTGACTTGGACGTCTCTTACACAAATTTTATTCTGTTGACACCACTTTTTTAAAAAATGTCCTTCAACTACACAATTTCAAAATGCTTTATGCTTTTATTTAATAATAAAACAAATTTTATTTTCCTTTATTACTAGTGCCAAAAACAAAGTTTCAAAGAAAGATGATGTCTAGTCAGACTGGACATACAAGTGCAAATGGTTAAGTTTTTCTTTCTGTTTTTATATGTTGAACTTGCATAAATACTCAAGGTTCGCAATTTTAAAAAATGTAAATGCTTTACTATTGCTATTACTATTTTTTTTTTTTGCTTTTTATTTTTAATAAAAATTATAGCAAAATCATATATTTTTAATAAGACTATAATAAACAATATTTAATTTATTTTTCAAAGAATTTTTATTTATAAAAATTATTTACTAAAAATTATATTCATATTTATACAGTCAATATGCGATGATTGTTTTGTAAAAAGGAAACTTGGACTTTATTATTATAACATTTTTATTATAATATGTGCTTTCATTTGCAACATGACTAATAAACATGAATCGAATAAATATATAGAATATATTAAATAATAACATGTATAATGAATCGTGACACTTGCATATCAGCTAACTCTTACGCTTTTTTGTTCCACGAAAATTTAATAGTAATTTTTACCTCTTTTAATCGCCGTAATTTGCCTTTTAAATAAGGCAAAAGTTTCTGTTAAATTTTTGGGGTACAAAAAAGCGTAAGAGTTAGCTGATATGCACTTGACAACAGTGTTGCCAGTGGGCTACTTCTTTTTTTATTGCAGATTGCTTGATTCCCACCACTTTTTTGAAGTAGAATTAGTCACCTTATTTAATGACAGAATAAATAATGCTAGAATAAGACGAATTATATGCTTTTCAAAAAGTGGTGGGAATCAAGCAACATGAATTTAAAACAAAATTGCCCACTGGCAACACTGCTTGGCATAATACGGCACATGGGTGATATTACCAGTTTCTAGACTGGTTCATAAGCTAAAAATGTAATTAATAACAATTATACATCTTAATAAGATCTTTCAATAGCCGCCGAAAAACTCCTTAACCCCTTGAAGAACGATAGTATAATATAATATCCCACTTAAATTTAATCCCCAAATGCCACAACACATCAGAATTTTGAGCATTTTTATGGTTCGCCAAAAATATTTATCATATATACCCACGTAAAAAGATATACCAAAATTCGAAAGAAATAACAGGTGAATTACAAATATTTTAGAACAGTTATTTTCTATTTATTCAATCTCAGTATTCGTAAAAAATTTCTTTCTGTAAATAAGGAAAAGACAACTGTTCGGGAATACTAGTATTCGACATTCTCTAATATAGGGGTATATTAATATGTCAGTAAATATGATAATACGGTGTTTTCTCACCTCCCGCGATTCTTTTAACCCTTAAATTCATAAAAAATTATATATGATTCTCAGAAAGGTTTATTACACAAGAAAAATAATTTAAAAAATATATCAGAGATGCATTTTTCGTATAATACGTCAACCTTTTTATATGTTGCACCTCTGCAATACAAGTAAAAACTACTGTCATCATTAAAATATTGCAAATTAGTAAATATTTCAATAAGTATGAATGTAAATACCTTATTTTACATAATTTTTTATTTTGTAAAACTTAATCCTTAAATGCATGAATTATTCTTTTAGAATTGTGTTTTTTTGGTGTTATATTAAGAATTAGACACCAGAAATTTTAAAATAGATTTTTAAGTTTATTTAGCAGCATAGTTTTGTACTTTTTAAAGCATTAATATTTCGATATAAATATAGTGGTTGCAAAGAGTTAAATAAAAAGTGGTGCAGATATGCATCACTATGCATTTTAGGGTTAAGTCAATTAACCCTTTAAGTGCCACAGACGTATATATCCGTCGCGCATAGTCGATGCTTTAAGTGCCACTGACGTATATATATGTCAGTCCAAAATATTGTTTTTTATACTGCGCTGTACCAGTAAAACCCCGCCCACGGCTTTGGAATTAAAAAAAAAAAAAAAAAGAAAAAGAAAAAAGACTTTGAAGGTGTTTTTGAAGGACTGACTTATTTCAGAGGAGAGGGGGTAGAAGGAACAACCTTCATAAAGGCTATCGCACTGAGTAGTTTTTCCATATTTGACAAGGCTCCGCTCTTTTTGTACACCACTATTATTTTAGAGAAAATATTGTTTGTTTTGCCTTTCTATCACTTTGCTATTTTGATGCCGGTACCTCAGTCTCATAACTTTAGCCGTGCAGTTTCTCGAATTTCGTAGGAGTATGTTCGACACTGATGATAGTGAGTTGGATGACGACTTTCCGTCATCTTCAGGATCAGAGACGTCAGAATATGATATGTCAGATGAAGAGGATTCAGATAACGACTATTCTATGAAAGATGCCAGAAACTGGGTACGATTGGATATAAAAAATTTACCTATGCCACCTTCACGGTTTCCATTTTCGGGACAACCAGGAATAAATAGAAATGTAACAGATGTTACGAACCCACTTTTATTTTTTGAATTATTTTTTTATTAGAAGCTCGTGCTTTATATTGTACAGAAACTAACCGTTTTCCGGACCAGTATAACAACCAGCATCCTGGAAATGAGAAATCAAGGACGAAGTTGTGGCGTCCAACAACTTTAGAAGAAATATATGGTTTTTTAGGTATACTTATTCTGCAAGGAATACTTGTAAAACCTCACGTTGCGCTTTACTGGTCTAAAAACAAATTGATCGAAACTCCAATTTTTGGGAAATTTATGAGCAGAAATCGCTTTCAACTTGTCATGAAATTTCTGCACTTTTCTGATAACAGTACTTTTGATAAAAATTCACATCCAAATCGAAAACTAAGTAAAATATGGCCTGTTTTTTCTGACATGATGAAGAAATTTTCAAGTGTCTATACACTTGAAAGGGACCTGAGCATTGATGAGAGCTTGATGTTTTTCAAAGGCAGGCTATCATGGGTACAATACACACCAATGAAAAGAGCTCGCTTTGGAGTAAAACTCTTTGTACTTAAGCAGAGACAGGATATATTCACAATACGATCGTGTACACAGGGCAGAGTACAATCTTTGATAAAAAGTATGAGAACTATGGAGTCGCAACAAAAGCAGTGATGAAGCTTATTGAACCTTTTTTGGGAAAAGGTTCTTGTGTAATTGCGGACAATTTTTATCTCTCACCAGAATTAGCAGACCTTCTTATCCAAAATTCAACTGCCGTATATGGAACTCTTCGTCCTAATCGACGTGATTTGCCGGAAATTTTCAACAAACCATGAAACTATTGATAAAAAGGAACTGACATATCCTTAAAATAGTGAAGCTTCAACTGTAACCGCTATCGCAGGAGTTGTTTACCGCCGGTAGAATCTTCCACCAATAGATTTATATAAACATTTTCAACTTATTTAAACGCCTTGTTATAACAAAATTTCAGTCATAAATAATGGTAGAAAGAGGTTTTCATTTTTACTGGTAGGAGTTTACTTTGGCGGTAGTTAGGCCCTGCGTTTCCGCCATATTGTGACAACCAGGGAAACAAACTGACAGTTTTACAAGTCATACTGACACCAGTAAAAACAAATAGAAATTTTTACGATATTTTTTGAGAAAAATTTTCAAGAATAAGACGCTTAATGAAGACGGTATCTTCTTTTCAATTTTACTGATGGGACGTTTGCCTTGGCGGTAATCAGAAACTGAAGATCCGATTTAAAAAAAGCAGCCGCCATCTTGTGACAACCTCCTCAGTTACTTCACTCACAACTGGTAGACAGTACACTATATGTCTCCTCCTCTTTATTCATAACTCCATTCAACAAACTTACTTTGAAGAAAGGCGAAATAGCCGCTTTCCAAAGAGACAAAATTACCGTATTGGGATGGCGTGACAAAAAAGATGTTTCGCTTCTTAGTTCTATCCATACAGCAAATTGCTCTGAAACTGAAAAAAAAATGTCATGAAGCCAGCTATTGTTATAGATTATAACTTGAATATGGGTGGGGTTGATAGAGCGGATCAGGCATTAGATTGTTTTTCAACAACACGAAAAAGACAGAAGAGGTATTATTTAACAATATTTCGCCATCTATTAGATATGGCTATTTGGAATGCCTTCACATTACAAAAGAAACAACTCCGTAACGTTGATAGTTACAACTTCCGCATGAATTTGGTGGAACGTACATTTGAGAAATTTCATATTACTCCCCCACAACCTGCCAAACGACAGAAATTAGAAAGGGGCTGTCCTTTACGACTTTCTGCTAGACATTTACCGGACTTAGTAATATGAACTTCTTCAAAGAAAAATGCATCGAGAATATGTGCGGTTTGTTCAATGAAAAAAATTCGCCGTGAATCCCGCTATCAATGCACTGAATGTGATGTTGGTTTATGTGTCCAACCATGTTTCAGGATATATCACATGGCCACTAAGTTCTAACATCTTTTTTATCATATTGTTACACTATAATTTTACATTTTTGGCATAATTTTTGTACATACTTTTTGTATTTTCGTTTCTTTTTATATTTTCGTGGAAGTACACAACGTTTATATTAAAAGCTTGTCTCTTATTTCCTCCAATACACCGCATAACTACGTGCACCTGTTTCGAAAACTGTGGCACGTGGAATGAATCTCGTAAGCTTTTCTCGGCAGGTAAGACATTACAATAACTACTAATTGTTTAATATTTCACTTATGACAGTAATTTTTGCTCGTGTTGCAGATGTGCAGTGCAAGAAAAAAATTGACGTTATACGAAAAACACATCTCTGATTTTATCATTATTTTTGCAGTGCAATAAACTTTCCATTAAATCACATATCATTTTTTGAAAAAAAAAAAATCAAATAATGCATAAAGACATGACATATAGAATCCGATTGAAATGAACGCAAGAAAAACGTTTTTCGTATAATGAAACGAATAGAACCAATATTGTTACCAACAAATTGTTGGTTCTAAAGCATACTTATTTATCGGAAGAGAATCAATATATCATATTCGAAAAATATGAATTATTTACATAGATGAATTTTTACATAAAAGGTTTTTTTTTCGGAAATATGTTTTGTTCACGTAAAACTCACTCCTGACTCTTTTGCTCGAGATATATACAATAGTTTTCTATTGGTAGCTTAAGGGCCCAGCTTTCAGTTATTAGTGAATACACAAAAATTAAAAATTGAATGGAACATCTTCTATATCTCAATGATTATTTACAGAGTTCGCACGCTCTTAAGCCACGCCCCATTTTGTAAGGCCACTAAGTTCTAACTGTGGCACTGGGGAGTGAATGTTGTAAGTTTTTCTCAGCACGTAAGGGGTTAAACATGCATTGGACATAAAATTTATTTAGCAAACTAAATCAAATAAGTGCCACGTAAAAACAAGGTACATTTTATACCATAAATTTTCTATATAGGTGAAAAATCACTATATTTCCTAATCGTCGTAATGTGGTCATCAAAATTATAATTCCACAAATACCTTAACTGATTGTGTTCTTTGCGCATTCCACTGAATAAATTATAATTAGCCTTAAAAATAGCTGCCAGCCTACCGAGATTCTTTTTAGTCAATTAAACATACATTGGACAGGGAATTTTAATTAGCAAACTAAATCAAATAAGTACAACATTAAAACAAGTCACATTTTATAACATAAATTTTCTCGTTTGAAACATGTTTATTTGTGAAGAAAAAAATACGAAATGTTGACAGCAATGCATAATGTACATTTCAAACCGAAATATTCTGTGACGTATTTGCTATCGCAAGAAAATCTCACTTACTCCGAAAAGGTACAAAATCAATCACCAAAAGAATGTCTAGTCGATATTTTAATACTAAGAAGATAGCACGAAATGTGTACTATTGTGCTATGTGCACACGAAATGTGTTTAATTGTGTAATATTGTATGTGAAATACGCATACAATATTATGTATGTGTATTTGACATATATAATAAATGGAAAATTGTAGATTAAAATTCTGGTGCCATTGTAGCATTGAGGAATTTAAATAAAGAGGTTTCATAAACATAGCACAGCTCTTGAAAGGCTTAATCGCTAAATTCTGTCATTAAATTAAGTAAATGTTACTAATCGAAATAGTGTTAACTCAACAAAAGCACACCATTAACCTTTCCGGTGCGGATCAATTCTGTTTATAAACTGCTGAAATGATGAACTGGCACCAGAATTTATAAACTAATTTATAAGAAAATAAGAACTTTCTTATTTCCAAGTACGTTATAAAAGGTAAACTTTAATTAAATATTTTGAATGCCAGTAACATAAAAATTAGGTGTCCTTTTTTAAAGACACTGCCCGCAAAAGTGTTGCAGCGTGGTATGGAACCCTTTATCCAGAAACAGGATTCCAACAATTGCTTACTTTATAAAACAAGAATTTCCAAATAGTAGTATACACCTTAACCTGTTGAGGGGTGCCGTTTGCAGTCTGCAAACGGTTAATTTTAATGCCCAAGATTCTAACTGGCACCAGTAATTTGTTAGTACAAATTCGATCGCATAATAAGCGTGAAAAAAAAAAAAGCTTTTGATTATTTGTAAATAAATTTGTTCGTATATTGCGGTATGAATTAATTATTTGAGAACATTCGGAGCAGAAAAGTCTTGCCCCTAAAAGGGTTATTGCATGCAAAATTTCTGTAATTAAATTAGGTAAAAATAATTATTCAGAAGTAATAGTTAATCCGAGTTAGTTGATATTAAGTCCGAGTTTAACCCTCCTATTACCAGGTTTTATCTTTTGATGTGCGTTCTCTGTTTTTCATGATTCGAATAATAACATTAATTCTATTAAAATATCTTATTTCAATCATCAGTCTGTTTGAAGTTATGTACTGATTTTACATTTTTTTCTGATTCAAAATACAAAATATCATCAAACCAATAAAAACAAAAAAAGAGGGTAAAACAAGATTACAAAGGTACTTGAACGTTTAACCCGGGTTAATATTTCCATACTGTAAATAAAATATTGTCTTAAGAAACATAATTTATTGAAATATTATATAATTTCGTTCACAATAAGATTAAATTTGTAAATATGCATTTTTAGATATGACCAGTGCCCGCAGCGTTCCTAGAATTTTTTTCACTTTGCTATCAGTATTATTTTAAATCGAAAATCTTCCTGGCAGATTCCTTCAACGTCTACAATAGAATCCTACTATAAATATTATTGTTTTAAAATTATGGTAGGAAAGTGTGAAAATTTTAGGAACGCTGCGAGCCCTGTATGTCCCTTACCTGTTTATCCCTTTTAGCAGTGTTGCCATTGGGCTACTTTTTAAAAATTCAGAATTCTTGATTGGCACCACTTTTTTGAAACGGTACAATTAACTTTGTTTTTGCCTTAATTAATATGTTATTAAATAAGGCACAGTTTACCATTTCATAAAAGTGGGACCAATCAAGAATCTGATTTTTAAAAAAGTAGCCCATCTGGCAACACTGCCTTTGAGGGGCAAGCAAGTGTGTTTCTGTAATGTTGAATTCTCACCGGAAATGCCGACATTTTTTTTCTTTTTTCAAAATAACGAAAAGCAATTTTCCAACCTTTTTTCCACCAAATTTGTAAAAGTAAAATTTAATTAAAATTTTCTGGTACAAATCTGAATTAAAATTAAGTGGGATATAATATATCCCACCTCCCCTCAAGGGGTTATAAATATAAGCATATTACAAGGCTTTTGATAATTTTCATTTTATAATCACACACATATAATATCATTTACGAATTATCTTGTTTTTCAAAATTGCATTTATATTAAATTTCTTATAGAATATTTTATTCCATAATGCAACTTATAATACCAAAAAAAAAAAAAAAATGTTAACCTTATTGAACAAAATATTTTTAAATATCTCGATGCGTTTGAATTCTCAACATATATTTCACCAACGACAATTTTTCAGATTGTTATACAATGAATAGCAACTACTACGTCTCATGCAAGTAAATCTATTTGCTGCTTTCAAAGGGAAATAGATGCAGAGGAAATGAAATATCTTTCAAAATGTTGGAGATATGAGCTTTATCCGTTTTTATAGAATTTAAAGAAGTATATTTTTCAGCATTTTAAGTTATTCGTTCTGCATTTATATGATAAAATTGCATGAATTCTCAAGGTTTGCAATTTAATAAGTAAGATAAATGCTTTACTATTACTATCACTATTTTTGTGTCTTCTGAACATTTATGATCAAATCGTAAAATTTAAATTACAACATAACAAACGAATATTAATTTACTATTCAAAGAATTATTATTTATAGAGTTTATTTTCTGCTAGAGATACAGATGTATACTTACTCGTTGCATATGCCAAAATTAAATCGCCCTCTTATTTAATTCAAACTTTGTCTAAACATCCACGAGTTTTGAAGATGTACGACATGAGATATTTCTCGAACCGTAGGCATTATTTTTAAACCCTACTACGTGAGTTAGAAAAATTATATTCATATTCATGAAGACAATAGGCAATTATTGATAATTATAAAGTTAACTTGGAAATTATTATTAAAACTTTGTTATTATAGAATGTTCTTTCATTCGTCCATTGCTAATAACTATGAATAGAATAAATATATTTTAATAATGTATTGCAATATTGTATGAATTGTGGTACGTGGCATAATATAGCAATAGGTAATATAACTAATTTCTAGACTGGTTTATAAGCTAAAAATGTATTTAACCCCTTGACATCCAGGACGTACGACGCGTCGCCCTGAATTTTCGTAGACGACTACCAGACGTACAGCTCGTACGACCAAGTGGAATATGAAATTTTACACAAATTTACACTAAACGTTGCTATATACATCCATATTTTAGAAAAGCGATCTGGGTGTCAAGGGATTAATATTAATTATAAATCTTATTTATACCTTTCAATCTCCGTAAGATTCCTTAACACTTTCAGGGGCAAGGTACTTCTATTTGCAAAATGCTGAAATGAGCGAGTGACACCAAACAAATTTATGTCAAAATAAGTAAAAGCTTTCGTTCAAATACTTAATTAACCCCTTCGGGACCATGGGCGCATATATGCATCTTCAAAAGATGCTGAAAGTAATTGTTTTTGATACCACTAAAAGTAAATGTAAAATTTTCCTTATTTAATGAGGACACTTTCTTGATTGATAAACTAAATTTATTTGAAAAAAAAAGTAGTATTAACCAAATAAAAATCATGTAAAGGATGCTGGTCCCGAACGGCTTAACGAAATATTTGATTAAAATATTCTGGTGCCAATGTGGCAATTAGGGAATTAAATTAAGTGATCCAAAAATGAACCACCGCGCTTGAAGGAGTTAACCCAGAGGTGTCAAACTGCGGACCGCCGGATACCACTTTTTTAAAGAAATGGTCAACTTCATGAATAGCAGAGATTCGATGATTAGATAAGGCAATGATTACTATAAACTTTTAGTGGTATCCGGCGGGCCACAGTTTGACACACCTGCCTTAACCTCTGAAGAACGGTGATATATTATAATATCATAGTTGCCAACTTTTACATTTTTTTTCTACCACTAAAATTTAATAGAAGTTTATGCATTATTTAATCGATGATTAAGACAATTAACCACTTGAGGGGCGGTGTTTCCTCGGAGGTGCGGCTCACCTAAGTTTAATCAAGTTTTACTATTACAGCTTTTGAGGAAATGTGTTGGAAAGTTGCTTTTCCTTATTTTTTGATAAAGTTTTTCTATATTTCTGTTAGGAATTCAGCATTACACAAACGTAATTGCTTGCCACTCAACGGATTAAGTAAAGGACAATTTACTATTAAATTTTAGTGGTAAGAAATAATTGGAAATGTTGGCATCCATGATAATACCCCACATATTTATTCCCGAAATGCCACAATCATACCAGAATTTATATTTTTTTATTATCTTTTGTAAAAGAAGAAGAGCCTTTTCTTATTTTCAAATATTTTTGTTCTTAAATGCTGGTGTCCGTCAATCATATCAATATTTTAGCAACAAAAGCATTTTGACGCTGAAAGTATTTACACATTGCTGCGTAATTGTTTTATCAAAATAGCTTAAAAAATTGCGTACTTAATTCCTTCGCGACGAGCGTCTTTTAAGAATCTTTATTGTTTTGCCACCGGATTTTCAAAACAAAAAATTTCGTCTAGTTTAATCGGGAAAATGCTCCGATTAGATAAGGCAAAATTTACAATAAAAAGTAACTGGTGGGAATGATCAAGGCGGGTCAATTAGACGGAGAAAATGCATCCGCGATTAAATCTCGGGTTGCGCAAATTTTGCTACTTTTACGTTGCCCGAGAAACTGTCGGGTTGCGCAGCGAGAGGGTTAAACAGAAAGCTTCAACTTACGGGTGTTAATCTTGCACAGGGACGTCAAACTATGGCACGCGGTGGCTGTATGTAACAACTAATGCAATAATCTATACCAATTTACACACAAATTCGGATATTAATACAATAATTAATAATACATTACAAATGAATATATATAATAATGCTAATGATTCTAATCCATAAATTTACATCTTTAGTGGATTGAATATTTAAATACTAATATTGTGTATAAATTTTATAAATTACACTGTACAACAGTGGTTTGTCCCAGAACTGAAATTAGTGTTCTAGCAATGTTTTTTGCGCTGATTCCGAATATGTTTTCCGTTTTTCTCTAGGTGAGAAATTTGCATATTTAAGTTTTTGCAAATTTAAGCTTTTTTGTGCTATTGTATGCACATTTTAGATACAATATATGTCACATTGAATTGTCTTTTCTAGATAATAACTACTGGACTATTTTCTTCAGATAAATATCACGATTTGCATATTTTTAACATTTATCTGTCAGTTATTAAGCCTAATTTGCATATTTTTAATGGTGTAATGTTTACATTAATATCAACTTTAACCCTTTAAGCGTCCAGCATATTTTTTTCCTATATGTTTAATGATTCATAAAATAATAGCTATGAAAATTATTTGTAGAGGGATTTGTTTATGATTACCTTACATATTTATTTATAATATGCGCTGTAAAAAAATAGCATTAATATCAGTTTTGTGTTATATAAGCCCTTGGATTCAAAGAGTAGACGAAAATATCCGGTTAGGCTGCTTAAAGGGTTTTTAAGAAGTTGCCACAAAATTCACGTAATGTCTTTCTAGACTTGATTTTTATGCTTATTTAAAATCTGCAATGTCTTTTTTTATTTCACGTGTAGTTTTTTCTACTTTTGCACGGCATTATGATATAAGATGCTTTTTAGGGGTGCGTACCTCATTTTCTAGAGTGTGAACAGTGTCAGATTACTACCTGGGACATAAACAACAATTTATATAATGGAAAAAAAATTGTTAAATATAGTAGAATCTTTCCTAATTAGTTGAAGTTCATCAAAAAGTACAATAAAAAGCGATTTCTGGCTTTTTTGACCAAAAAATAAAATTTCACTCTTTTCAAAAACTGGTCGTGATATAAGAAAACAGATACCAGATTTAAAATTGCGCAAAAAAACTGGTTTAGATATATATTAGCTTACTCATGTGGCAGAAACATTTGAACGTCAATAAACTTTTTGCTGAAGAAGGACATTTATTTGCATAAAAAATAAATCTATGTATTTCAAAGAAACAGATAGGTCTTTTTCTGCTCGAAATACATGTGAATCTAAAATTAATAGATCAAAGTGGGGTTTCAAAGAGTTTCTTTTTTAATATTTGTGGCTAAATGTATCGTGCACACCTTAGAATTTCCAATTACTATGGTGCTACTAATTCATGTCATCAAACGTTGCCTAATGTTTTTTCTTCAGACTAAAAAACATTTTGTAGTTTTTCGCAGACATTCTAACATGTTTACGTTATTTCTGGTGTATAGCCCGCGGATCAAACAATCCTGTTTTGACACAGATTTTTTTTTAAATAAAATGTAACTTTTTAGATCACGGTAAATATTGATCTTCAAATACTGAATAAAATTTCTGGGTCCAAATTGAATTGTTTGATTTGCGGCCTATACACCGGAAATTACGGTAATTGATTAAAAAAGCCAAAACATATTATTAGTAAATTTTGGTAGAACTATAGCAGGGCTCCCACTCGGTCCGTTTTTTGAACACCACTTTTATTTAAGGAAAAATCTTGTTTATAAATCTCGTAAAAACATACTGAGAATGACGTTTTTCTTGAAATTGTTTTGGAAACCTACCACGAATTTCTTTCTTAAAAATTACTGTTTTTCAAAAAATGGCAGCCCTGACTGTATGCACCCTAGTAACAGCTATTTTCTGGGATGAGATTTCCGGCTTTTTGCATACCAGTATAATCTTAGAGAAAATGTTGGTTTGTTAAATCGCACCGATTAAATAAAATAACATTTTCTCTAAAATTATACTGGTATAGAAAAAGTCGGAAATCTCAGCCCTGTATTTTATTTATTTTATTTATTTATTTATTTATTTATTTTTGTAGTTGAATAAAATATATTGATTCCTTCAAAACAGGTTGGTTATTTTTATTGGCTTAAAGACAATAAAATTAAACTATAAGGAAGTAAACAACAATATGAATAACATTGAACCTTAACATGCAAGATTGAATAAGCAACAAGGATGTTTTGTGTTTCAACAAGCATACTTACACAAAATTTATATTTACTCTATTAAATATTTAGCAATCAATCCATGGAAGCATGCCCAATACTTCCCCAATTGACTCAGCCTAGCACTACAGAGTTTTAAAGGTAAAGCTGTTTAATTAAATATTTGTTTTAATTAACTTATTTTTACTCATCCTACTAAACCAGGTATGTCAAACTGTGGCCCACGAACACTAGAAAAATTTTATTAAAATCACTGCCTTATCTAATCATGGAATCTCTGCGATTCAAGAAATCGGCTGTTTCTTTAAAAAATTAGTGGTATACGGCGAACGGTGATTGATTTACCGATTCTAGCTGGCCAAAAGCCGATTTGTAAAAGTTTATCCTAGCATAATTTATTTTTCGCCTGTTATAGTTCAATAGTTAGGGTGTTGTACCCTGTTGTACCCTGGTTTTGATATAAATAGAATTGTATGGTCCATAGACTAGTGCAAACTTGGTTCTTCTTAGTTGGGAGTGAATCAATCAATTTGAGTATAGTTCTTTAATCTGTTACTTGAAGCAGAATAAAATATATTGCTCGATTACGGACGCTTCCAAACAAAATATGGACTTTATTTTATTGGATTTATTTGCACAATGTTTGCACATATCAGCTGTTATTTCCTATTTAATGTCGCAAAAAACTCTGTATTTTATTACAATTTTTTAGTTTTAATATAGAAAAAGTTATATGATAAAGCACGATTAAGCTCAATTTTTGATATGATTAAATAGTTTAGATTGCTACATATTCGTTCCAAATTAATTTGTCTGCTTTTAGGTGCCCGCCCAGTTTTTAGAATTGTTTGTAGCTTAATAAGTATAAATAATTTTTTTTTGAAATTTTAGTTCAAGTACCATTTTCTTTTTATCAAAGACAGTAGAATTTAAGTTAGTCACATAAGTAAACTTTTGCACCATTATGCAACGGCAACAAGTTTTAAAATTTAACGAAAATGTGAATTTGGTTGAAAATATTTTGTTTATAGAGGAAAATTACAATGAAGAGAACATGAAGTTTTCCAAGAACGAAATGGTTAAATTTATGACCAAATATGGACAAAAATTACCAGTTGTATGTAGATATCTCAGGACAAAATTATATAAAATATATTACTTGGTTGCTAATTTCGAGTGGTTACAAAATTAATCGAGACAAATTCTCCAAATTCAGATTTGATACAATACAAAACATAGTGTAGGCATTTTCTCACGAGATCTTCTGATTCCCATTCTTTACATAAGGCTCCTCTGTTCAGAGAGAAATATAAATATACAACAGAATATACAGCACAGCAATTTTCCTTAAAGATGTCGAATGTTTGCCCCGTATCTTAAATTTTAGAAAAAGAAATTTTAGGGTTTGTTATAATAATACAAAAATAGTTTTATCACTTTAGCTTCCATACAGTTAAGAAAGTACCATTAAAATTATCAAGAAGAACGTAAAATCATGCGTAAATCAGATTATGAAACATATTTCAACGCATTCGGATTTCTGGTCAACCTTCATATACGATATCTAAGTAATAATTTGCAAAACATATAGCACGTTTGAAAACACAATTTCAACAAAAGTCGAAAAAAATAGCTGAAAATTTTGTACATCCTTGTATATAAACAATAGATTTATCATATAATTCACAATATGCTAAAATTTAGAAGAGTTAGTGAACGCATACCGCAGTTGAAAATTCCTTGTCAGCAATTTCCGTCAATAAACGGAAATGTACTTCAGATGTTTTATGCAGCGCTGTATAGGATTTATAGAATTTATACACACTAAATAGTAGAGGAGACCGGGGCTAGTAGTGACATTTTCGACATTTTTAATATTAGCCGTAAGATTTGAACTGAAGCGACATATGTGAATGATATGATACACTACATTTAGTGTATCATATCATTAGAGTAAATCTTGCTTAACATATTTATAAAACTACTATTAACATTATTAACGTTTTTCATAACACAAAATGAATTCTGCGTAACCTCGAAATTTGTCACTACTGCGCTACGCGGCAAGTTGTGACATGCTTGGGGCACATTGTGACACATAAATGACACATACAATTACATTGTAACATATACAAATAATGTAAGAAAGGCGATTAAATGGGATATGTTAAATCAAGAATGAGAAATTTATTCATTTATCATGTTCTTAACACAATAAAACACTTTCATGTTTTAATAATATTGTAAATCAAATGAAAATAAAATAGTTAAATTGTTAACACTTGTAAACTCTTATTCCTTTATAAAGATACTTTTAGAGAGACACTTAGCAATAAAAAGAAAAATAAACTGTCTTAATCAGGAAAGAAATAAAAAGTAAGCCAACACTAATCTTTGGCCTTATTGATCTTTGACTCGGTAGCCTACTACAACGTGTAGGCCTATATCCTATATTTTTAATCACTCATTGTCATCGCTTGTTTCAGCGTCTGATTTGCAGTTAATAAAAATATAATAAGTTTCATTTTTGGTACATTTGACATGCGCCCATCTTTCACATGTTATGCATTGCACCCAGTCTTCTCCGAGTCTAGAAATTTTGTATTGCTCCAAGCAAACTAGACATAAGCAATATTTCATCATCTTCAAAGCTATCCAATACTTACTTCTCCCTTGTTTTCAATAACCTAGGTGTATTTTGTTATGTACTGCTTGGCCTTTCCATACAGTTTTTTTTTTTTTTTTGCTTTTTCTTCTTCAATTTGTTTTCTGTGTTCTTTTGCTTTTTGTTCTGCTCGAATTTTCTCTTTTATAGGTGTGCTTGTTTGAATGGCAGATTTCAAACATTTACGAATAGATCGCTTGCCTTTTCGAGGTCCTGCTTTAAGGAGTGGTCTTATTTCTGTAAGACTTACCACTGACATATTGCTATGATCAATTGTCAGAGAATCATCTGATTCAATGAGATTTCTTACTTCTGAAGACGGTCCTGCAATCTCACCATCATTAATTAAAGTTTTTGGTTAAAAGTTAATTAAAGTGCTTGGTTTATTTAAAGTATCATATTTACTAATTTTTTTTCATCGTCATTCTGGTCTTTAACGCTCTCAACTCTGATGGATAACGGTCGATCAGGTACTGGGGAACATATGAAGTTACAATTATGAGGAAAAATAATGCTGGGTAAGTAGTGACACTGTCACAACGTGCCTCTTAGACTTCGTCACAGCAAGCCCCGCTTTACGCCATTTTGAACTTTATTCATTAGTTTCCGAAATGTTGGTATGATTAACAAATGAAATACACAGAATAACAGCTCAAATTATAAGCATTTAAATAATGTTAGGGAAGTTTACATACCTCAGTATCGCTAGTGGTAATGACGATTCCAACGTAGGTCGCAAAATTTACTTTTACGATAGAAAACAAGTTAAATATTTTTATCTCGAAAACGACGCAACGCTATACTTCAAAACATACGCAGGACACTGAGACAATTGATCTCTTCACTCACATGACGCGACAGGAGTTGAAGACTATTGGCTCAGTCAGGAAGCTCGATGGCACAACTTGCCGCTGGCACAACTAACCCCGGTCTCCCCTATGCAATTTTTATAATTTAAAAAAGTGTTCTACAACTGAAAACGCACGTCCATCAATTATTATTAAATACAGAGAGAAATATAACTGATAAATTTTGTGTGCTCCTGTATACGAAAGATGAATGGCACATCATATTCAATAGTAAGCATCTTATACAGCACCTCGGAAACATATATCAATTTAAATACTTTTGAAATAGTGTCACATGAACAAAATACACCACAAACAATTTTTCGCCATAGACCGTAATGTAACATAATTCTTTTTAGTGTCTGTAAATGATAGATAAATGCTATTCATACCATATTCTATAGCAATCATCTTGTAGTGCACTTCATAGATATGTATATAAATTTCAAAGTATTTGAAATTATGAAACATCATTAAAAACAACAGCAAACGATTTCTCCCTATAGGCCGTAATCTAATAAAATTGAACTTTTTAATTGAACTTTTGAATGTCCATGTAACTAATTTATGACTGCTACACGCTACATTTTGCAAAACATAACATTCAATAGTGAATATTTATAACATATTTCACTTTTATGGCGGTGCGACTATATTGACGCCAAACATAATTTTACCTAGCTAGAATCGGTAAATCACCTACCGTGCGGCGGGCTACAGTTTGACACCCATGTAAAAAACCAACACCGATTCATTTTCCGAGCCATTCGATTTTTCATAGAATATTTTTACTTTATGATGCAATATATATATTAAAAGGATATTAAGAAACAATCATATTCAACAAGATATTTATATATATATATCAATATATTTGAATTATCAGCATATATGTCACAAACGACAATTTTTGCAGATTTTTATATGATGAATAGCAACTACTATGCCTCATGCAAGAACATCTATTTGCAGTCTTCAAAGAAATATTGATGCATCCGAAATGAAGTATTTTCCAAAACGTTGGGGAATTGAACTTTTTCAGTTTTTATAGAATTTAAAGAAATTTATTTCTCAGCATTTTAATTTATTCATTATGCATTTAAATGATAAACCAGCATAAATTCTCAAGCTTCGCAATTATATATATATATATATATATATATATATATATATATATATATATATATATATATATATATGCATTATAAATTTAAAAAATATATTTATATTTCTGCAGTGAATAAGCGATGCGTGTTGTGTATAAAGGAAACCTGGACTCTATTATTAGACCTTATAATATGTGCTTATAATATGTTATAATATGTGCTTTCATTTGTAACTTGACTATTAAACACGAAAAATATATATATTAAATAAATTAGTGAAATATGCCATGGATTGTGGCAGATGGCACAATATGGCACATGCAAAATATTAACAGTTTCTAGACTTCATAGCTTCATAAGCTAAACACGTATTTAATATCATTTATAAATTTTAATAAGGCCATTCAATCGCCACCGTAAAATTTCTTTACTACTTGAAGAACGGTGGTGTAATATAATATCCCACTTAAATTTAATCCCCAAATGCCTCAATGACAGCAGAATTTTGGAAAATTTGCAAAAAATATTCTCATATTGCTATTTTAGAAAAGAAATACTTGCCTTACTTAATAATAGAAATTCTGCGATTATGTAAAGTGAAGATTTTCATTTAAAAAAGGTGTTCAAATGCAGGCCGTGTAGTGAGTACATCTGGGTTAGAAAAATTTGTCAACATTTGAGGCGCTTCTAGGATGAGGCAAAGAGGGTAGACTCATACGTACAGTCGTGGGGAAAAAAAGTAAACACCCCCTACTAACTTCTCAACAAATTATCGTAGAAGAAAGTTACTGGTACCGAACGATTGGAAATAAAGTCTAATTTTAAATAATGTATATAAAATTTGCTTAGGGGGCCATCTACATATTAAAACAAACCATAACTTTGTTTTTTTCAATAGCAGTACCCAATTCTGACAGCATAAATGAATAATTCTACACCCTTCAATTAGCCTAAAAACGAATTTTTATGCAATTCGTACCATAAGTTTCCGAGAAATTAATTATTTTAAAACGAGCGTATTTTAAGGGCTGTATCCAAATTGAAGTTCCGTACTGGATTGTTAACCGAGAGAGCCCCTTCCTTCATCAAGGCACCTTAGGCGCCACTCAAGGAGTCAATGAAGCGTGTTAGATTACAGTACAGCAGAATAAATTTCAAAATGTCTACTCACTTCCGCATTAGACGGCCCCTTAAACCATCATTTTATCGTTTTTTAAGCATAATTTGAGGACTACTTGGGAGAAAAATGTGAAATTTTTGAATTTCCATAAAGCAGGACTTAATAAATCTAAATCCATCAAAAAAAAAATTGTAGGTTGCAATTCATAATTTTTTCGAATATTAATTTCATAATTCATAATTCATATCATAAAATTATAAAAATTGCAAATTCAGCTTATTTATGTTTGGGTATATTAGTATTATTACTACAAAAAAAAAATTAGCACATTAGGAGCCTAATTTCGGGAGATATAAATAAAAGTATGAAAATGTAATTTAACATTAGAAGCACTAAATTTTGAATGTTTATAATTCAAAAACTTATCATTCAAATGACTTCAAATTTGGTGTCTAGGCAGAGTTTGAACCGAAGATTTGAAATATCTCGTTAAAATTGGGTATTGCTATTGAAAAAAATGAAGTTTGCATTCGTTTTAATATTTAGATGACCCCCTAAGAAAATTTTATATACATCATTTAAAAGTAGACTTTATTTCCAATCGTTCGGTACCAGTAACTTTCTTCTACGATGATTTGTTGAGGAGTTAGTAGGGGGTGTTTACTTTTTTTTTTTTCCACGACTGTACCTTTCGAGATAATCGAAGGTTACGACTCATACCTTCTTTTTACGGAAAAAAATAACGATTAATAATGTTTTAACCCCTTAATTCTCGCTCCCGTCATATTCATGGGCTGTATCTTTTACTCAGATTGTTCGATTCCGACCAGTTTTATAAAATAGTGTCATTGGCTTTATTTTAGTATCGTTTTACCTGTCATTAAATAAGGTGAATATTTCTTTTTCAAAAAAGTGGTGCCAATAAGCAATTTGAATTTATAACCGCAATTTAATTCGAGCGTTAAGGGATTAATAGAATTTTTCGCCTTATTTAATCATTGTAAATCGCGACTGAAGAAGAAAAATTTAGTATTAAAAATTAAATAGCAGACAGGACGATTATACTTGCGGATTGCATTTGTTAACACTAGAAAGACCGAGAATTTTACTCAAATTTTAGACAAAATATTTCACACCAGAATTTTTATTTTAAATTATTAACTTATCCATTTAACTAGTTTTCTTCTTTGTGTCTGTTAAACTAGTTTTATAAAAAAAGTTTCTTGTTCGAACCGAGATATATACATTTGGTAGCAGTCAAAACGACTGCTCGCGGGCTTTCTAGTGTTAATGAACATTAGCGCCACATTCCTTTCCAGCAGGCAGTTGGTAAAAACAAACGAGCGTTGAAATGGAGACGAACAGGAGGTCAGTAGAATAGAGTTAGAATAAAGAGGAGGAGACATATACTGTATTGTCTACGAGTTGCGAATGAAGTAACTCAGGAGATTGTCACAAGATTTCTGCTAATTTTTTATATCGTATCGACGGTTTCTGATTACTGCCGGAGCAAGTTTCCACCAGTAAATTTTTAATAAAAACTTTTCTCATATTTTAGCGGCTTTTTCACGATGAATTTCTCTGATAAATATGGTTAATTTTTCTAATTGTTTTTTCTGGTGTCAGTTTGCCTACGTATTACAATCTTTTCCACTGACACTGAGAGGAGGTTGTCCAGGTTGTCACAGTATGGCGAAAACGCAGGGCCTGACTACTGCCGATGTAAACTTCCATTAGTAAAAATGAATATCTGATTTTGCCATTATTTATGACTGAAATTTTGCATTAATAAGGTGTTTAAATAAGTAGCAAATTTCTATTTAAGCTTACTGGTGGAAGTTTACCCCGGCGTCAATCAACTCTAGCGAAAGCGGTTACAATTGCAGCTTCACTATTTTAAGGCTATACCAGTTCCTCTTTATTAAAAGTTCCATGGTCTGTAGCGTCAGCTGTCTACAGTGGACTACCAGTTGTGAGCGAAGTAACTAAGCAGGTAGTCACAAGAGAGTGGCTGTTATTTTACATCGCATCAACAGGGCTCCCACTTGGTCCGTTATTTGAACACCACTTTTATTTAAAGAAAAATCTTCTTTATAAGTTTCGTAAAAACGTACCGGGAAAGGCGTTTTTCTTGCAATTGTTCCAGAATCTGCCACGAATTTCTTTCTAAAAAACTACTGGTTTTCAAAAAACGAACCAGTGGTTTTCCTGCATCAACAGTTTCTGATTAAAGCCGAGGCAATCTTCGCCAGTAAATTTGAATGAAAAATTCCGTCTTATTTAAGAGAGCTTTATACATGTAAAATTTCTCTCACAAATATGATAAAAAATTCTATTCGTTTTTACGTGTAGAAGCTGGCCCCGGTATTTCAATCTCTGCTACTGACACAGACGGGTGGTAGTTTACATTGTCACTATATTATTGAAACGCAGACCCTGAATACAGCCGGGTTAATCTTCCACCACTAAAAATGAATATCTTCTTTTGCTATAATTATGACTGATATTCGGCATGAAGATGTATAAATAATGAGAAAATTTCTAATCAAATTTGCTGGTGGAAGTTTGCCTCTGTGGTAATCACCCCCCGATATCGGTTACAGTTGAAGCTTTATCATTTTAAGGATATGCCAATTCCTCTTTATTCATAGTTCCACGAGCGTTGATAGGAAACCAGCTGCTAGTGTTTTATGTTTTTCATAGATTCCCCTTTAACCTGTCACCCCTTTAAGGACAGTGGTACATTGATTTAGCAATTAATTTTAATATTCTAAATATTGGTGTCATTGTGGCAACAATGACTTCTTTTTCATTTATAATGAACGTGAAGGAAAGCTTTTGCGTGTTTTCAAATAAAGTTGGTAGTAAATTGTTGTGTCATTTAATCATTTCGACATTTTACAACAAAAATACTTTGCGCGTGAAAGTGTTAAAAGCTTTCTTATTTCTGAATTCATTAGTATTAATACTAAAGATCTAACAAAAAAAAATTTTTTAATTTTTATTTTATTTTAATTATTTTATTTAATTTTTTTTTAAAATAAGCTGATTGAAACAGCATTTTTTAAGGTTTTAATATTAGACTTGGTACGAATTAACACTAGAACCGCGGGAATTTTTACTCAGGTTTCATTAAAATATTTAATACCAGAACATTTTTTAAAAACTATTTAGCGTATTTAATTAATTTATTTTTGTGAAGTAAGTATTTAACTTATTTTATGAATAGATTTTTGGTTTGAATCGACATCTAGTCATTTGCTACGAGTCAAAATGACCCATCATCGCGGTTCTAGAGATAATATTTTACAATAACTAGACAAATTAGCTGTTTAGCCTTTCTAATACAGAAATTTAAAATTCATACCAGGAATTCTGAGTAGTAATTTTGGCTTTATTTTAATTGAGGCATTTCGTGATAACCAAAGATAAAAATTTTGCTTCGGAAATTCAAAATTATAAAATGAAAAGGTGAAACTGTAGCTGGACATCAGATTCGAATTTTTGTGTAATCAGCCTGTGGAAGGCGCTACTTTAAACTCGTGGAACTTATTCCATTCATCTACGCAGGGGCGTATTTAAGCAGAATTCATTAGGGGGGCGTATATGACGATTTTGCCGACTGACTTAAAAATATATATATATACCTTTAAAAGTAGGTTTCTGTGTCTGTATATATGTATCTACCCGGAATCCTAAAATGGACTGACTGATTTTAAAATTCATTAACTTGGAAATGGTGACAGCTATAAAATTAAATTCTTGCAGGAGTGTTATGTAAGATGTTAGGAATTTTTTTACTGCGATTGTCGTTTTTAGTTTAAAGTAGTGGCGGTAGATGACGCTGCTTGAAATAGGCGCTAAATCGGGGCCAGATTCTGGCCTCTCTCTTATCTCAATATTGATGTGGAAGAAGGAGATTAAATATATGCAGTGGGATTCTAGGAACAAAATTTCATTGGCGACTGAGAGCCATTTCATATATTTAATCTCCTTCGTTCGCATCAATACTGAGAGAGAAGAGAAACAAAACATCAGGTCCCGATTTAGCACCTATTGCTAGCAGCGCCATGTATCGCTGCTATTTTAAACTAAAATCGAGAATAGCTGTAAAAAACTCCTGGCATCTTACATAACCCTCCTGCAAGAATTTTTTTAAATAGCTGCCACCGTTTGCAAGTTATTGAATTTTAAATCAATCAATCCATTTTAGGACACCCGGTATGTTCTATATAAAATTGAACATTATTAACCCATCGAGATAAAATTTTTCACTTTAGAACGTCGAATACTTTTCACTTTAGAATATTGAGGAGAATATAAGGTAGATTTAAAGATGGATACACCACCCCTTCACTTTCGTTACATTGTTGCAAATGTTCCAGTAAAGTATTTGATATTTTTTCCTGAATGTGCAGATGAAAATCTGCAATTCGGATTAATTACACAAGTTGAAGTTTTTAGTAAGATGCTACGTGGAACTTATACAGAATCATCTTATTTATATTTACATTAAAAAGGATGAAATCAAAACTTATTTTAATTACATTTTTGTTCATCCATTGCATAACATGCATTTTAACTCACTATTTTTTTAGACGAGCCCATCTATTCACGACGGTGCCCAAATCTAAGTATTTCGAAATATCCTCCTAACATCATGAGTGTATTCAAACGTGGATCGGTCATTGTTGTTCTTAGATATTTTTTCACAATTTTTAATTTACAACGTCCTTTCATTCGAGGCAACTGTGGCTGGAGAAGTTAGAGCCAGATGACTGACATTGTTTGCAAGTGGCAGAATGTATCTCAAAGATTCTGTTTTCATGTAAATATCGTCCATTCTTTCAGCCTCTGCGCAGAAGTATTACAAAATTTTCAGCTCTGCGTGTAATGCTTCCATATCAGAAATTGTCACTGTTTCACGAAAGACATTTATTTACCGCTTTCTTAACCAGATTTAGTGTTTATTTCTTTCTTGCAATGAGAGGATACATATTTTATCCAGTAATGAGATTATGCTGATGCAAGAATTAAGACTTTCAGCTATCACAACTGTAAGAGTATCCAATACGTTCTGAAACTCCATGCGTTAGAACATTAGAAATTCGGGAACAAAGAGAATGCTTCAATTACCGCCTAACTTCTTTGGTGCCAATCTTCGTGGATATTGCATAGCAAATTCATTTAATGGATCAACACCTTACTTTCTTTAAAAGAGAAACTGCACACTATATCTGCCTATTCACATTTTCATTGTCATTGTTGACTGTTTCCAATGATTTGGTACAAATCTTCAGTATTTTCGTAGCGTCTATTTTAAGAGTCTTCGTCTTCATTTTTTCAGTAACTAACTTGCACTTGTACTGAACGTTCTTGAGAAACATCATAGTGAAGCAATGAAGTCGAGCGATAACGTTTTCTTTCTTAAACCTCGTGGCTTGGTCATTGTTTTGCTAACAGGAGTAGAGGAATAAACTTTTTCGAAATTTGTAGGATACATTCATATAAGATCCAGACCGCTTTCAATGATTCCGCTCGAGCAGTCCATGTCGCCTTATAAAGATTCCGCAGCAGAAGAGCATTTTCTATTTCTTGGAGCTTGTCTACTAATGGCTTCTTTGATTTAGTACTTGCTGTGAAAAACACAAATATCTTCCAGCACGTCGAACACATCACCTATAATACTGCTGGCATTGCATATATGGGGCATTCTCACAATCTTTTGACTTTTGGGGGAAAAAATCTGGCGAAATTAAACTTGCTAAAATAACATTTTAATCTGATAGACGAATGCCTTAATGATTCAAAATAAAGAAAAAAAGGTCAGCAGCGAAAATTTTTTTATTTAACTGAGATTTAGGTTAAACTCGCGAGTTTAATTTTCCTTACCATTTTACCCCTATAACTTTTTATTTTCTTCTAAATTTTTACTTATAATGAATTTGCATAGTACCCACAGGACATTCAAATAAGAAATAATACAAATGTAGTACTTTTAATACAGAATTTTTGTATAACATTGTCTTAAAGGGGTGTTAAAGAAGGGACGGTAAGGTAAAAAAAGGGACGAAATGGTAAAAAAAGAGGCGGTAAGGATGGAACGGTAACGAAAATTAACACCTATTTTTAGGAAAATCATGCTAAGACTAAGTGATAGCCACAATGTTCATTGATTTTTAGAAACAGTTGTTAACACTGGATTAAATTAATTTTTTTTTTAAATTTACCTCGAAAAGTGCAGGAATAAACCTTGGGGACGGTCAGACTACCAATAAAGCCACGGTGCTTGAAATTGATATTTAAATGCTGATTTATATTCTGCAGTAAATTTCCTGTCAAAGAATTTTAGATATTCTTTCTCTAGCATACTTCTGAATGAGCAAAAACTTGAAAAAAAATCTGTGGCTGCATCTGAAATGATTTTCTGTATAATTTTAGAAGAGGGATGGTAAAAAATCTAAAACCCAGGACAGAGTTCAAAAAATAATATCAACCCTAAAAATGTGTGCAGGTTAATTTTTAGCTACATATTTGTATAAAACAATAGTTCCAGTTTCAGAAAAAAATTAAATTGAATTATTTTTATTGAAACAATTTTATCCAGACAGCTCCAGACTTCAAAATCAGCATCAGGGACACGGGACGGTAGATGAGTTTTCCATGTGTTTGGACCCCCAACATCGTCCAAAACTTATTTATCTCGTTAATATTGTTGTGCAATCATGGAATGGGATGTTCCCAAGTATATGAAATAAAAAAAAAAAAACACAAAAAATTGTATTAAATAAAAAATTATTATTCAGAGACATGAAAGTTAAAAGATTGTGAGAATGCCCCATATGTGAAAGGAAAGTGTTGAGTCTGTGACATTGACGAGGAATAGTATAGGGCATAATTCGACCCACGATTTCTGAAAACGTCTCCTAAGTGCCGTTGAATTCTCCAGACATGCTGCTTGTAAAATCGTATGACTGGAAACTGCCTGTTCTATTTCGAGCTCATTCTTTGTAAAGATGTGTGATATCTAGCATACAAGATCGACAATGGTGTTGACGACTTCTTTTAAAACTTCCAAAAGCCGATCGGAGTTTTTCCATCTTTGTCGGCAAATTTCAGCCCAACAGCTGATCGATCCTGGTGCGAAGCATCTGGTGGCGTATCTGCCATAATTCCATAAAATTATGCTTCTTGAAATCCTTTACTATCATTTTTCGCACTGCTGTAGCAAAAAATTCAATCATCTCGTTTTGGGATGAAGCGGAAAGGTAAGTTATATGGTAAGGGCTGAAACGTATGTCCTCAAACATTTCTTCAATTGTGGGTTATGTCTGGAAATTAATTTCACAGTTTTTCAAAAGCTTCCATTTACTCAGCATTCGCGTAATGTCCATTAAGATTGCTACAATTTCTGTGCTGAATGCAAGATGTTGCTATTGCTCTTCCACAATAATCTGTTTGCGCTTGCTCTCGTCGAGTAAGTGATTACCATCATCATGAACTGACAAAATAGGAAACAGTAAATTTGATGGGTGTTGGAAAAGCAATGTTGTGCGAACTTTCTGTTCTTTTCTTTTCCTTAAGCTTTTCATTTTGTGTCCTTTGCTTACACCACTCTCAAATGAAGCATTTTGTATTTTTTTCTCTCCCCGGTCCTTCATGAAACACGCAAAAAAATTAGTATTGAGTTCTGTACTATAACGTATTTGTCCTAAAACATATGCTCTTTTCTACCAAGCTCTGTTGAAATGTCGCTGTCTATCTTGTGTGGTGGAATCAGTTATCGGATATGCGCTGAGTTTTGGCTGATACGGACCTAAACTGATCAAATATGTCTCTGATTGTCTGACTTAATTTTAGACCTTTTCCCCGGGTCATGTTCAATGATGGAATCGTTCCCACTTTCCGTAATGCTAACCTCTCCACGGTTCTTCTCGATTTCTTTCGCGATCTTACTATAAATATTTGACACAGACGAACAATTTTATTTTTCCCTGTCAATTATATCTATTGTCTCCTTAAGGAACAAGAAAACACGTAATTCATCAGATGGGGGTCTAATAATTGGCTTGCAATTATTTAAACAATCGACTAAATGATTCAATTGTCGAGCACATTCCAATACACCACGAGTAATATGAATGCCTTCATCGAAGTCTTCATCTTCAGTGCTAGTCTATCATCTAGATGTTTAGAACCCTACTAATCCGGTGCAGACTCTAAGAAAGATCCCTTTAAATATCGAAAAACTAGTCTCTCCTAGTTCTTTCTCAATTTATTTTCAGAAGTCACGCAAAAGTCGAAGAAAGGAGAGGAAAACTTCGGATTTTTGAAAGAAATTAAGACAAATTGGTGTTTTTTTAGTGTATGTTTTAAGAAAAAACGTAGGAAATTGGGAAAAAAATCGTTTGTTTCAGAGTTGTATTGATCGATACTGACTACCTAGAATTTGCCGACTGTAATCAAAATTGCCGACATTGGGGGGGCGAGACGCCCCCCTACGCCCCCCCAGTAGCTTCGCCCCTGCATCTACGCATGTATAACATATAAGGGATTTGATATAAGCTGTATCTGGATACTCACTGCTTTCTACCCAATGATGTCCTGGTCTACATTCTTTGACATTTTCGAATAATATGTGAATATTTACATTAGTAGATATAATTAACTCTTTCTAAGTCAGTGGAAAGTGTTGTTTCTACTTAATTTTAACACATTCATGGTTCGTATGCCTCCTTGAATTTTGCAGACAAGAAAAATTTTCGGCACCAGTATAATCTCATAGAATATCTCCTCTTAAAAGAAGGCGAAATTTTGCGCATTTAACCTAAATTTATTTTTCTATAAAAAGATACTGGTAGTTTTCCTGGAGCAATAACGGTATCTGTATGAACTATGCCATTAACCCCTTAACCTACAATGACGGGCATAGCCCGCGTACGATGATCGAGCCAAATGTAAATTCTTCTTACCACTAAAATTTCACAGTAAATATAGTTTAATTTAATCGTCGAAATTCCATGATTAAACAAGGCGAAAATCTCTATTAAATTTTAGTGGTAGCTATGGATTTCCCAAACCGTAGGTTAAATCGTAGGTTAAGGGGTTAATGCCCAGTGGCACGTTTTTAGATCAGTAGACTTAAGTAGCAAGAAAGCGCTTTTAACACCAGTAAATACGAAGATAAATATATACTTTATTTCACGAGACAAATTCCTTGATAAAATAAGATAAAAATTACTCTTCTTTTAAAAGTGGTGGGAAATCCAAAATTTAAATTTTAACGAAGAAAATAATTTGGGTGTATTGGTTAACCCTTAAATGCATAGTGATGCATATCTGCATCACTTTTTATTTAACTTTCATCAACCACTATATTTATATAGAAATATTAATCTTCTAAAAATTGCAAAAATATGCTATTAAATAAAGTTGAAAATCCATCTCAAAATTTCTGGTGTCTAATCCTCAATATAAAAATTAAAAACACAATTCTAAAAGAATAATTCATACATTTAAGGGTTAAGTTTTACAAAATAAAATTCACATAAAATAAGTTTCCTTGATTCATACTTTTTTTAAATAATTACTAAATTCGCACTATTTTAGTTGTAACAGTAGCTTTTGCTTGCAAACATAAAAAGTTAACTCATTATACGAAAAATATATCTCTGATTTTTTTCATTAATTTATCTGTGTAATAAACATTTCTTAGAATCGTATGTATTTTTTCTAAACAAAATAAGAAATCGTGCATTTAAGGGTTAATACTAGAAAGGTCAAAAATATTACTCAAGCATATATTAATACTTGAACATGAATTTTTCGTACTACATAACATAATTATAAAAACTTTTTTTCTGCGTGCACTTATTTTATAAAGAGATTATTGGATCTAAACGAAATATATTTAGTTGACCCCGCTCAAATTGATTACTAAGGAATGGTTTCGAAAGTGTTAAAACGCATAATAAATATCTTCTCTTCTTTACTTCTTAAATCTCAAAATAAAAAATAATTTCTCTTCGTTTAATAGAAACAAATACGGTCTCTGTTTTTTCTTAAGAAAATAATTTATTCCATTGATTAAATGTCCATAAATATTTTTTTAATTAACATGAAAAGTTTGCACTGATTGCAAAAGATAAACGGATAAGAAATTAAAATATTTTCTGAAATCGAGAATTGCCAGGGAATTGAACTTTAAGACTGGTAAACTTGCCAAAAAATCACAAAAACCATAAAACTTCCATTAGCAAATGGAAACATGATGGATTAGCTGATAACGAAATGTAGCTTAAATGATAAAAAGTGCTTTGCAACTTAAGCACTTTTTCTCCTGAAAAAAATGACAAATGAGTTTACAGAGGCTGGAATACTATGTGAAGAGATAAATCAGATTTTATTTAGAAAAATAGTTTTATATTTAAAGCTTTAATAAAGTATCATTTACCTTTATATGAAGAAGTTTTGCGATTGGATATACCATAGCGGCCAATATTTTACGCAGCTCTAATATACCTAATATTTAACAGATTTTTGCCCTATTTAATCGCAGATTTCGTCCATTAAATAAGGCAAAAAAAAACTGATATTCAATTTCAGTATTAAGAAATAACGTTGGCAGCTAAGAGCATGATATACATATTAACACTTTATCGGGTAATGGGACTATACTTCCCACTTACCGTTATTGCGTTATTTCTGGCGTATAATCCGCGGATCAAACAATAATTTTTCGACCCAGAAATATTTTTAAATAAAAGCAAACTTATTAGATCGCGGTAAATGTTTGCCTTCAGCTACTAAATAAAATTTCTGGGTCCAAACAAAATTGTTTGATCCGCGGATTATACGCTGGAAATTACCATAATTTTTATTGAAAATTGACTGATTCGCACCGGCATTTTGTTTTATAATGACGTGATCAAAAAGACCCTTTTTATTTTCAAATCTGTTGGTAGATTCTGGTGGCATTGAATCTTTTCAACATTTCAGACACAGAATTGACTTGTCCTATAAAGGGTTAACACTAGAATGCCCGGAAGGAGTCGATCCGACTCCGACCATATAATTGTCAACTGGAACCAGAAATTCTTTCATAAAAAAAGTTAAATTTAAACCACGCAGATTTACGTCAAATAAATCAGTCAAATAATTTAAAATAAAAATTCTGGTGTCAAATATTTTTATGAAACTTTAGTAGTAAAATTTCCGTGCGTTCTAGGGTTAAATCTTTATTACGTGGTTGGTACATATGTCGCCCCAAAGACTATTACTTTATTCAATTAGCACCACTTTTTGGAAATTACTCTGTTTCATAGACATGTATCAGAATGATTTTGAGAAAAAATTACCACAAGGAAATTTCTATGTAAATTTTGGTTCGAATAAATATAAAAATAGTCGGCGTTCTAGCCCGTAGTCAAAACGTTAAGGTATCCTACTTTCGGGGCACTTTTTTGAAAAATGTGAAATTTTTATTAAACACGTGTATTTTTAGTTACAATAAGGAATAAAACTATGAATTCAAACAAACTGGTAATGGAATTTTAATTAACTGTTCAAATTTAGGCAATATTAATTCAAATTTTAGCAAAGAATTGCGTTTATGCCAAACCTTCTATAACGAAATCTATCCAATATATTTCACTTTTTTTTTCAACAATATAATAGAAAACCCCTTACCTGTGTTACGAAGCAAAAGATTTGCAGTACCTCTTAAATTTACTAACATATGCCAAATTTTGAATACATGAACAAACATGATTTTTCTTTTTAAAATGTGTATTTGCCAATAAAAACAGCTCTTAAATTTAATTTATAGATACCGTAACTTTCCGGTGTGTAGCCCGCGGATCAAACAATCGTGTTTCGACCCAGAATTTTTTAAAAATAAAATGTAACTTTTTAGATCATGATAAATATTGGTCTTCAAATACTGAATAAAATTTCTGGGTCCAGACTGAATTGTTTGATCTGCGGGCTATACACCGGAATTTACGGTACATACTTAAAAGCTGTATTTTGCTTCATACATCCCAATTGAAGCACAGAACCTTGTGATCAAATTTTTTTTCAATATCTTAAAAACTTTTAAGAAATGAGGTTTCTTGTATACGTAAACAGTGAAAAACTCAGTTTTCCAGAAAACGCAAATGAAGATTTTAAAGTAGTACAAAACTTATGTATAAAGGTTTATATTTTGGACTATAACTTTGCTTCTAATTATCGCTGAACCAAAAATAAGGCATTTTTGGAATCCTAAATGTTTGAATTTTCATTTAAAATAATAAAAGCAAAACCGAAATTTTTCGCAAAAACGGCGATTTGAGGGTAGACACATACCTTAACATAATAACGATCATATCGGTTAATTTGAATGCGACCAAATAAATACACTTCGATTTGAGCCAGAAACGTACTATTAAAATAAATACTACCGAGAAATAAGCTAATTAGTATTAAATAAAAATACTGGTTTAATGTTTTCTTATATGATGTGAGTGAAATTTCCGATCGTGCTGATGTTAAATATCAATGATTGTAGAAAATAAGGATCGCTTGGAGACTATTTACCAATGTTTCTATTCCGAAATTATTATTCTAAATGTTAGCGATTTTTTAAGAAATGGAAGATTATACAGATACACTTTTTATAAATGATGATATATATGACGCAGGTGAAGATAGTTTAGTTTTAATTAATACATTTATGTATTTAATTAATTAAAATAATTTTGGCTAGTTCCATGAGTAGGGGAGCTGGGTGATGAATGGGACAAGGGATGGATGGGATATTCTCAATATTTCATGCAATGAACGTTTTTCTATTCTCATATATGGCCCTGCCATAGTGTGCTTTAGAACCAAAAGCAAAACCACATGGCTCTTTTCTTTTTTTTTTTTTTTTTTTTTTTTTTTGCAAAGTTGCATTATTTGAAACTCTGCTTAAAAGTAACTTTTATTTAAATTTGAAGTTGTCAAATATTTTATATAATATAATATAAACAAATAAGATATGTTGTAGTTATTTATTTGAAGGTTCAATACTGGTAATTAAAATGAGTGCATATTAACCAATGTGACAAAATAATTTCTGAGGCAAAATAGCGGACAATTGAATCTATGTATCATAGGGATGATTGGGACAATTTAAATGGGGATGAATGGGACATTCTTTTTCATCCCTAGAGATGTTAAAACATTTATTTATTAACTAAAAAATATAGGTTTATAAATTATAAGTTATATATTATAAATTATAGGTTTATAAATTAATCATTTATGTTAATTATTACTATTAAACTGTACTCCTGTTATATAGGTTGTTTATTATTAAAAATTATATTGAATCTTAAATATTGTATAAAGGTTAAATAGTTTATCAAAAAATTGCTATCGAAACATTATCAAAATAGATAAAATTGTTAAAAGTAGTATATGTTTATTGATCAGATGGGGTAAATTATATTGAATTTCAAACTTGTGCTTAAATAAATTCCCACTCGCACCTTCCCTAACATAATTTCATTTGCAGGTGTCGTACGCTTAAGGCTGTTCTTAACTGCTCTGCTCAGCAAACGCAAAACGTTTGGCCACATTTACATATTCATTTTTTAACGGAAAGGTATAAAATTGGAAAGCCTGGCCATGGAAGCGATTTGGAATTGAACTCTTTTTTTTTTTCATTTTTTGGTCAATCAATTACCTATTGAGTTATAAGACATTTTGATCACGTGACAAACACGTTTTTTGCCCGCTCTTGAGTGCTCTTTCTTCCTTCGCGCGGATATTCGGTTCAAAACGCCCACTTTGACACTACTTTCTGAAAGATCTCTTGCGTTTGCAAAAAAATGGAAAAAACAGCTCAATTACATAGTTTCTGAACAACAACACCAGCTAGTTTGATGCATTTTCGAACAAAAATAAATTAAAACTTACGACAGTAAGTTGGCCTTTTGGATTTGATAACACCCTTAAGTGATTTTTTCCGGGCTAATATCACTACTTGCTTATAAAAAAATAAATCTAGGTTAAACGCGCGAAATATCGCCTTATTTAAGAAGAGATTTTTCCATAAGAAAGTACTGGTACCGCAGAATTTCCCGGCCGTGAAATTTCAGGACAAGTACGACCCCTGCATTTGTGCATGATATCTAAGATACATTGAATTAATATTTATTAATAAGTTGTGAATGAAAAATATTGGCTATGCCGTATTTCAAAGACATTTTTCACTTTCATTTCATATCTAAAATGTCTCGTAAGTGGGAAAGAGGAACAGACAGACAGTGGAAGTTTGTATTACAAGGTAAAACTGCAGTAAACGGAGTGATGAGCAATGCTGACAAGCAGAGGGCCAACTTTGGTAATCACAGATTTTGATTATTTTAATATATGTTGCAGGGTAGAGACCCCGTAGTCTCAGGTTCAACGGATTTTATACAACGGTCCTTAGTTCTTGATAAACCGGGGGGGGGGGGGGTCTAAAATTAGTACAGAACTTAACACGTTCACGCCGGCGCGATGGGTCACACTCGACTGTCTCAGAGTTGACAAGTCTCCGGCTTTTTACACACCACTGTGATTTTAGAGAAAATGATGTTCATGTAAATCGCCCAATTGTTCTTATTAAATGAAACAACATTTTCTGTATTAAAATACTGGTAGCCACAAAGCCGGAGACTTGGCAGCTCTGAGACAATCGAGTGAGACCCACCGCGCTGGCGTGAACGTGTTAAATACCTACTTTGTAGCAAAAGGGATAGGTTAATATCGTACATTAATTATAATATTAACAAATTTAAATTTAAATGTATCAGTTTTATTTTTAAACTATTATTTATCATCCTTTTAAAGAGATTTAAAAAGAAATTGGATCTAATAGTGAATAATAAAAATTCCAAAATTGTTACAAAAGCTGTTGTGGCGCCATCTCGTTATGAATAAATAGCACATATTCAAATAAAATAAAAATAAAAGCAGAAAGAAGAAAACGGGAAAGCAGAATAACTGAAAGCGCAAGCATACGTATTACAAATTTAAAAATCTTTAACATGCAAAAAATCGGTTGTAATTTAATTCTGATGCTAATTTTTAATATAATTATGCTTGTTACTTTAAAAACAGAGTAATAGTATCATCGTATTGACTTCCCTTGTTAAAGCAATGCATAAATGATGTTTCTTTAAAATCACGAATTGACACAATTGTTGAATATCATTGCATCGATAAAGAATATATGAAATACATTTTAAAAGTGCTTTAAAAAAAAATTAACAGTTTTATGATGTTTTATACAACTATTTAGTTAAAAGTAAAAAATTAAATAGGTTAAAATTAAAATTGATATACAATATTATAAATTTTAATTTACAATGGGATTATTAAGTTATAATTACAAGTATATTTATAAAACAAAAAGGAGAAAAACAAATGTAACGCGTTCGGGTATCGAACCGAAGCCTGCCGATCAGCCAGCAAACGCTGTACCAACTGAGCTACGACAAACCTATCTTTTTTGTTACAAAGTAAGTATTTAAATTGTGTTCTAATATTAGACCCCCCGGTTTCTCAAGAACTACGGAGCGTTGTATAAAATCCGTTGAACCTGAGACTAAGGGGTCTCTACCCTACAATATATATTAAAATAATCAAAATCTGTGATTACCAAGGTTGGCCCTCTCCTAGTGAGATATAAAAGCCATATTATAAAATCATATATTACAAATATAAATACATATAAGTTTATAATTAGTCATTTTAACTAGTTAACATTGAATACAGGGAGAAAAATATTGGTGTCCCATCCATCCCTATTAGTGTCCCATTCATCCCTGCTATAGGAATTATTGGGACAGATAGTAACGTTTTTTAAATTTTATAATATTTTACTGTATAACAATAATCTAGTCTAAATATGGTGCATAGATGTAGTCAAATACCTAATGTATGAAATGTGATATATAATATTGTTAATAACTTTAAAAAGTATTAAAAATAAACATTTTTGTAAAAATGTCCCATTCATCCCCTTTTCCCCTACTTGTAGTGTAAGTTACATGCTACGAATTTTTGCCACCAGTATTTCAGAACGGAAAAATGTGACTTATTTTATCGGAGATATCTCATTAATTGAAAAAGGCGAAGAAAACTTTTCGAAAATAACGGTGGCCAACAAGCATAGCAGTTAGCAACTATGTGACTTTCACTACAAAATCACATGGAACTAACCTTTTGTAAAAGCTGCAGTTACATCTTTCTTATTTTCCATAAGCTAAATTTGAGTTCGATTACATCAGCAAGTTTAAAATTTACTTCCGTGTAACGAAAGCTACCGGGTGTCCCAAAAATGACTGATGAATTTTAAAATTCAATAGCTTGCAAACGGTGACAGATGTTTAAAAAATACTCGTAGGAGGGTTATGTATGATGTCAGGAGATTTTTTTTACTGTGATTCCAGATTTTAGTTTGAATTTCAAACAAAAGATGGCGCTGAGAGCAATAGGCGCTCAGTTCAAATACTGGTTGTTCAAATACTGGTGTGAGTGCGACATTTAGGGATTAACCCCTTAATCGACATTCACGGGCAAAACTCTATGAACAAATTTCGTCGCGCCCGTGACACTCACGGGCTGGACGTCTTTTGACTTTAGCTATTTTTTTCTGGTATTTACTTTGCATTTTTCTTTCCCGAAAATATTTTTAAGCCTTAAATACGTGATTCTATTTTTATATTCAGTTCGCACCACTATATTTTTAAGGTATAGTTTTTAGTAAATTTCTTTTGCATTTTTTGACGGAAATCAAGTATAATTGTTCCTTAAACAAATAGTGGTGCCCAAGAAATAAATTGTATTAAACGCTTAAAAGAAGGGAAATTCAGAAATGACAAGTTTGTTTTTAAGATCATAATGCTTAATTTAAGAAATTGTACGAGTTGAAACACATTTTTTACTTGTTTCAAATCTGAATACATCTGGATTACCGTTTTATAAATTTCTATGCTGAGTAGCTCAAGTGAAGAGAATTATTTTAGTGCTGGGTTATCTAGAAAGGAATCAGAAGATTCCATTTTTTTCAGATGTTTTTGACTCCGAAAAGATAATGATTATGACCCAATATTACGCACCTCCATGCTTGCAATTCAAATCGGAGCCTAAGATTAACGTTTAGTTTGAAGCTATTTCAGGTATTCTGCTGAACCATGACCATTTTATAAATAATGAATAGGCGGATAATATTGTAATAGAAACTAATCGCTATGATGAGAAATAGGGAAATGTTGTTTGAGAAAAAAGAGAGAAAGGCAGATTGGAATGGCAAACTATTTCTTAAAATAAAATGCTGCTGTTTCTTACTCTTACTACTGTTGAAAAAATTGTAAAAAAAATAGTTAAAAGTAATAGTTAAAGAAAATATATTTTGGACTACACTTTATTTGTTAAAACTCCATTTTTTCGCGATATTAGGACGTACAATAGGTACAGCGAATTCGATAAAAAAATAATACATTTCTGGAATAACGATCCTCGAAATCCACCTAATCCAAAACTGTACAAAATTTCGACTGTTTGTGCACATCTGAATGAATTGTAAAGAACAATTATCAACATCAAGTAGTTTATGTGAACACCATTTTCTGGATGCTATGACCCCTACGGACAAAACCTTACACGGAATGAAAAATGTGTTCTTCCCATGAGAATAAATACGGAAACAAAATTATAAAATAAACCAAATATGAATGGACGGATTGTAATGTAGGACTATGCATGTTATGTTTCAAAGTTATCCTTACATTGAAAATTTACTAAATTTTGAAAAATATATTGAATACCGATTTTCAAAGTAAAATTGAATGAAATTATCGTCCTTGTAGTAATATAAAAAATTTATTTGATTTATTTATGTCTTTACCTTAACTTAAAATGAAACCACAGGTTGCAGCCTTGCATCGAAGCTTCTCTGCACGTCATGTGTGTACAATATGATCAAAAAAAGATAAATAAAATTGAAAGTTTTAAAAATTTTATCTATCCTGACCACTTTCAGGAGCAAAGCCTCTTCTTTGCTTAAATGTCGAAATAAAGGATTGACTTCAGAATTTATTTAAAGATTTATTTTTAATTATGAAAGAGCCAAATTTCGCTAATTTAGTAAAGAAAAATTTTTGTATTAAATTTCTGGGATTATTGAACTTTTGGGTATTAAAATTGAAGGATTTCATACACTCCAAACCACCCTTAAAAGGGTTAAATATTAAGAAAATACCCTGTTTTTTTACTAATGAACTCAGAATTTTATGAATAATAAAATCGGGCAATAAAATAAAAAAAAATCGACGATTTTTGAAGGGATTTTTCCAAAATTAAGTGCCGATTATGGGGTTAAAATAAAGTAGGAAGAATTTCACCCACCAGAGCTTAACCCTTTAAGACCTGAAGATTTTTGATAGAAATGAAAAATGTTGTTGGATTACCCTAATTAATAGGATCATATTTGATTGAAAAAATATTTTAAAAATGCCGGATGTCAGGTTTTACCTAGGAAGGATCCACGTAATTCTGTAGGCTTGACTTTAAATCGCACAAAAAGAGGAAAAATGTTTTCTTTTTCTTTAGGATCACCTACACAATTGTGTAGGTCAGCTCTTAACCCTCTAGTGCATACTGTTGCCAATTGGCAACAAATTAAATTTTCTCTCCTTATCTCTTATTTACCGTTGCATCTTGATAACTTTATACTTTACGTATTCATTTTGACCCTATACTTAGGTTTAGTTCATTAAAAATACCATAGGTGATAATAGTTGTTTACCAGTTACAAATAAAAAGGAACTTTTGAATAAACTTTATAATATACTTATAACTACTTAAAAGGTGACACAAACATATAAAAATATTATTTAATGCAACCCTGAGATCTTTCAAACACACACGCCTTCATTTTCAAAGGGAAAAAAGATGATTGACTGAATAGAAATACATTTTCAAAACAAACACAAATAGTACGCATGCACAAGCGGAGTTCCGTCCATTTCTCTGCACAGGAGTGAAAAGATCAGTTCATATCATCAGGGGGTCTTGAAATATTTAGGATATTGTACCAAATTGCGGGAATATTATATTATGGTTGATAATGTCTGTGCTACAGTATCAAATTCCAGTATCTTCATCACTGGAAGGATAATTCAGCATTGTTAGTCAGAGATATTAACATGTTGACAGACACTTGCGTCTCTAGCCGTCAAAGCGAAGTTCACTATGTGGCATAATGATTGATTGACACCAGGATTTACATGAAAAAATGTATGAAAATAAGTAAAAGCTTAACTTCACGTACATTAAATAATGCAAAATTTAGTTTTTAAATACTGGTGCAAATCAATCATTATGCCACATAGTGAACTTCGCTTTGACGGCTATAGACGCAAGTGTCCGTGAACGTGTTGACAAATCACCCATTCAATTTATTAATATTTTGAAGTAAATGAATATATTTTTAATGTTATAATTAATATACTACCCTTTAAAAATATTTGCATATTAGCAATTTATGCTCATCTTATTAAAAAGTAAGAATTAGACTTGTCCCATTCCTCTCTCTACCTTCTTTTATGTTAAACTTCTTGTATAAAAAGAAATGCTGCTTTTAGGCATAATTTAAATTATGGATAATATACAGTATAATGTTCCATAAATAGGGAAACTATTACATCTATGCATAAACAAATCATTAATATACAGAAAGCATAAAAAGTATATGAAGCAAATTTACTTTTGATTCTTGAAATAATCTTTTTCTTTATACAATTGCAAGCTTACGTAAATCAGCTACTTTTTTCAACTGAAGATTGGGGTACCATTGCTTCATCTAATGTGTGACTGATGAAATATTTAGAATGCTACATAAAGAAAAAAACTACTGTCCCATTCCACCCCATTTTCCCCTATATGTAAAGTAAATCCTCATTTATATGAATTGCATTTATAGGTTTTTTATAATTATACATTATATTCCTTAATTATTTTCTTATCTTTTTCAGTGTAATTTTTTTTCAATTGTATACATTTTTATTTTATTTTATTTTTTTATTTTTTATTTTATTTTTTTTTTTTTTTTGGGGGGGGGGGGGGGCGGGGTAGTACAAATGAGGTTTCGAATATACTTTTACATTAATTCAGATGTTAGAAAATTTTATTTTAACCATTATTTCTTAAATTAGGAATACTTACAGATTCTAAAAGGATCATTATTTGGTTAATGACACCTTATGTGTAAAAAACCATTTATTTTAAAACAACAAATTTTACCTCTCCAATTTTTTTTTATTTAAAGATGGAGCAATGTTTTTACCAAGTTTCACAAAAATTCATGATGATTCATTTTTTGTATGGGCCATTACAGTCAGCCCTTTTTTGGGGTGATATTTTCAGCTTGCATGTAATAAAAAGTAAAGAAATGAAAATTTACTATTGTTTTGATGTGAAATATGCATTCTTTGTACAAATAGCTTCAAATTGGTACCAGAAACGTCGAATTTGAGCCATTAGTTGGCAAGTTATGGCTATTTATAGACATTGATAAGATTCCAAGATGGCCGCCATTTGGTAAAAATGACCAATTTTCAAATGGCTATATCTCAGTCAATATTCTGAAAATTATTTTTAAATTTCAGATTTGAGGGTTTCATTACTGTGTCTGCCTATGATAAAAATTTGAAAAAAATCTGTGACTATGGTGCAACACTTTTTCTTTAAATTGGTTGATTTCACATGGAATGACCCTCATCCGTCATCAGTGAGAACTAAAGGTTGTTGTGTCTCTGCGCCTTCTAGATTCACCCAGGAGAGAACATTCTATGTGGCATGGAAAAGGTATTCAAAATTTCAACAAACACAAGTTTTAGCTATATGTATCATTACATAATAGATAAAACCTGTGTTTGATGAAATTGTGAATACATCTGTCACCTTATATTCCATACCATCCTTGAAGTAGAATAGTACCTCATAGAAGGTGCAAAGAGACAACCGTTAGTTCTCAATGATGACGGCTGAGTACGTTCAATTGAAAACGTTTAGATTTTAACCCTAGAATACTAGCTTGTATAAATCTTACTCACACACCAAGGAAATGCGCGCGAATATATGCCATGAACATCAATAGAAATTCTGTTTCACTTGTGACAATACACAAGAGAAGAATTATTTTTTTAAATATGCCTTAAATGTATTTTAAATATGGAGTGAGTAAATTTTACACATAGTTAGTATTTAAGTACTAAATATAAAGGTTAGTATTCTAGGGTTAAAGGACTTAAATGTATTTTAAATGTCTTTATATTGTGTTGTACACACCTTTAAGTAATGATGATATCAGTACAAAAACCCTTAATGGGTTAAAAGTTTGTGACGCAGCACTTTATCTTATGCTCTAAAAATTTTAAATATGGAACTTAAAAATAATGATATCAAATTTTGAGTGACGCTATGCTATTAATTATAATATCTCTATATATTATTTATTTCATCTTTTTATTTTTTTATAATCGCATGTGCAAAAATTATGTTTAATTTAAAAAAAATGTATAAAAGTTTATTCATTGATGCTTTAACATTTACACCTCTCATAAATTCCAAGTATGAGTTTTAAAAGATATGATATCAAAATTTTAGTGACGCTTTGATGTGGCTTTAAACGATTTGTTTTAAAATTAAATTTAAATTATTTTTGTTTTGGCTAAGATATATTCACACATCTAAATAATAGTTTTAATTTTCCAATATACTTTAAATATGTCACTTTCACTGAATTTATATAATGCATTTAAATGTATTTATTTGAATAAATTGATTTATCCTTTGTCCAATGCTATTAAAAATTTAAAATAAGATTTGCGTAAATAATTTTTTTGCGTCATTGTATCCAAACTAAGGGAAATGTATTCAAATGGATACTATGAGGCAAAAAAAATTATTTACGTAAATCTTATTTTAAATTTTTAATAGCATTGGACAAAGGATAAATCAATTTATTCAAATAAATACATTTAAATGCATTATATAAATTCAGTGAAAGTGACATATTTAAAGTATATTGGAAAATTAAAACTATTATTTAGATGTGTGAATATATCTTAGCCAAAACAAAAATAATTTAAATTTAATTTTAAAACAAATCGTTTAAAGTCACATCAAAGCGTCACTAAAATTTTGATATCATATCTTTTAAAACTCATACTTGGAATTTATGAGAGGTGTAAATGTTAAAGCATCAATGAATAAACTTTTATACATTTTTTTTTTAATTAAACATAATTTTTGCACATGCGATTATAAAAAAATAAAAAGATGAAATAAATAATATATAGAGAGATTATAATTAATAGCATAGCGTCACTCAAAATTTGATATCATTATTTTTAAGTTCCATATTTAAAATTCTTAGAGCATAAGATAAAGTGCTGCGTCACAAACTTTTAACCCATTAAGGGTTTTTGTACTGATATCATTACTTTTTTGAGGTTATTGAAAAAAATAAAAACAATAAACACACACAAAAAAAATTAAAGACCAATACAAAGAATTCATAGTCAGGATTTCAATTCACCTTCAATCTCTCCCCCCTCCCTCCCCGCAAAAAAGGATGACCATACTTCAATTTTAAAGAGCATCGTGCAATGAGATTTTTATAAGAACTCTTTGGTAAGATATGGAAGTAATGTACAACATGCATGTTTAGAGGGTATTTCTGTTGGTTTGCTTCAGATATATAAAAAAGCTATGTTAAATTTTACTATGTAAAAAAATTACTTTGTTAAGAAAAATAGCAAGAAATATTACTCTTTAAACCTTTATATATATATATATATACCAATCATCGCTCACTTATAAAAGTAATTCCATACATTTATATTAAATCCAAAACTACAAATTTCCAGGGGTGCAGAATATGTCCGATCCGGCGATCTAGGATCGGGGGAAATTTTAACCCCCTGGGGAAATTTTGCAGAAACATATACAATTGATTTTAACAACGAATTCCATAATTCCCTGAGATAGAAATATTTTACTACAAATAAAAAGATCCGTATGGCGCCCTTCACAAAATCGATCTCAGAATAATATGTACCATATATAAGGGGTAATTCTGTTCCAAATTTTCCGAAAATTTAAGACTTTCAGTCCCCCCCCCCCCCAAAAAAAAAAAAAATAAATAAATAAATAAATAAATCGGTCATCAATCTGAAAATTTGGACACAAAAATGCTGCATATTTTGTCGAAGAATTACGGGAAAAAATGCAAATTTTGCCACAAGATCGCAAAATAACCACACATTTCGTCAGAAGATCTCGAAAGAAATGCACATTTCGTCAGAAGATCGTGAATGAACTGCAAGTTTTGTCAAACGATCGCGAAAGAACCGCAAGTTTTGTCAAAAGATCGCGAAACAACCGCAAATTTCGTCAAAAGATCATGAAAGAACCGCAGGTTTCGTCAAAAGATCGTGAAATGAACGCAAATTTTGTCAAAATATCGCAAAATAATAGCACATTTTGTCAAAAAATTGCGAAAAAAATCTCAAATTTCGTCAAAAGATCACGAAACAACCGCAAATTTTCTCGAGAGATTGCGAAACAATCGCCAGTTTTGTCAAAAGCTCGCTAAACAACCGCAAATTTCGTCAAAAGCTCGCGAAGCAACCTTGAATTTCGCCAAAAGATACAACCTCGAATTTCGTCAAAAGATCGCAAAATAACCGCACATTTTGTCAGAAGATCGCGAAAGAATCGCAAGTTTTGTCAAAAGATCACCAAAGAACCGCAAATTTCGTCAAAAGATCACGAAAGAACCGTAGGTTTCGTCAAAAGATGGTTAAATGAACGCAAATTTTGTCAAAATATCGCGAAATAAACCACATTTCGTCAAAAGACCGCAGAAAAACAGCAAATTTCGTCAAAAGATCGCGAAACAATCGCAAATTTCGTCAAAAGATCGCGAAACAATCGCAAATTTCGTCAAAAGATCGCGAAACAACCACAAATTCTTCAAAAGATCGCGAAACAACCGCAAATTTCGTCAAAGATCACAAAACAATCTCAAATTTCGTCAAAAAACCGCGATTTTCGCCAAAAGGGGCGAAAATAACAGCGATTTTCGTCAAAACATAGCGAAATAACCGCGATTTTCGTCAAAACATGCCAAATAACCTTCTATTTCGTTAAAGAAAAACAAAAAAAAAAAACCCCGCAAATTTCGTCAAAAGATCGCGAAATGAACGCAAATTTACTCAAAAGATCGCGAAATAAACGCAAATTTTGTTAAAAGATTGCGAAACAACCACGCATTTCGTCAAAAGAGGCTAAAAAACCACAAATTTCATTAAAAGATCGCAAAAAACTGCAAATTTCGTCCAAAGATCACGAAATAACTGCAAATTTCGCCAAACAATCGCGAATTTCGTCAAAAGGAATGAGAAATACCAGCATATTTCGTCAAAAGATCGTGAAAAAATGCGAATTGCGTCAAAGGGCCGCGAAAAATACATAGTTAGTGTTGGGAGTGGATTTCCCCCACTCTGCTGTAACCTTTCAGAAAATTTTCTGTGAATTTTAGGATTTTTTTTTTCACTCAGAATCCCCCCTGCCATATATACTCGCGCATAAGTTGAGAAATATTTGAAAAATAAATTTTCTATACCTACAGTAAGACAGCATTTAATTATAACATACCGTAAAATTTTGGGGAAATTTTTGTGTGGATTGGGGAAAATGTTGGGAGTAGAAACATTTTCTGCACCCCTGCAAATTTCTGCTTCTCCCTTTTCTCATTCCTAGTGCAAAAAAATTAAACATTCTTTAATTTTATATAAAATAATCTTTCACCATCCCTATTTAAAATTCTTTATTAACAATAATAATAAATCATATAAAATAATCCCTTGAGCTCCGAAGATTCCACTTCTGCTTTTGCACCACCTCTCCAACTTACCTAAATAATAAAATCTTTCAAAAATTAGTTTGAAAAAAAAAAAAAAATCTGCAACATTTGTTGCTCACTAACATAAATAAGTACTAACTTCCCTAATGTACAGTCATGGAAAAAAAAAGTAAACACCCCCTACTAACTCCTCAACAAATTACTGTAGAAGAAAGTTACTGGTACCGAACGATTGGAAATAAAGTCTACTTTTAAATGTATATAAAATTTGCTTAAGGGGTTATCTACTTATTAAAACGAACCATAACTTTGATTTTTTTCAATAGCAGTACACAATTTTTACAGCATAAATGAATTCTACACCATTTAATTAGCCTAAAAACAAATTTTTATGCAATTCGTACTATAAGTTCCCGAGAAATTAATTATTTTCAAACAAGCTTATTTTAAGGGCTGTATCCAAATTGAAGTTCGGTACTCGATTGTTAACCGAGAGACCCCCCCTTCTTGATTAAGGCACCTTAAGCGTCACTCAAGCAGTCAATGAAGTCTGCTAGATTACAGGACAACGTAAGACATTTCAAAATATCTAGTCACTTCTATCATAGACGGCCCCTTAAACCATCATTTTGCCGTTTTTTAAGCATAATTTGAAAACTATTTGGAAGAAAAATGTGAAATTTTGGATTTCCATAAAGCAGGACTTAATAAATCTAAATCCATCAAAAAAATTTTAGGTTACAATTCATAATTTTTTCGAATATTAATTTTATAATTCATATCATAAAATTATAAAAATTGCAAATTCAACGTATTTATGTTTGGGTATGTTAATATTACTGCTACACAAAAAAATTAGCACATTAGGAGCATAATTTCAGGAGATATGAATAAAAATATGAAAATATAATTTAACATTAGAAGCACTAAATTTTGAATGTTTATAATTCAAAAACTTATTATTCAAATTACTTGAAATTTGGTACCTAGGCATAGTTTGAACCGAAGATTTGAAATATCTCGTTAAAATTGGGTATTGCCATTGAAAAAAATGAAGTTTGGATGTTTTAATATGTAGATGGCCCCCTAAGCAAATTTTATATACATCATTTAAAAATAGACTTTATTTCCAATCGTTCGGTACCAATAACTTTTGTCTACGATAATAATTTGTTAAGGAGTTAGTAGAGGGTGTTTACTTTTTTTTTTCCACGACTGTACATTTCACCTCTTCTCCCTCCCCCTACTCCCCAACATTAAAAAAATTTAAATCTTTATTTTTATACAGAAAATTCTTCTATATAAATTATCCTCCTATTCCTCAAAATTACCACTTTCCCACTCCAGCCTAGAGATTTCAATCTTTAAAGCTTTTTAGAAAATCGGATCTGCAAAGTCTGTTGCTTAATAATAAAATATATAATCATATACACTTTTAATTATTTTTCACACAATCAATTGATGTCATGATAATAGTTGTTCTGAGCGAATATTGTGTTGGCTGGGTTGTCGTACAGATAGCTCAATTGGAAGAGTACTGGCAATTAAAGCCAAGGGTTATTAAAGTTCACTGTAATTCAAGATGTTTAACCCCTTCGCGACAAGAGCCCTTTGGTTAATTTTTAACCTTTTACTACAGGTTTTTAAAAACAGAAAATTTTCTGTAATTGAATCACAGAAATGCTCCCGTTAAAGAAGGTAAACTTTACAATTAAAAATAAGTGGTGAGAATAATGAAGGAATCTGAACACCTTAAGTGGCCAAGTATACCGGTCGCTCATTCCCAAGGGCTTAAAGATGCTTTTTTGCTATTATAACCTTTAGGATTTACAATATAAAAAAATCTTAATCACTTCTGAGGTAAATAAAGACAGTGGAAAAAAAAATCAAGATGGCAATGTTTTGATTGGCAAATTCAAAGCTGAGTAATTTGTGCTACAGAATGAAAAAAATATAAAGTTGTAATAATGTTTTCTTGTTACAGATACTAAATCTTTAAGGTTTTTGATGTGTGAACTACATATGAATACAGTAGAAGATCTTTATAATGCACACCTTGGTATGAGAAGTTGTGCATATTATAGAATTTTGCATTATATAGATCATATTTCATACATCATTAAATTTACTTCGTATACATGCTTTAAATTGCATTCCTTGGAACCAGAAAATGTGCAAATTATGATATTTTATGTAATAGATATAGATCACACATTATTAAATTACCTTATAGATATTACCTTGAAATATAACATCCAAATATGCCTGGGCAAAATCATTATAAACAGTGGTAACTCATGACTAACAGTTTTGGGAACACTAAATGCCATGGCTGGCCAATTTATTCTTTTTCACTATTTTTAATAATGAAATCTTTGCCTTATTTTTAGCAGAATTGTCTTCCATTAAATAAGGCAAAAATTAAAAAAAAAAAAAAAAAAAAAAAAAAACAAACTTTTGGAAAGCATGCATTTTAGTGGTGCAAGAAAAACCTGTCATGAGCTGCTCTGATTATAACACTCATTTACAAAAAATTTTAATATAATAACAATGTTTTCATTACTCCAAAATAATGTGTTAAAGGCGATAATGTATCATATTTCGTGTTCCAAGAAATAGCAATATTTGTAAAATACATGTGCTTCTTAACTGAAAAATTCATTGTTTATATCTGAGAAATACATTACATCTTCTGCATTAAAATTTTTTAGTGGCAGGCTTTTGTGATTGAACAAGGACTGCTTGCAGAGTGCTTTTAAGGATTTTACAATATAAAATTATGGCTCTTGAACTACTATTAATCAAATACAGAAATAGGGATAAAAAAAATCATTAAATAGTTTATTTAAAAAAATTACTTGTATTTTCATCAGATATACTGATTATTACTACCATATGTTATATGTAACATATTTATTAGAAAAGTTACAACTATTTTCATGAAGTTTTGGATTCCCCCTCCCCCATGACATACTGTCAAATTTCGCGAGGTTATTTTTTCTTGTGTTCCTCCCAGGACCGAGAATGGAGCGGGTTTTTTACAATCAACTTATTAATTTTGTTTTTCTTTTATTCTACTTTTTTATGTTAGTGTGGTGATCTTTCAAATGCTATTGCACAACGAGGCGATAAACGCGCTACTCTGTAAGTGGCACGGCAACCCTCCAGTGTACAGGTGGAATTGATAAAAAGAGTTTTTGTAGTCGGAATATGCGGAATGTTACAGAATAGTGAATGGTTTAATGAAAGCAGAATAAAAACTTAATATTTAATTTAAGATGCGAGTCAGATTAATATATTAATTGAAATGGTTACTGAGTAATCACTTTATTAGTTTATACAAAGTCAAATTATCATGACAGCTACAATGCAGCTGCTAATGAAATTTTGTGAAACCAATCTTTTCTAAATAGTAACATGTTCTGAATTGTTCTTATTTACAATAATACTTCATTACCACAAATACCATATAAGGGAGCTGGCTACTTTTATATTTTTTAAAAGTAAATTATATAAAGCTTTCTTTTAAGCATATTAACTTTAAAATTAAATAAAAACAAGTATCTTACTTTTGCAAAAAAGCTGTTTTATCTTATTTATCTATAAACTTTAATTACTAAATAAGGAAAAGTATCATGATGAAATTTTTTTACTTTTAGGAGCTCAAAACAACCAGTCAGGATAAAATGGTTCATTTTGAGCTAATCGGGATAATTTAAGTATATAAAGTAGAATTTACTATCAGTCAAAAATATGTCCAAGACTGAAATCAGTCCTGAGACTGAAGGTCTTGCACCCATGGCTGTAATCAATTAGCCTAAAAGAAATGCTTCAGGTGTTTTTTTTTGTTTTGTTTTTTTTTCTTCTGTTTTTCTTTTGTTACAGAGATAAACGGCAATAAGAATTTTCTTCCCCTTTAGGTTAAATTTTATAAAAATAAAATACTACGATGCTTTAATTTTTGAAGCTGAAAAGAGTTGTATAAAAAAAAATAAATAAATAAACGAAAGATGTCATTTTAAGTCAATTTTCGTTTATAATATTATTAGAAACAATTCGCAAATGAATCATTTTATAAATGGGATTGGAAATCTTAATTTTGATTTTGTCATACCTTTTATTTAAATTGTGCGTTCTTTAAAAATGAAAGATTTTGTTTCATTTCTTTAAAAGAAAACTCAAAATTAAATTAGTAATCTATCTGTATTACACTCACATATCACAAGAAATACCTATGCCACACATGAACGTTATTTTGTAAGGAAAACAGTTATAAGTATTGTTGAAAATAAAAACAATTCAGAACATTATACTAATTAGAAAGGATCGGTTGCAAAGAATGCTGTCTGGATAATTAGAAATTGTACTCACTTTCTCCCCTTGGAATACCATTTCAAGATCTTTGATATTTCTTATTTCTTCAGTCAACTTCGCGTATCGCGTAGTGATACATGGCGAAGTCTTATGGCGAATGCGATGAATTTTCATTTCGATACGAGAATTTTCGATAAATATCGAATTTCGATACTAGAATTTTTTTTTAAATGTGAAATATTTTCTCCTTAAAAAATGTTTACTTACTATGAATAACAATGAAATAAAATACCTATAATTACAAAATACTGCTCCATTTGAAAAAATCAGTCTAAGTATTTTAAAGCACATAATAAACTGTTTTCGTAGTTTAAAAAAAGATTTATTGCCAATATTCAGATTTTTAACTGTGACCTAAACCGCGCAAAACCGATGTGCAACGTTCTGTCTGCTAGCCCATAGAATAACATGTAATCCGCGATCCTAAGAAGTCCATTTTTTCATGCGGATTATATAAAAATTAAGAGTTTTCCTAGATACTAGGTTAGTCTTATCCACTTCATCAAAAACAGATTCATTTTATATATTAATGTTTTTAAAAAAATCTAGACCGTTTCGGAGAAAAAAAAAAGACAAACTTACACCATCGAAATTGCTTTCAAAATGGGTTTACAGATCTGAAAATATACTGCACGTAGAATTGTAAAAAATTCAGAATAGGATTAGACTGCAGATATAAGACTGTTTTTAAAAAATCAGAACAATAGGACCTATATTTGATGAGTTATTAACAGGCGGCTTTTCGCAGTTTACTTTGATGTCGAGTTAGCTGTATATATGAGTTCCGCCATCTACGAATTCTAGGATACGATACGATACGATTTTAGGCTTAAGGCTGCGTCACTCGGAATACTACCGTCTTCCATGATATTTATTTGTATTTTTCTATAAATTTTAATTATTAATCAAGGTGAATTTAGAACTGTAATTTCAACTTTTTTATCAATAATTGCCAAGAAAATATCATTACTAAGATATTTTAAGTACCTTAGCTTATTTGGAAATTGATGCATGTAAGGAAATCAAAACCTGCCATTAACTAAAGTAAAATGAAACACAATTAACAATACTACTTTTCCAAAGGTATTTTACTGCCATCGATTTTTCCGCTATTTGTGTTTCTTTTTACATATGATTTTAGTTATGCTCAAAGACATAATTATAATGACAATTTTATTCAAGATAAACCTATACTAAAATCAATTCTTCAACAAAAATTGCAATTAATTTTTAAAGTTATGATTTGTAATCATTTTACTCATTAGAAGTTTATGATTACAAAATTATATTAACATATAGGGTAGATGTGCCAGTAATGGACACCCTTAAGGAATTTCTTTAAAAATTATTTTTTTATTAATAGTTAAAATTATTATATTCCAGTTTTTTCAATATTATATTAATCTATCGACAATATTTAACCATTCTTATAGCCTCATTTCCCAATATGAATAGAAATTTAATTTTAAATAACAGAAATATATCAAAACACCCAAAAGCCCAGTAATGGACACCCTCTGGCCCAGTAGTGGACACCCTCTGTTCCAGTAATGGACACCCCTTAAAAAGTAATAAATATAATTGTTTTTATGACTATTTAGAGCCAGAATTTAATGAATACATACTAATGAAACAAAATAGTTATTTTCAAATAAATTTAACATTTAGGATACCAGTAATTAATAAAGTATTTGTGATAATCAGTGACCCGGAGCCGAACAATTTTTGATGCTCCAGCTCCAGCTCCGCTCCCAGAGAAAATACTGTGGCTCCAGCTCCGGCTCCAACTTCGCACTTTTGAGTTGCAGATTTTAATTTACACGTTTAATTTTTTGCTCATATATACTTTCTACCTCATTAAAGATCTGACAAAATGCATTTTTCTTTTCATCAAACTTCAAATGCTTGTTCAGAAAGTATGACATCTAGCTTTTGCTTTTAAAATAGAAAGTTTGGTGGAATTTTAAACAGAAAAATCTTAAATTTCTTCTACACTTTTCAAACAGCCAAAATTGTACAACTACACATGTAAACAACAGGCGGCCATATTTGTTTTCGAATAGTGTTGTCACTTAGTTCAAGTAGAAAGTAGAAGTATAGTGTTACCATGTTTTGAGACGGTTTCCTTCTGTAATAATAATAATAAAAACCTAAAAAAGGATATAATTAAAATACTGAATAATGATGTAGTAATTAAAATATTTTGAGCCTAAAAATTTAAAAGACTGGAAAAAAAAAAAAAGATTTAAAAGAATATTAAAAACTAAAGGAGCCCTGGAGCTGGGGAAAATTTAGAGCTCTAGCTCCGGCTCCAGCTCCAGGGAAAACACAGCTCCGGAGCGCTCCGGCTCCGGGCTCCAGCTCCAGCTCCGGGTCCCTGGTGATAATCATTTATTGTTTGTATCAATTATTGAAATTATCAGAAGATCGATAGTTTTAATTATTTTAGATGGATAGATTAAAATACTAAATATCAGGCAATTACAGCTATCAAATTATTGTAACAGTGGTGGATTTAAAGGGTAATTAAAAAAAAGTTTTGGAATATTAATGTTTAGTTTTGTGCCACTATTTTTAAATGTTTAGTTTTGTGTCCCTATTTTTAACAATCTTCCAGACTCTACTTGATATATCATTTATAATAATTAATATTACAAATATGAAAGAAGTGATATTGTGAGTTAAATATTTTAAATACTAAATAAAAATTTATTTAGTATTTAAATTAATTTCAAAATAAAACTGTAGTACTGATGTTTGAGGCCAATGATCTGCAGATTTACTATAGTTTCATGAATATTACCTGTAACTTTCATTAATACTACAGTACAGGACCTATTATCCGGAATCCTCGGGACCGAAGGCTTTCCGGATTTTGGAATTTTCCGGATTTCGGGTCCTCCCAAATTTCGTCAAAAAATTGCGAGAAAAACGCAAATTTCGTCAAAGGATCACGAAAAAACACAAATTTCTTCAAAGGATCGAAAAACTTCCCTGCAATTTCGACAAAAGATCGAAAAACTCCCCTGCAATTTCGACAAAAGATCGGAAAAAATTCTCAAATTTCGTCATAAGATCGTGAAAAAAAACCGGAAATTTCGTCAAAAGATCGCAAAAAAAAAAAAAAAAAAAATCGTCAAAAGATAGCAAAAAAATATTTCTTCAAAGAATCGCGAAAAACATGCAAATTTAGTCAATGGATCACGGGGAAAAACGCAAATTTCGCCAAAATCTCGCGAAAAAAATACAAATTTTGTCAAAAAATAGCGAAAAAAACTTCTTCAAAGGATCACAAAAAAACCCCTTAATTTCACCAAAAGATCATGTACAAATGAGAATTTCGTTAAAAGATCATGGAAAAAACTCATAATTACTGCCGAGGAGCACCCCCGCCCCCTCTTCTGTAAACTTAAAAATTTTTCTGTGAATTTCAGAATTTTTTTTTTTTTTTTTTTACCCAGAATCACCCTTGATTCAAGTAGTAATACAATTGTGTAGCCATAATATTTTGTCGAAGTGAGAGAGGGAGGATGTGAAATATCTGACTATTTTTTTAAATAACGAATCGTAATATAAATTTTAAACTAAAATTTGACAAAAAAAAATCGATTTTTTTTTAATTTGGGGGGGGGGGCAACCGTGTTCCCCCATCACTGATGTAACATATTTTAGTGGTTACACATTGCAACACAACAGACCAAAAAAAAATTAGGAATCTGTAAAATTTTTGAAAAATTTCAAAAATCACAAAATTGTAGTAAAATATTACAAATTTAGAAAATTTTCAAATTTTTTTTTCCGGATTTCGGGTCTTTCCGGATTTTGGAATTCCGGATAATGGGTCCTGTACTGTATTACATTTTTTTAAAAAATAAGGAAACATTTAAGACAGAAAATAGATTTTTAATAGCTTCTGTAACTTAATTGCTTTTATTTAAACGGAGAGGGATTAAGCCCTATGAACCCCTCTTTGACTGTGCTCGTAAACAATATTTTTTGCTTCCTGGCTGGTTTGATTGCCGGATTATAAAATATGCAAGGTATATGTACTACATAAAAAAAAAATAATAATAAATAAAATAAAATATTGAAATCTCATAAAATAACTTAAAAGCAGCTATTTATAAAAGTTTTGGTGTTATTACATTTTGGTAAGTATAATTTAAAAATTAAATTTGATTATTTAGGTTTGCAGTTAAGCCAAAGTATTTTATGCACTATAAACATCACTAAAATTGTCTACATGGGGTGTCCATTACTGGAAAATGACTAATTAACCATCCCAGTAATGGACACCCCTCTTAAAATCTTAAAAATAAATGAAATTTTGTAAATGGCCATTGGTATATAAAATTCAAAGTTTTCGATTGCTACTCAAACAAAAACATTCAAATTTTGTAAGAAAATAAATAATATATAAATTGATTAAACGAAGCCAACTCTTAGCCTCTTCATTAAGATTTTCACAGAAAAACAGCGAAACTTTGAAACATTATTTTCTGCTTCCTGATTGGTTTGATTAAAAGTGTCAACAATAACCCAGTTTTATAAAACATACAAGGGGGAATTATAAAAAAAATAATTAAAGCTAAATATTTATTAGTTATTTTTTTATGAACCAAAAACATCAAGGGGTGTCCATTACTGGCACATCTACCCTATATTGTTTCTATAAAGATAGCTCGCTCCATATTTGCTTATATTTTCTTTCTCTCTTCCTTGAGATAGGCAATAAAATTAACCCATTCTCTGTTAGATTCTTATGCTTACTGATGAATGGTATATCACCATCAACATTACTTACTACAAAAAAAATGCTAAAAATTAACAGCAGAATTTTAATTAAACTAGAAACTTTTAATTAAACTTATTGAGAAACACTACTTAAAGCAAAAGTTTCAAAGAAAGTTGGAGCTGTGGAATCATAAAAAAAAAAAAATCAAAAACTTACTTTCAATAGTGCAGACAGTGTGGTAGACAGTACTTTCAAAATAACATGTTTTATTGTATACCAAAAAAATCACAAACTGTTTACATAATTCTTCAACAATTGTTGATTCCAGTGATTGGCACACAGAAAAAATACAATAACTTGAAATAAACTTAGAATGTTAATTGCTTTAGAAATATAGAAAATTAACATTATTTAAGCTTCCTTGGAATAGACTTTTGATAATGGAAGGTTAACATATATATATGAATATTGCAGTCCGTTTTCAGTCATGAAACATATGGAAGACATTATGACACTTAAATGCATCTTTAGTAGATGAATTCATTTTTCACTAACTTTCTTTTTCATTTCCTTGACATCATCTTTGGTAGTAGCCAATTTCTTCTTTAGATCTTCAATCTCCTGTTTGACTTTTTGCTTTGCTTCTAGAATCTTTTTCAAATCCTCAACTTTCTTCTTTTCATAATCTTCATTATGAGAGGGAGGAATTGCATATGCTCGCCTTGGATGAGTAAGCAACTTATACATCTTTATAGTAGGATCCACGAAAACTAGCTCATCATAAAATTCAGAACAAACAGGCCCAGGAGCAATTTTGACATTACCATCTTCATCTCGTTCGAAGAGCTTAAGAAAGTGACAAAGAGTTGCAGGTCTTTCACTGCTATCTTGAAAAAAAACCTTAATAGCGATCTCAAACTCTCCCCAACCAGTTTCCGATATTGCATATGGTGGGGATATGACTGCTCGATTGGGTTCGGAATAACTTTCATGCAATTTAAATTGCACACATTTAATATATTGAGACAAAGATTCATTGTCGTAGGATCTTAGATATAAATGCCATTGATGAGTATGGCCCTCATCATTCTTCATCTTCGAATCTAGTTGCCAAGCTATATTTCCACATATAACGGGTTTTACTATGGTCACACCTTTCATTCGACCACTTGCTTCGGCAGCAGCCGCTTTCTTAAGGTTAGATTTAACACCAGGATGTTTAAAAGGATTTGGCTGACGCTTTTCATCCATTTTTTTATGATTAAGGCTGAAAATGAGATCAAAATAGTTAATTGCTGGTGAAAAGTTTTTTGGTTTCTTCGCAACTTAACAAACTTTCGGATTGGCTCAAAAATTTCCTTAATTTTCAATCATCCAAGAAATCCTTTTAGCTTTATAAGATGATGGTGGATTAAAAAACGGAGCAATAATTATTAAAAGTAAAACCTTAAACCGGAACAAAAGCTTTCGGAACAAAGAACAAAAGAAACGAAACACAAAACGAAACACAAACAAAACGGCATGTTCCGTTCTAAACTTTTGAAACGGTCGCAGTGAGTAATAAATATTGGGACTTAATAAAGCCTATAGAGGGCGCTAAAAGTGCTCTAGATAAAATCTGAAGTTGTGTAAAAAAATATAATCATTATCCCAAGTTAAAAATTACGATTTAAGCGCTGGAATACGTTATCTGGTGGAGAAAAGATATAATTTTTCGCTTCAGGAAAATTCGATGGATCTATGTGCCATTCCTCGGGGGCACCTCATCAGAGACAGAAGTCGTTCTCGGACGCAGCAAAAGTCTCATTCAACCAACCAGGTAACTCAGGCTTACAAATAAACAAACGGCATTCCTTGCCTTTTGTCATTACCACGTTTTGATTATGATGAAGTACCCTTAGCAACTCGAAGAAACCCTTGCTGTCATTCATGTCTTTATTAAACGTGTTTAAACAGGATTTCTAACTGGGCGAGATCACATATTCTAAACAAATAAAAGTAAGTTTGTCAAGAGATTGTTTAATTGTAATTGTCAGAATTCTAATTCAGTGCTGTGCGTTGACATAAGTCACATTGTATTTGACAGTGTTTTAAATTATTTTAGATATGTGCGTTTATAAAATGTATGTATATTTTTCATTTTAATCCATTCTGAGATTTTCTCTTGAATCCTCACCATAATTTAACACACTGTTTTGCCGATATTTTTTTTCTGGTCCGCTCCAGATTGTCGTTTTCTAGTATGAGGTCATCTTGGAATTAGGAGAATTGCCATATTTAAAGATGATGATGCATCAGAAAACACAGAGAAGAAATTTTTTTGTCATGTTTGAAATGAAACAAGCTGTTCATTCTGACGCTCCACAGACTGCTCGAAACAGTATCCTAATTCGCCCAATTCATACCTAAAATGATATCAAGGTTGATCTGTTCTTCAATCATCTTCTTAACGACTGTTTTTTCTGCTGTGCGATAAATGTGCCAAGCTTGGCAACCCTCAGTTTCAGAGTCACTCTCTTCATTGCAACCCTCAGGAGCAAACTTTTCTCCTTCTACCGGAGAGCAGTCTTTTCACACATGTTCTGTTCACTGTTTCTTTTCTGTCTCTTTTATTGTACAAAAGAGAAATTTTGAAAATTGAACAGACCGTTTTAACTGACTGATATTCGATATTCTGTCCCTGGATTTTACCGAGCATTCATTGAGCGAGTACTTTTATTAGAGCTTTTTTCTTTTATATTTGTTAGGTTTGGCTAAGTAACCGCTATGGCTATTGTTAATTATCAGAAGAATTTGGATGAATGCATGAAAGAGGAGGGTGAATATTCGAGTTCATTTTTCGCGCTTTTACCTGTAATGGGTAAGAGAGCTGTAATAAAATGGTGCATGAAGAAAGGTCTCATTGTTTCCACGTATGAATATCTGAAGTCTGGAAGAGATATAACAAATTCACTAAGAATGATGGATTTAAATGTTGATGCAGAGATTAATCTAAATTGAGTGTGAATAAGCATGATGTGTGTAGTAGCATAAGGAAGGGTACATGGTTTGAGAATGTTCATTTTAGTATATGTAAGATTTTAAAGATAATACGTGGCACAATCCCAGAACAGGGGAGATACCCCATTTGAAAACTTTTCTGACACGTGCCAACAACCCCACGTATGCCAACCTGAAAATTGAAGTATTCTGCTTTCTTGTCTGCAACCAAACTGTTTTCTACTATGTCATCATCCTGGAATCATGAGAAATATAACATTTATAAATAACAACATATTAGAGAACACAGGAAAGCTCATTTTTATGAGATTCAAAATATTAGGTTGAGCAAAAAGTTCTGGGAAATTAAAAAACATATATTTACCAGAATTTGTAATGTATATAGAAGTACTAGTGGTACAGTCCAGACGTGGCTCCATCCAATTATGGCCTCTTTCGATCAATGCAATACTTTTTCAAGGGCCGTCGAATTGAATCCTTTAATGAAGTTGAAGAAGCATGTCAAGAGGTTTCTGAACCCAAGGACCCGCCATGGTACTTCCAGCTAATCCGGAATCTGGCAGAAAGTCACGGACTATGATGGTCTCTACTTTGAAGAATAGTCCTTGTTACTTTTGTTGTTAATTTGTGCATAACAACGCAACTTTCAAAAATTTCCCAGAACTTTTTGCTCAACCTAGTAAAACAAACGATTTAAACTACCTTTCTAAATCAGAATAATGATTTAAAGGTTAAAATTTTCATTTCTCAACAACTTTCAGAAAAAATCATCACATCATTTCAATTTTTTAAAGTACCTACCTATATCAGAGTAAACATTGGACAATTCATTTCTAATTTAAGAAAGTTTGAACGCTTTGCGTTCATGATAAAAAAAAAATATGTATATATCCTTGAATACAGCAATCTGAAAAACGCAGGAAACTCCTTAAAGCGGTTAGTAACTCTTTAAAGCAGTTAGTAATGAACGTATGAACGCTTTGCATTCATTTACTGAAAAAAAAAATCACTGGATTCAGCAAACTAGTTGTGCAGTAGTAATCTAAAAAATTCATGAAACTCATTAAAGCAGTAGTCAATCTTTTTTCTTGAAACCCAACACTAAAAAATGTTGACTTGCCATAATTTTGCAAATTTTCAGTTGTCAGTAAATAGTCATTTTAATTTCCAGCAAAAATAATTGAACAAATACTCACAATTTCAAACTAAAGCACACATACACTTTAATTTTCAAATTTTACAAATAAAAACAGGAAAAAAAAAATTGAACAAATATTAACAATATAACAAACTTTACCTTGCCATCATTTTAATTTTACAATTAAAAAACAATACAAGATGTCTCCCTTCTCCAGAAATTTCTTTAGAACAAATTACAAAACATGTGGAGTTGAGTTGTCAAAACATTGCTGAGCTAATTTTTCAATCTTGATTTTCAGAATACATCGCCAATGACGTCAATAAAACGATATTTTCAAGTAGGTGTAACCAAAAATATGAAAAAAGTTATACTACCAGAAGAAACGATTTATCGCCTTGCCAAATTAATGGTTGTCAAGTGTCTCACTTGTTCTGGGATTCAGCCTAATGCGTAAATGGTTTGGGCAATATATGCAGAAGTAATTAATGGCAGATGAAAGTGGCCGAACATGCAGTGACTGACTGGTATAGTATGTGTAGAGAAGTGTGTGATGTTCCATCATTCGAAGGTGATGTCCTGTATTTGATAGGATCAGAATGGGGTTGTCCTTTTGGCCCCCCCCCCCCCCCCTTCCTGAAAGAAGTACTGGATTACAGAATAAAGGATACAACGGCAGTCAAATTACAAAGAACCTATGAAAAATTCCACTGTAGACAGGTGTTCGTCTTAGAAGGTATAATTCGAAGATATGTCTTTCTCCAGGCCTATGAACTTTTCCGTTTTAGACAGGTTTCTGTTAGAAATGCATTCCGTTTTCACAGTATCCTCTAAAATTGTTAAAATGTATTTACTCTATAGCAGGGTTGGCACGGTTTAAACCAACTGGTTTTTTTCTTAAAAAAACCAATTGGTTTTATAGAAGAAATCTAATGATATTTTGTCTTTTTTCTTTATAATTTAAATGTTTCAAATTATCGGATATATAAAATTTCTACTTTTAACACTTTATTTCAGCAATAAGCATTAGATATAGTCGGTCTAGGTCATATTTACATGTATAGGATGAAAATCAGTATGTACTGAACTATCTATTGCTCCAAAGAAAAAAATTCAAAACATGTGAATTTTTCAAAGTTAAAATAAATTAAAAATATTCAATATTTAGTATAAAATATTTTCATTTAAAAAAAAATGGAGATTATTTAAGGCAATCTGTCATAACATGCATGGTGATTTTGAATATTTAGCCACATAACTGCACGTAGCACAATGATCTTTAAAATTTTGGTCAAGCTGTAAAAGAAATTTTTCTTGATTGGGGAACTTATCTTTAAGAATTAAAATCAAAATATGAAGTGGAATAAGAGAGTATTAAAAAATTTAAGTGCTAGTTATAGCATTTTAATAATACCAATCTATTGTGTATGTATATATATTTCTGTTACCTGCTGAATCTTACGACCAAAAATGTTGACTCCGAATTGTCACTCAAATTGTCAACCCCAAGAAGTATTTGAAATTTATTTTTTGAATAACTGTGGAAAAGAATATTATATTCAACAAACTACATCAAATGTTTATTACTAGTAATAAAAAGATTGTTTATATAGTTTATCAAGCTATCAATGTTTTACCTGTAGAGCAATTTGTTCTTTGAACCTAACTGTTTACTGATACTGTTTAAATTAAAATATGAATTTTTTTCAATTTTCTACATAAATTAACTGTAATTATTTGATTTAATTTTCAAAGGAAGTTATACTACTTATATATCCAACAATGTCTATTTTATCAATAAATATGCAGGTATACACTGTGTAAAAATAAGTAGAAGGACACTCGATTTTTCTAATTTACTTAATTGTGATTTGCATTTGTGGTCTGATATTTTTAAAAGGGTATCATTTTATACACATCCTTTTGTTATGACATAAAAAATTTATTGCTACAGCAATTAATTTATAGAAAATTGAACATAGTTAACTATCGCACTGTAAAAAAAGTAGGACAGCTCTAAAAAATTTAATTTATTGGATGCTTCTGCTATAGATAAGATAAATAATCATTACTATTTTCTTGTTTTTGTCAAAAAAATATATATTTCTTCATTTTTATTTTGTTTTTTGAATGCCTAAAGGAATATCTTTAAATAATTTTCTAAAAGGCCAAGCCATAGCATTTAGAAAAAAGAGTAAAAAGTATCAGAGAGATTCAGGGTTGGCATTTTTGCCGGCAAAAATGGAAAAAACTGGCATATTTTTATTTTTCTTTAGTGTGTAATAAAATTTATAAGCTGATAATAATGGTATAAATAATTAAATTTAATAACATATCATTTAATATCTTTATTTAATTTGCTAATTAATAAATATAATTAAATACAGTAGACTCCCTCAAATCCGCACAGCTTGGGACCAGAGGTTGTGCAGATTTTAGAATTTTATGGATTTCTGGTCATTGATTTGTTAACATTTTTGAAACATTAATTTCATTGGTAGTTAAGCAAGGGAAACTATAATGAATGCTTACAATAAAGTGAAACATTAAAATATTAAAATAATTTATTAGTTTAAAAGTAAGTAATTATTAAAATAAATATGTAAAATAAAAGTTTAGAAAAATATTACACTATTACTGATGAAATCGATTCCAAAAGTCCTATGCTGCCATCTAGTGGTAAAGCGATCGTAAGATCGATACGTCATTATTTGTTCTTAGCACTACGGGGACCACAGATTATTATCTTATTAGTAATGTAAATTTATTTAGTTATAAATCAGCTGTAACAGCCAAAAGAAAATGATTAACAAAAAATTTAGTAAAAAAAAGCATTGCGCTAGTCGCTGATTTCTCCGCCATCTTGAATTTTGTTCCTGCAACTTAACTATAAATTTCATTGTTTACATCTGAAAAAATATGCGGATTTAAGGGAGTCTACTGTATTTTAAATCTTTATAAAACAGGTCGGATTCAGTCTAATACTTAGGAATTTAAGAACCAAATTAAAAATCAGATATCTAATTTTTTTTTTTTTTTTTTTTTTTTTTAAGTAAAGTATTTTGTCAGCCATTAATATATTTTTTTAATTATCAAAAGGTTTTATATAACTTTGCTACTTTTGTTTTATGTAATAAGTCTTAAAATATGTAAATATTTGTCTTTGGTAGTAATTTATACTTATTTATCTGATAAAACTAGTCTGTTACAGATAAAAAGTAATTAAATTAAATTGGAAATTATATATATTGAAAAAACTCTCTTATGTCTTGTTAGAAAACTAGATTTTTCCCCCTCCCTCTTACACTCCAAGAAAGGGACGGAAAGTTACATTCAGCCTGTAGTCATTTTCAGGGGTGCAGAAAATGTATCTACTCCCAACATTTCCCCCAATCCACATAAAAATTTTCCCAAAATTTTACAGTATGTTACAGGTAAATGCTGTATCACCGTAGTTATTAAAAATTTATTTTTCCAATATTTTTCAACTTATGAGTGAGTTATATACAGCAGGGGTGATTCTGAGTGAAAAAAAAATTCTGAAATTCGCAGCTAATTTTCTGAAAGGTTACAGCAGAGTGGGGGAAGGGGAGGGATCCACTACCAGCACTAACTATGATTTTTTCACAGCCCTTTGATGAAATTCGCATTTTTTCGCGATCTTTTGACGGAATTTGTGGTTATTTCACAATCTATTGACGAGTTTTGTGGTTATTTCGACTTCCTTTTGACGAAATTTGCGGTTATTTCACTCTTTTTTGACGAAATTCGTGGTTGTTTTGCCCTTTTTTGATGAAATTTGCAGTTTATTTGCTATCTTTTAACGAAATTTACGGTTAATTCGCCCCTTTTGATGAAATGCGTGGTTGTTTTGCGATATTTTGACGAAATTTGTGTTCATTTCGTGTTCTTTTGACGAAATTTGTATTCATACCACGATCTTTTGATGAAATTTGCGGGGGTTTTTCGCATTCCTTTGACGAAATTCGCAGTTATTTCGCCATGTTTTGATGAAAATCGCGGTTATTTCTCCCCTTTTGACAAAATTCGTGGTTATTTTGCGATCATTTGACGAAATTTTTGGTTGTTTTGCTATCTTTTGACAAAATTTGCACCTGCTTCATGATCTTTGACGAAATTTGCAGTTGTTTCACGATCTTTTGACAAAATTTGCGGTTCTATCGCGATCTTTTGATGAAATTTGCGGTTTTCTTGGGATCGTATGACTAAATGTGCGTTCATTTCCCGATCTTTTTACGAAACTTGTGGTTCTTTCGCGATCTTTTGATGAAACTTGTTGCTCTATCGCGATCTTTTGACGAAACTTGCTGTTCTTTCGCGATCTTTCGACGAAACTTGCGGTTTTTTCGTGATCTTTTGACGAAATTTGCAGTTTTTCATGATCTTATGACGAAATTTGTGGTTATTTTGCGATCTTTTGACGAAATTAGCATTTTTTCCGTAATTCTTGGACAAAATTCGCGGTATCTTTATGTCTGAATTTTCAGATTGATGAGCAATTTTTTTTTAATTTTCGGAGCCAAACGCCTTAAATTTTTGGAGAATTCGGAACAGAATCCCCCCCTGATATACGGTACATATTATTCTGAGGTTGATTTTGTGATGGTTGCCATACGGATCTTTTTATTTGTAGCAGGGTTGTTACGTTTAAAACAGTTGTTTAAAACATTACATTTAAAACTTGTTTATTAAAGAATCGTTTGATATTCAAGTTGCACGCTTTATTTACGCAACAAATACATCATTTTCATGTGTGGATCATTCAGAATTTAAAAAGATGGTGTCGAGTATAAAAGCTGGCTACAAACCACCAACTCATCATGAAATAGGAGGCATATTACTTGACAAAGTGTGTGAATCTGTGCTGGAAACTTATAAAAATGATGTAAGAGAACAGATTGTTTGTGCTGCTCTTGACAGATGGAGTAACATTCACAATGAGCCAATTATAGGAAATAAAGTATCTTGTAAAGGTAAAATTTACTTAGTAGATTCAATTAATACATCTGGCCACCCTCATGAATTTAATTATCTTTGTGAGCTTGCAAGTATTGCCATAAATAAAGTAGAGGAACACTATGGTTGTTTTATTGGCAGCTTTGTAACAGACAATGCTGCCATGAAGATGAGAAATGAACTTAAAAAGATTGAGAGACATAATATGAATAGTTTAACTTATGGATGTTCAGCTCATGTCTTAAATCTTCTAGCAAAAGGCATTAAAATCTCTAATATAAAAGCTCAAGTTTTGATATTGTTAAATATTTTCGAAATGATCTTTTTGCTTCAGCAAAGCTTCGGAAAACAGTTGCTAAAAGCTTGAGTTACCATCAGGCAGGGTTCGCAAAGATGGGCCCAGTTCGAAAAAACCCGGTGGGTTTTTTCAGAATGGGCCCACTTGAAAAAGCCCACTGAAAAACCCATAATGTGGGTTTTTTCAATTTTCAGAAATATTTAAAAATTTAAACAACATATACATTTAATGAATTTAAGTCATTTCAGTTAATTTTGAAAAAAAAAATTATATATAAAAGCCATTACATACACACCCAAAGTAAAATAAAATGTATTTCAGCACATTGAAATACTTTACTAACATATAACCTAGTAGGCAACATACATAGTACATAATTATAGGTAAAGGTATTATCATAAGTATGACTTTATATAAAAAATTCAAATCATCTATATTCATGGAAATTAAAAATATGTATTTTTACTTTCTTCTTTCTTTACAAGAAGTATTTGATTCGTAAAAAATTTTGATTCCAGTTTATGATGGATTTATACGTTTGAAAAAGGTCGTGAAGACAATTTGATGGTTTTTAGAAAATGTGTCTGTATGTGAAAAACATTGTGGGTGCTCTATCTCAAACTAATGCACAGAAATTCACAAAACTTTAGATTGAGTTAGACCTTGATGTAAACTGGTTCTGATTAGTTTTTGGTATATATTTCTCAACAGGTGGTGCTGCTATGCTGCATTTATCTCAATTTTTGCAATAGCTTTATCTCAAGAACTAATGCACAGATTTTCGTAAAACTTCAGATTCAGTTACAAGTTTACTTTGCTTATTAAGTTTTGATGCATATCGCCCAACAAGTAGTGCTGCCATGCTGCATTTTTCGCGATTTCAGCAATAACTCTTATCTCAAGAACTAATGTACGGAATTGAATAAAAATTTAGATTCAGTTAGACCTCCAGCACAACAGTGGCGCTGTTGTGCTGCATTTATCTCACTTTTTGCAATTGCTTTATCTCAAGAACTAATGCATGGATTTTCATCAAACTTCAGATTCAGTTAGACATTGACGTAACAGTTACTGATCAGGTTTTGTTGTAAATTACACAACAGGTGATACTTATATCTCCTTTTTAAATGCATACAATTCAACGAACCTATATTTTACCATCCTCATGATGGGCATAAATTGTCATTTAATTTTGGCACTGTGATAGCGAATTTTGAATTATTAACATGTATGAGACAGAAGAAAGTTTTGGGATTGGCACATCCGACTAGTTTACCCCCTTTTTTTCTTCCTACTTATATATTTTAAATTTTAATATTCTATTCATTATTTGATTTTAAAGCAAATTAACAATTTTATATCTTCTATTATATTTTAAACTAATTTTTGCGAAACACTGACACTTAATTTAAATTCATATAATTTATACAATTTATAACTTGTAAAATAGCATTACAATTATATTGTATATAAGGGAACAGTGTATTTTTTTTATGTATAGTGTATATAATATATAAATAATATAGTATACAATAATGTAATTATGCATATATTATACTTTTGAAAAAACCCGATTTTCCCCAGGGAAAATTGGGTTTTTCATGAAAAAACCCATGTGGGTTGGGTTTTTTCAAAAAAACCCGGGTTTTTGCAAACCCTGCCATCAGGCGTCAGGTGGAATTCCATGTTGGACACAATGGAGTCTTACATAAGCAATTGGTCACAAATTTTGAAAATTTGTGAAGATAATCGAGAGAAAATCAATTCTGATATTTCTAAGAAAATCCATAGACTTGCAGTTAAAAAGAAATTTTGAAGATTATAGCCAAAGGCAATTATTGCAATATAGCCATATTGCAATTGCATGTGACAAAGCTCAGAGTAATAATTATATTATTAGTGATGTAGTTGAAGTTTGGAAAGATTTAAAAAAAGAAATGTCAGAAATATGTGCTGTTAGTAATCTTACCATGATTACAAAAACATTGAAAAAGCCATAGAAGACAGATATGAAATGGCCATGACATCTGTTTATTTCTTGGCAGACATTACTGATCCATGCTTTAAAGGAGAATCACAACTTACAATTGATGAGACAAAAAAAAGGCATGAACCTTGCAGCCGAATTATGTCCTGAACTAATTCCTATAATTATAAACTATAAAGCTAAGTCAGCTCCATTCTCCAGTTATATGTTTGACGTTATTAATAATAATGCAAAAAAATAAATGATGTGCTGTCAGTTACCAATCATAAATTCGCTATTCAAGAATCAAATAAAGTGCACAATTTTGTAGAAATAACACCTTTATCTTGGTGGATAAGCCTTGAAAAACACATTGATAAAAATATCATGCTGATCACAAAACAATTACATACAGCTGTGTGGATGGTTTTGAAAGAGTTTTCGACTTTTGGCTCTGTGCCGAGCAAAACTAGAAACCAGTTAGGTGTTGATAAGGTTGCGAAGCTTGTTACAATTTTTAAGAACTTAATAATTAGATGTTTTAGTTTAGAATAAAAAATTAATTGTTAATTAATGTTTGGTATTTATTAAATAATTTTTTTCTTATTTACTGTTTTTTGAAAATATTTTCATTCTTTATATTTAATTTAATAATTTTTGCTCGCTTTAATCAAAATTGTGCTGTTGAATGAGAAAAAAAATGTTTAAAACATGTTTTAAACAAAAAACACGTTTTTTGTTTTTTTTCTAAAAAAAAACATTTTTTTCCAACCCTGATTTGTAGTGAAATTTTTCTATCTCAGGGAATTATGGAATTTGTTGTTAAAATCGAAATCAATTGTATATGTTTCTGCAAAATTTCCCCAGGAGGTTGAAATTTCCCTCGATCCTAGATCGCCAGATCAGACATATTCTGCACCCCTGGTCATTTTATCTTTTTGTACTATATATCCCCCCCCCCCTTCTCCCAAATACTCTTTTGAAATTCTCAAATCCAGCAGTCCATTATTAAATGATCACAAGACAGATAACAAAATACCAGAGTATTGCACCCTGTTTTATAGTTGGTCGAAAAGTAAGCGTGCAGGTACACAGGTTTTGTATAAACTATTGTACAAAACCAGGCAGGACCAAACTGATTTCATAGATAATAGATACAAGATTTTTTTCTTTATTTCTTAACTTAAGAGTTCAAAAATAAATTTAGAATATTGATTTTTTTTTAACTAATTATTCAGGTTTCTTTTTCTTTCATGAAATATTTTTTTTCTTTTTCTGTGAAAAAAACTAACTGGATCTATTTTTGCCAACACTTTGGCAAAAACCTATTTTTGCCTGGACGGTTTTAACCAGGTTTTTTCTACAGTTTTTTCCGTCTATGGCAAAAACTTACCAACCCTGGAGAGATTACTAAATTGCTTAATGTTAGTAAAACTGCAATATCAAACTATCGTAGAAATCCAGATGATCACGGCACTAAAAATAAAGACACGAAGACTTAAAACACTGATGCCTTGTGATGAAAGAGACATTATCTGAGAGTAGAAAAAGAAAAATTCTGCAATTTCAAATGTCCGAATCAGGGCCGAAACTAAAGGGGGGGGGGGGGCATGTGTCCCGGGCACCAAATGAAGGATTATACCTTTGGAATGGATCATTTTCTTCTGATGGGCTGATGGCTTCCATTATTATGAAACAGCCATTATAAATGAAGCGTTAGGTGAAGATGAAAGACCAGCGGTAAAAAGTTAGAACTCTGATTTTCTGGTCAGAACGGGAAAAAAAAATAGCCATAATTTTTTTTTTTAAATTATGGCCATTTTTTTCCCCATTCTGACCAGAAAATCAGAGTTCTAACTTTTTGCGTCTGTTCTTTCAACTTCACCTAACACTTCATTTATAATGGCTGTTTCATAATACTGGAAGCCATCAGCCCATCAGAAGAAAATAACTCGGTGAAAGCAAAACTCGGATAATCGGGACCCTACTGTACATTTCATTTTAAAAATGAACTTTAGAATATTTTTGTTGGTGTTCAGAGGGGTGTCATGACTCCCATGACCTCCCCGTTGGATCCGCCATTGTAGATTACGTAGTTCAGTATTACATATTTTATGATTACATATTTTAAATTTTAAAATAAATAGGCTATTTTAAAATTAGTAAAATTCTCTTTGTAAACATATTTTGTGGAAGAGGAGGGGGGGTGCCAAAGTCCATGTTTGCCCGCGTGCAAAAAAAGGCTAGTTTCGGCCCTGGTCTGAATACAAGCAGGACTAACACATGTGTCACGTCAAACTGTGTATAACTATATAAAAATGTTCAAAGTCTTCATTTTTAAGAAGGGACAACACCATCAAAGTGGACAAAAATGCATGTAGCTGACCGCTTATCTTGGGTGAGAGACCGCGTGTCTTGCAGCATGGAATGGACTACTGTCATTTATTCAGATGAGAAAAAGTTCAATTTATATGGTTCTGATGGATACCAGTTCTGTTGGCTTTGTATCGAGAATGAGGAAGAATTTTATTCCACTCGACATATGGGAGGGGGAAGTTTGGTGGTCTGGCTAGCAGTCGGATATTATGGAAGAACGAGTCTGGTCTTTTTGAATAGTAGACAGAACCATAAAGATTACATCTGATTGTTGGAATCTAAACTTCTTCCTTGTGGTACAGATTTAGGTGGAGGAGATGGGATATTTCAACTAGATGGAACAGCGATTCACACACACAGCTATTAGTGTTAAAAATTGTTTCCACACAAATAAGGTTCATGTTTTGCAATGGCCGGCATAGATGCCGTATCTTCCCTCAGCCGTTGTTGTTTTGAATTGTTTGTCGATTTTTTGTTTGCGGTGTTTACGGATATGACAAACTCGATATGGGAACCCCGTGTGATGTGTCGTGTTCTGGCAACCCCTGAGAAGCTTAGAATATTGTGCATGTACTTTGATATCGTGTATCGTGTTCTATCGTTGTCTTTTTATTTTTATGTTAAATTTATTGGATGTATTTCATTGACTATAGTTTCTGTAGTCCGTTTAAACGCTCTTGCTGAAGTAATTAAGAAATATGAGGAAATTTTGACAAGAAAGGGAGGTTTGTTTATAGCGTGTCAATGCGTATTAAGCCTATTTTGGAAAATGACGGCGGTGTTATGAGAGATATTTTGTGCTGGAGGCTTCAAGGAAGCAGATGTCTGTTAAGGTATGTTGATAATTTTATGTATATTTTGTTGCTTTAAGAGTTTTTTACATTTTGAGATTGCTACAAAACGAGAACTGCTGAATTTTGAGAATGCTATACTGCGAAAAATGCTGAATTTGGCGATGTTTTTTTTTTCTGGTAAATGTGCTCGAAGCGCTCATACAACTATTGCTGATTGCCACTTTAGGGAGTTTTGTTTTTTATGTATATTTTGCTGCTTTAAGAGTTTTTTACGTTTTGAGATTGCTACAAAACGAGAACTGCTGAATTTTGAGAATGCTATCCCGCAAGAAATGCTGAATTCGGCGGTGTTTTTTTTTTTTCGGTAAATGTGCGCGAAGCGTTCATACAAGGATTACTGATTGCCAGTTTAGCGAATTTTGTTTATTATTTACATTTTATTTTCGTTATATCAAAACATGCGTATAAACCGGTGCTTGGCGACATTTACTACTTGGCAGAAAAGGGGTTTTCACACCAAGAAGAATTCCAAGATGGCGGCCGGGAGGAACTTATGACATCTGTTCCCAATGGCCAGCTAAACACCCTGACCTGAACATATTTGAAAACATGTGGGCGACATTAGTTCGTCTCGTATACAATGAAAGAAAACAGTATGAATGTGTTGTTGAGCTTTGGAATGCACTTAACAAAGTTTGGAACAATTTTCATCAAAGTGAAATGTAAGCACTCAATGATTCAATGCCAAAATGAGTATTTCAAGTGATAAAGGCAAATGGAAAGAAAACTTCTTACTAATACTTTAATTTTCTTAAAAAATACTTATGTATTTTTCTACTTTTTTTACAGTTTCATGTAAGCAACAGAAACTATCTTATGAAAATCAAATGCTCTTCATAATTTATTTTTGATTACTATGATTTTATATTCATTTAGTTGTAAAATTTTACACAAATAAAGAATTTTGAACTAACTTAATTAGTTGTGCTTTTCTTAGAAAAAAGTTTAGTGTCCTTCTACTTTTTTTACGCAGTTTATGTAATAAGAAAAGATTTTTTAAAAACTCCGGTTTAAACCAAATAAACCGGGGGTTTTTTTGTTTTTTTCGAAAAAAACCTGGTTTTTTGCCAACCCTGCTCTACAGTACACCTCTCAAGAGTACAGTAAAATCCATTAAAATGACCTCTCTTAAAGAAGATCCATCGAAAACAACTCTATATATTTAGTGTTGACTCTAAGCTGTTTTAGCAGGGTGCAGCACCCGGTGACCCTTTTTTATTTCTTTTATGCTTCCAGCGGCCCTTTTTAACCCTTCCGATATAGGTCAAAACTGGGGAAATTCATTAGCGGCCACTGGCTGGTAGAACTAGTTTTTTAAGCGGCCACTGGCCGGTAGAACTAGTTTTTTAAGTGGCCACTTTTTTATTTAAAAATACTAAACAGTAAAATTTCTATAAGTATTCATCTACATGTGAATAGCAGAAATAAATATGTTACTATAAATATATTGGAACCAAATGAAGTAGAATCCTTGATGAAATGCAAGAAAATTTTATTCTCTCCTTCTAAAAAAGTGGCCGCTGATAGACAATTTTTCACTAGCCACTTTTTCTCATTTACTGGCCCTGTGGCCGGTGGCTAGTGCTAATTTTGACCTTTACCTTCCGATGCACCCAGCAGTCCTTTTTAACCCTTCTGATGCACCCGGCATCCCTTTTTAACACTTCATATGCGCCCCGTGGCCTTTAAGAGAGTTTCATAGCATCCAAATACTCTTCTTTATAATCAAAATCTGCCATTTTCTTTTCTTCTATCAGCATTTGCCCGAAAGCAAGTGCATATTTTTTTGCCAGGTCCCATTCTTAATGATGTGATAACGAGGATTTCGAGCGTGGGATGTGAACCAGTCGGGAATTGGATTGGATTCGGAATCATTTTTATCACACGCAATTTTCTCGCCAAATTTACTTCAACTCTTCAGGCTTTGCGTGAATACTTTAGTGAGTGGTATGGTACACATATTTTGATTGGTCCTTTGATTCGTGTATTAACAGGGTTCTGTTGTATTGTGAAATTCGTCAATTGGTAGAGGGAAAAAAACATTAAATTCAGCATTCAATGATGAGAAAAAATAGCAAAATTCTTCAGTTGGTTCCAAAAAAAAAAAAAAAAAATTGTGAAATTCGTCAATAAGTTGCCGAAAAAAGTCATGAGATTTGTCAGTTGATGGAGGTGGGTGGGGGGTGGGGGGAGAATCGTGAAATTCAATTGATCGTGGGAAAATATCTCAAATTCTATTAGGGGACTCTAAACAAACTAGTTCAAAATACTTTTTGTGAACAAGGTACATGTGTGCCCTTTTTTGAAAAATTCCTGCCCGGCGGCCTTTTTTTTCTAGACTCAACACTAATATTTATACTTGCTAAGATTTTGAAACCTATCTAAAATGAATCTTTTTTCAGTTGTGATTCTTTCTTGGCAGGTTTTCTGTGAACATGGAATTCTTTCATAAACGGAAACATTTCATGGTCTCGATTATAGAAGGACAATTATACAAGTATACCTGCTAAGATGGAAATCGGTTTACAACGGATTAGTTAACACGATTCCTAGTGATTCTGTTTACACAGATTTTACTGTAACTAGATTAAATGTAAAAGTTCTTCATCTTGGACTTCGATGGGACCAACTGTTGCTGACATTTATGGGAAAAGACGCATTTATACGAACGCAATAACGGCACATTGATTGAGTTTCTGACTCTTATCTTTGTTCATTTTATAATTTTATATTGGACAATATTATCATTTACTTTAAATCTGCTAGCTGGAAATAATAAAAGTACCTTTACTCTTGGTCTGGTTATTTGTGAACTTTTATTGCCGCTTTTCAAATACCTTCAATAATCTGAATATGACTTATCTTCTGTTGTAAAACATACTAATGATGTCTTTTCAGCTCTAAAAGAGTTTGCATCAGTCAGTAAGCAAGAAATAGGAGACTTTGTGTTCAAAAGTTTGCTGACCTGTTCAAGAGAGCAGAATCCTTCGCAAAAGGAAACTTTGATACAATAGCCATACACATTCCTTGTCAAGTTGGCTATGAAGAGGGGTGATAATGATACATTTCATAACCAACCTGAAGAATATTTCAGGAGATCATATTTCTTTCTTGTTTGGATAGTTTTATTTCTGGTCTCGTTGATCGTTAGAGAAAGGGCAGCAAGGATATTGAAAAGTCTTGATGTTTTTCTGTGTTTTTACAAAATAACGGCAATTTTTGTTATTGAACTTTTCATTCCGAGATCTTTTTTATTAAATTGTTAATGGAATATTATGTTGTTGTTTTTATTTTGAAGGGCAGATTTTTATCTACTTATTTAGTGTTATAATTTTGTTTTTTGCCATTATACGGGATATTTAAGGCAGTTACAGAACTATGGGAAAGTTCATATTTTTTGTACGAATATAAAAAGATATGAAAGACATAGGAAATGATTTTTACATTAATTAGACTACAGCATTGAATTCAGGGGGAGTTTCCCCCTGTTTTATGCTACAGTAGACTCCCTCAAATTCACACAGCTTGGGACCGCAGGTTATTCAAATTTTAGAATTTTGAAGATTTCTGGTCATTGCATTGTTAATATTTTTTAAACATTAGTTTGAATGTAATAATGTAATTTAAATTATAATGAATGCTTGCAATATAGTAAGTAAAATATTTAGTTGGCAGATTTTTTTAATAAAGGTACTTTCACTTTTGAAACCGTTTCTGAAAGTGAAAGTACCTTTAAATGAGAGAGAAATTCGAAAACAACCTGCCCATAGGTTTAACATTACCAAGCGGGTGTTTTCAAGTGAGTGAAGAGTCCCCTTAAAGGAAGTATTTCATTTCTTGACTTTGACAATGCCAAGATTCTTATTCTTTCAAAACAAGGCCATCCATTTATTGTAATTATTCAGAAATATTTAGAAATTTGTTTAAGAAGTCAAGAAATCTGTAATGATAATGTTTCATTTTCTATTCTGGATATTTGGATCAGTATTTTGAAAGGACTTCTGAACGTATTTTTTAAAAATATTATTTCTAGTAATGTTGTTTTGTTATTTTTGGATAAGAGATGGCACCACTGAGGTTATTTTAAATGTTTTTATGAAATTTCCAGTATAATTTTGTTTTCACATTTGGGTATAGTACTAGTACAACATAAATTCCTTATTTATTAACTTGATTTTGTGCATCTACTAAAGTTCAAATTGAAGATATTAAAAATAAGCTTATTGGTGATGCCTCAAAATACATCAGTCAAAGGTTTTCTATAGATGAAAATAGTGTTGACATGTGCTCTAAAATGTTACATTTTCCTGGCCCAGTAAAAAAAAATCTTCAAGATTGTGGAATAAAAGAAATAAAATTTAATCATTTCCAGAAATATTTTGTCACATTAAGTGTTGATTTGGAAACAACTGAAAGTATTGCTCTTGGTGAATGGTACGAGTTTAAGGTACAATGCAAAGACGTGAAATTTAGTGAGCGTTTGATCAAATCAATGAAAAATGATTCTAAATTTCCTATTTTATAAAAGCTACTGCAAAATGTATCTGTAAATACTTGTGGCAACTGCATTTTGTAAAGGAGGATTCAGCACAATGACTTTTATCAAGAACAAGTTTCTCTCAACCATGACATCACAAAATTTAAATGATTTATTATTAAAAAGTTTAAATGGACATTCTGTTGAAGCATTTGAACACTGCTACATTGCATCAAAACAACAAGACACATGAGTGGTCACAAACAACATAAAAAAATAAAATGAAGACAAACAATAAGTTATAAGCATTGATTTATGTGATTGTAATCTTTGAAACACATTGCATATTTGTACTTTTATGCTATTTAAAGAAGTTTCTAGTGATTATTTATCTATATCTTTTACCAGTGTTTTAAATTTTTTTATTTATTCTTTTTACATGAAAATTTTATGTGTTGGATATATGTAATTAAAAAGAGTAAATTGTGTTTATTATTATTAAAACTTATGCCACAGTTTTATTTTACAAATTTGTTACTGATAGTAATTTGCTCTTAGGTTTCCTAAAAAAATTTACATCCCTGCTTAAGGGCACTTTTGGATTCTAAAGGGCTCTTTCTTATTTTAAAAGGCATTCTTTTAATTTTTAAAACTGTTTTAAATATTTAATAGTCAGGGCACTTTCTTAAAGACAGCAGTGAGTCAATTTTTACTATGCAAGTAAATTTTTCAATACACAAAAAAGTAAAGGCACCTTTTTTCAACTGAGGGAGAGATGGGTGCTAACTTTTTGGATGAGGGGCAAGAAGGCTGCTATTTTGTAAACTTAAGGGCAGGCAGGGTGCAGCACCGACCTGAAATTCTCCTTTCTGGAAAACAATTTACAAATTTTTACATCTTGAGAGATTCTCTTGGTGATTGTGATATATGAACAGATGCAGTATACACACACTTCAAATTATTATACAAATGTAGGATTTTTATGTAGTTTCAATTGAAAAAAAAATCTATATGTTAAATCTTTTATCTTTTGATGCTTTCAACAAATGAAAATGTTCATATAAAATTAAAATATTTACTTAATCTTGTATATTTATAATGCTTGTATGTACCATAATCCAAAATTATACACAGCTTAAAAAAAATCTGAAATACTCTTTTTTTTTTTTTTTTGTAAAAATAAAATTATTTTTATATTTTGATGCAAGTAAATAGCATCTACTTGCACTAAAAATGAACGTAACTTATTTTATAATTTCTTGCTATGAGTTCATTAAAATATTGAATATTGTATGTATAATGGTAAATAAAAGTGCTGGATATCCGGTATCTGTTAAAATCTACATCCCCAGTCCATTCCTATTGAATTTATAGATTTTTAGCTGAAAAGCTTTTTATTTCCCTTATTAATTATAAGTGTATTATTTTTAACATATACCAAAGATAAGACATCAATTTGTTGACATTCAATTCATTGAAGATTTTCTCCATTAATAAAATTAGCATAGTAATGAATTTTTTATTTAGAAATTTCACATGTTTCATGTGATTTATATTTGTATTAACGTTCACAAGCATGTAAAAGTTCCTTCAAAAGGTGAAATTCCTCTTTTTTGAAAACAATTTTGTGTTTTCTCTGGATCAATGCAAAAATGCAAAGAAATTATTGGGAGTACATGAAAAGTATTGACGCTGGTTGGGAAAATATGTTTGAGAAATTAATTCTCAGATCATTTTTTTTCCCCAAACCTTTGAGTTTTATTCTGTTAATTTCTTTTCATACGCTGCAGAACTATTATGTCAAAAACTAGTATATGCTATAAGTTGAAAATAATGTGATAATGAAGCCAGAGATAACTGAATAGGACTTTAAAAGACAAGAGAATTGCATAAAATTCTGTTTGAGACCATCCCTATATTAGTGTTCCTGCTAGGCCATTTTTGAAGGGCGCAGCGTCCTGCCCTTATTAAAATCAGCGAAACGCGCCATGTCCATTTAAAAATCGGTAAAATGCACCCTCTATTAAAAAAATAAACAAATGTGCCCGAATTCTGCCAGTGAGCATGCACGAAAATTTTCGCCGCACGAGAATCGAACGCATCCTGTTTTTTTCCCATCAGTATGATCAGGGAGCTATAGAAGGAGAAATTTCTCTTATGGCATCTTCCAAGCAAACTTGACCGTAACGCTAAAGAGACCGCATCGTGGCGCTGCACACAGTACCTGCATCAATTTAACATTGTGTTCAATACAACTGCGTTATTATTTCGGCAATAAATTAATATTTTTTCATTAAATTTTGATATGGCTCGGAACTGTTTTGTATATGGATGTGACACAGGCTATGTGAAAGCTGAAAAGCGGAATAAAGAGCTGGGAATAAGAAATCCAGCAATGTTTTCTGCTCCCAAGGTAGGCTTATGTGTATTGTTGATATAATATTTGACTGATTTTTATTTTAATTTGAATAAATATTTATGACTGAGCTAGACAAATCTTAAAATAACTTCTTTTAACTATTTCTAAAAATCTTATATAAGTTTTTGGTACTAAAGTTTCATTAAAATTTCGTAACATAACTTTGACAGGATGCCTTTTAAGTTTGACAGGTTGCCTTTAAAATGTGTTATTTAATACAAGTATGTATGTAAAGTAAGATCTAGCTTCTGCTGAATATTTTTAGAACTATTTTTATTCGAAATCTTGTATAAGTTTCTGGTACAAAAGTTTAATTAAAATTTTGTAACATAACTTTGACAAGATACCTTTTAAACTTGACAGGATGCCTTTTAAACAGTGCCTTTTAAATGAGTTATTTAATGCAAGTATGTATGTAAAGTAAGACTTAGCTTTTTTATGACATAAAAAAAGTGTTGTATTTGTTCAGAGTCTTCTTTAAGAGTCGTATAAAAATTTCATTAAAAGTTTTTAAGATTGTTTGACAGGGTTTTTAAACCTTGACTGTTAAGTGAAGTCTTTTAAATTTTAATTCAAACACTTAAAATAAGATTACTTATCTTCTAAAAAATCTTTCATTCTTTAAAGAAATTAATATGTAGTGTTGTTTAATATTGTTATACATGATTGTTGAATTGTTATAGACGATATTTATTGAAACAAATGATATTGGTTACAGTCCTTAAATTATATTATATAGGTAAATACAGATTTTTATTTTTCCTTAATTATCCTTTATTGGATAACTTTATCTTGTTTTTGACATGATTGTGAGTAATTCATTTGCAATAATTTGTTCAAAATAATTATTATTTTGATATCTCAATAGGTATGTTTGAAAATATAATTGTTCAACATTAGTTGTCTTCAATTATCTTGGTTTCAATAGTTGATCTGTTTGATCCAACTTAACAACGAAGATGATGATATATATCTGTATTTTATCTTTTAAAAAAAAGTCAGTTTTTTTTAATACTACAGAAAGTTTATTTTTCAACAAGTATAAATGTTATATGCATACTGTACAGGATTAGCATGGCATTTTTTAAGTCTCCTTTTAAATAGCTGCACTTTTCGAATCGAATGGGATTGGAATATTTTATACCTACATAGTTAGGATCCTGAAAGTCCTACCCTTTTTTTTCTTTCCTTAGTGCCAACCTTACTATGTATATATATATATTATGAGGTGATGTACATTTATATTTCAGAAAAAACAAAAATCATATTAATACGCAATTTATAATGCAGTGTCAGGGCTTCATTTCTAACAAAAAAAGTATCGCAGCTCTAATATTTTGCAGTAATAACAACCATAATGTATCGTCCCAGCCCTGCCACTTTCATATTTATATTTCATACATTATTTTAAAACTTTAAAGTAATTTTGTCTTCAGCAAAAGCAAATGTTAAATATATTTGGGCTGTATATATATATGTACATGTATATATATATAATACAATTTCATGAATGAACAGAAAAAAAATATTATAACCAGGGTGGAGAATTTTCAGAAAATCCTATGTTTTTACTGTATCAACTAGCAAAACAAACACACAGTACTGTCCTAATGGATTTCATTGTGCAATATTTATAAATTCCGGTGGGTTCCAACTAATATTTAAGTATTCACTAAAAAGAAAGTTATACTGGAGCGGCATTCCTATGAGCTCAAATTAAGCATTACATGGAGCCAAAAAGTTGATCAGTAAAAACGTTTTACAAACTCTAACAAAAACCAGTGAATAAACATAACACGACCATGAGTTAAAATGGCCCTCGTCGCCATTCGGGAACTATTGAGGTGCTCAATAGAAGTATTTTTCCTGTGTATGCAACATTATGTGTCAGATTTGTTAGTGCTTTGGTAAAAATTAAATATTGTGCACTATAGTATGAAGCGATAACACAGCCATTATTTTTTTTTTTTAGTAGAGGGAGGGTGGCAGAGAACCAACAGAATGATATATAGCCCTTAATTACACAAAAAAAAGACTTTTTAGAGGGGGGGGGGGGGGGGAGAGGAGTTTGCCTAAGCTCTTCCTGGCTGCACCCTTCATATGAAGTTGTTTTAAAATGTTTATATTCATTCACAATAAATTGATTCTAGCTCATTTTTCACTATATTATAATAGATTTGTTGTACATTTCATGCAGTGTTGAATTAAGTATTCTTCTCCTACAGGGATTTGTAAAACTTGGATACTTATGTATTATCTGGGCCAGGTCATATTCACTAAACCAACAATGAGGCAGAAAATATTAATTGGAGTGCATCTTTTTTTTTTCCTTTCTTCATTTTAATTGCATATACATAAGTCATTGATACAGTATATTTACATTACATAATATTTATGTATCCATTCTGATGGGCATAGCAAACCACTGGAAATTAAACTACCATTATTAATATCATTTATTGTTAAAAGTGATCAATTTGATGCTATGTATTTAATTCAATATATACTAAATTACTGTCTTGTATTAGTTTAAGTTGCTTTTATATTATCTTTTTTTAAAAATGTTATGTATTTATTAAAAGTGCAGTAAGTTACCATATTCAACACAAGTGGCAATTGACAACGATAAACAAACTTGGCGACTGACAACCACTTTTAGTAATCTATCAACCTGTCCTGGATAATACATAAGTACCGTAAATTACTCTTCTAGATTATTAATGAGCAAAAAATTCCATATCTTCCAGGGAGATGTCCCTTTTCAGGGGCTATCCTCTGAATTCAACACTGATTTCATGTAGTGAAATATGAGTATCAGTATGGTTTAGATTTCAAATCTCCTTCCAAAATATGTAACGACGACTATAGGTGCTACGTATTTATATAATTATGAATGCACCTAAAAACAGATAAAATACATACAAATCTTGTTGTGTTGAAGTGAATATATGTTGCATTAAAAAAAAATAAACAAAAAGTAAAGCAAAAGCCAAAAAAGATTTAGCACCATTTCATATTTCAAAACTCTTCAGCCATTTTTCAGTGCAATATAATTAAAAAATATTAAGATAAGAAATAGCTATAGCTTCTGCTGTCTGCAGCTCTTTCAGTACTTTTCAGTTAACCGGGCACCAGTGTTATATAGGCACAGATGTCATATACGGCCCATATTGATGCAATTTTTTCCAATTGCCAATTTGACGAAAACCTCATTACCATATCATCTATATCTGGGTTACCATATCAAGCAAAATAAAGACGCTTTGTTAGCAGTTTAGTACCTGGTGCATATATGACATTGGCGTCAGAAAAAAAATTGTGCCAATATTGGGCGTATATGACATCTCTGCCGTTATATATACATATATATGTATATATAACACTGGCACCTGGCTAACTGAAAAGTACCACTCTTTCTTTTAATTTGATTTGATAATTAGCAGCTGAATACAAAATCCTTTTGACTGCTTGTCATTTTCACAATATACCAGTTTTTATTTATTACATTTACTAAAACTTGCTTTAAATGTATAAATTATAAGAGTACAATATCTCGTTCAATAAACTCTTTTGTAAATATTGTGGTATGTATATTCTGAAGATAAATCCATTTTTTGTTAATGTTTTCTAATTAGCCTTATAGACAGGATAGGCATAATGAATGAATAATGCTAGAAAATATAGGATTTAAAATGAATCTTGTACCAGTAAAGAGCTGTCACAAAATCTATTATATTATGCCAAATCACACTCACTAAAATGTATTCTTGTAAATATTTTAAGACATTTTTTTACTTTCTTGCATATGTTGAAGAAATATGTGTGAATATTGATTTCTTCTTTTTTTTGGGGGCAGAATGAAGAATTACTAGAAAAGTGGAGAAGGGCGATTCCTCGTGAAGACACAACTTTATTGTCAAAACATAAAGTTTGTGAACTTCATTTTGAGGAGGAATGCATATCATGCCATTTTGATCCTGTATGCAAAGATGGAGCGAGAGTTTTGATTGAAAGAGAGCGACCAATTTTGATTAAAGGCTCCATTCCCACTAAGTTTCCCAACTGCCCAAAATATCTCTCTAAAAAAGGAACAAAACGCAAAGCCCCAATTGATCGTTCTGCTGTTGCAAATAAAAAAAAGAAAAGTTCCAGTATTTCAGAAGTGCAGGTAGATGCTGCAAATTTACATACATATAATATCTCTTATGATGCTTTGTTACTAGATGTATGTAATATCCATATGCCTAGTAACTGGATAAAAAATATTTCTGGACAAGAGATGGTTTTTATAAAACTGAATCCTAGTTATCAATGTGAACGGCATGTTGTTATAACTCAAGATTTAGCTATAAAAGTAAGTTTTTTATATATTTATTCATTTATTAATGCTTTTGTATCTTTTCTACTTTTCATTAATTAACCGCTTGACTACTTGTCACTGAAGGTATGCCAATGAGATTCCATATAATAAATATTCTTTCTTTATGCAGGTTTTCATTGATAATAAGGAAATCCAGACACAGACAACTTCTGCCAGCAGCATTTTAAATGCTGAAAGCATTAATGATTTATTGCTGTATGTGGACAGTCTGTTGATTTGCAAAGGTCGTCATCATTGGTAAGATTAAACATTTTCTGGTATATTTTAATTAAAAAAAATTCTTTAATTATAAATTAAATTATGCAGCTTTACAATCCAAGGTTTGCAGCCACTAAATTATCAGGCATACAGCATACTTTTAGTGATACTTTTCGGTTAGCAAGGCACCAGTATTATACATATACCTATATATGTACAAATACATATATATTCACACACACATATATATGTGTGTGTTATATGTATAGATAACACTGGTGCCCAGCTAACTGAAAAGTACCCTTTTATTAACAATATAATTAAAAAAAAATTTGTTAGATTTGTTTTCTATAATTCTAAATTTTTTAGTTACAAAAATACTTAAAATTATTTCTTTTATTCTTTGCAGGTACAACAGCTGTATTGGCTTCATCGAAGCAACTTTGTCTAATGATGAGGGTCTTTGTCACACATGTCACAGCAATGATAAATTAAAAGCTGAAGAACAGAGCATGTTGAACAGGCTGTCCCAAAAAAAAAAGGAACATTGCTAAGCAGAAGAGATACGCACAAAGAAAGAATGCTCGCTTACAAAATAAGGTAATTTTTTAAAAATTAAATTCAAGGTGTTTACAATAAAGTTAATTTTGAATGTTGTTATGCAACCATTTTTCTAAACTTGAAATATTATTTGTAGGTGTCTCTGCTGAAAGAAAAAATGGCTGAAGCAAGACTTTCATGTGTTCAAGTGAAAGACTCGGTTCTAAAGGAGGCTATCAGCACATTGCCTGAGCAACAGCAGGAAGCAATTCTGTGTTGTGTTGATGTTGCCAAACTGAAGAGTCAAAAATCTTACAGATACTCTGCAGCTTGGATATATGAATGTTTGCTTTTGCGCATTAAAAGTAGGAAAGCCTATGAGCATATACTGGAGCACAAAATCCTTGTGTTACCAAGTATTTCAACTCTGACTAAATACATCAGAAAAGTCAAGGGCTCATATGGATTTCAGCAGAGCACCTTTACTTGTTTGCAAAGAAAAGCATCAGTCATGGATGTTGCTGAACGCAGAGGTAAATACATTTCCTAATTTTGTTTGATTATTTGCACATTGAAAAAAATAATAATTGCTTATTTCTCTTTCAATCTATAGGTGTGGTTCTTATTGATGAAATGAAGCTCATTAAAGCTGTTAATTTCGATAGGCAGAGCATGAAGGTTTTAGGGTTTACTGATCTTGGGCGGTTTACTCCTGATAACCAAAAAAATAGCCTTGGGGATCATGCTCTTGTCTTCATGTTCCAACTATTTCGGGGTAAATGGATACAAGCATTAGCTTGTTTTTTGAGCAAGGGAGCTGCACCTGGCAAAGTTCTGCATCATCTTCTCATTGAATGCATCATCTTATTAGAAAAATCAGGTCTTTTTGTTGATGCAGTTGTAACTGATGGGGCGCAATGGAACAGAAGTATGTGGACTCACTTTGGTATAACAGAAACAAATGTGAGTTGTCCACATATTTTTGATGAGAACCGTAAATTATGGTTCTTTTCAGACTTTCCCCATCTGATAAAAAACATGAGAAATTCTATCTCTTCAAACAAGATATTCTTGGTAAAACTTTTTCATTGGTAATTGCTTGAAGATTGTTGATTTTCTTAGTTTATTATTTTACTTATTTCTTAATTTCAGACCCACCTTGGCGAAATAAATACAAAGTTTTGGGAAGCAGTTGTGGAGATGGACATTCCCAGAGGTTACAACCTAAAAGCTTGCCCTTCCATTTCTATGGATACAATTTATCCCCAGAATTATCAAAAGATGAATGTTTCCATGGCATTTCAGGTTTGTTTGTTAGTTTATTCCGTTAAATTTTGAAATTTCAACAAGTGCTTATAGTATAATTTGCAATTTATAACTTTTAGTTTTTTGGCACAAGTGTTTCATCAGCCATGGAAGCTTATAAAGATGAACACCCTGAATTAGAAAATTGTGAGCCATGCATCTCAATTATTAAATTGATAAATTCTGGGATAAGAGCAATGAATTCAAGGACCCCTGCTGAATCTTTAAAACTGAATTCCTCTGAGGAAAAGGTAATTGATACATATTTATTTATGTATCTATTTCTATGCAAGTATGTCAAGAAAGTCTTATTATTATTTATAGGTTATTTATAATTACTAAATGACCATTTATAATCTTTGTATATAATATAGTTCATTATCTCCTCATTTTCAATAAACTTCATTTGGATGTAGAGATTTGTAATTTAAATACTGGTTGCCACGTTAGCAGTTAGTGATCGCAAAGTGCATAAATGTGTATGTGTAAAAGAAAAATTGCATTATCCTTATGCTTACATGTATTTAAAAAATTTTAGGATATCAGGAAGCTACTTGAATTCATTGAAAACTGGGAAAAATTCGCCAAGGAAAATAACTATAATTTCATTTCCCAATCCACATGCACTGGACTCAAAGTCACATTGAAAGCCACTTTAGAGTTATCTGCTTTTCTTATAAATGAATGTGGCTATTCATATCTGTTGACTTCAAGACTGAATCAAGACTCTCTTGAAGTTAGTAATATTTATTTTATAAAAATGTGTGTTTTGTTATTGTTTGCATTTTGTTTCTAAGAATAATGATGAGCTTTTATTGTTGTTGTTGTTGTTATATTTCTTTTTTCCCCATCATCTAGAGGTTTTTTAGCATGATGAGACATACATGTGGATCTAATGATCATCCTGATCCTCAAACATTTCTTCAGCTGTATAGACTCCTGAGCACATACTCCTTAGTTAAACCACCTAAAGGGTCATCTGTTGCTGGCTCCGAAATGTTAAGTACATTACTTAACATCAGCGATATCAATCCTGATTCGGAGTCCAAGGCTTCTGAGTTCAAGACCCTTTTGGATGAAGTTATCGACAAAGGAATGTCTGAGGATGTCATACCTGAAGCATTAGAACAGCTTGAGGATCACAATTATGACCTTATAACATCATCTAATTTCATTATAGGATATGTTTCAGGTATTTAATTTTGTTTATAACTGGCATTTTTACATAATTTTAACATTTATAACATAGCAATTTTACTGCTGTTGTTTTTTTATTTAGGCTTTTTAACATTTATTAAAATTTAAACTTTGTTTTATGTATATTTTTATTTAATGTCTACTTACTTTTTATATATTTTAGGTTATGTTGCATGGAGAATTAAGAAATTTTCTTCATGTAACAGTTGCAATGATGCACTCATCATAAGTGAGCTGAATGAAAGTGATGAAACAGACGAAATATACAAGTTCATCATATCTAAAAGCAGGGGAGGTCTTTTATATCCAAATAAGGAGCTAGTAAAACTTATCACTGTGCTGAAGCAAATAATAATGCAAAACATAAGAGAAGATGGTGTCAAAGACCTCCTCTTAATAAATATTATGAAAGATTTGTCCTCTAGCCCGAAGATTAAATTAATTGGATGTGATGTACACAAGGCATCTTTAACTGAAAGAATAATTAGATTCTTTTTAGTTACTAGAATGCATTTTATTTGCAAACAGTTAAATAAAAATGATAATTCCAGCAGCAAAACAAAAAGATTAAGAAAACAGTCCAAATTATAATTTCAAACTGCATTATTTTAATTTTAAACATTTTTTTCATCCATTTTTTCTTCTTAATTATAATTCCTTTTCACCATAGGACTCCTGTCTTTTTTACTTTTTGTTAAACTATGTTTCACAAACAATTGCCTTGTAAATGTTTATTTAAAAGATTTAATTTTTATTGTTTTGCAACTATTTTAAATTCTGTTTTCTATATTAATAGTTTATATTCTGACATGTTATATATAGTTTCATCATTTCATTTTTCTTCATCGGGTTTCTGTTAAATATATTACACAGTTACTCAACATTGAAGGTGGTTTAATTAAATATAGAGTAACAGATAATGAAATATTGTTCTGTGTTGAAATGTCTATGCAAATGAGGTTCTCACTCTTTTGGGCGAGGCAAACAAATTTGATTTCTTACTTATGCATTTATTATCCAAAGTATTATTGTATATAATCTATTCCATAAGTTTTCTTTTCTTTTCTTATTTTTTTTTTTTTTTTTACTGCTTTTTGGTGAACTATATGTTCACAAACAATTTCCTGTATAAAAGTATATTTGAAAAAATTCCATTTTATGGTTTTGCAACTATTTTAAATTCTGTTTTACTGTATTATTAGTTTATATTTTGAGATGTTATATGTAGCTTGTTTATTTTACTCGATATTTCTCAGCTGTTGTTACATGTGGTGTGTTAGTTTTCTTTTGGTAATCATGATATCGAGTGTCATCCATTGATTTTTAGACTTAAAAAGTGTTATCCAAATGTGATGACTGTTACTAAATTCTTAAAATGTTCAGTGTCAAATGGTAAACAAAATCATAAACACTAATTACAATTTTTAAAAAGCCAAAACACAATTTTTCATTGTCGTTATCCACATGTACTGCCGAATGCAGACCGTGATGGAAGAATTCATTCAAAGGAATTATTCGTATATTGCGAAGTATAGTCTTTTATGGTAAAAAAATATTTATCTAACTGAAAGGACTGTTACTAAATTGTTAAAAGGCTCAGTGTCGACTGTTAACAAAATCATTAAAAATGGTGTGAATTTTTAAAAATGCCGATAAACACAATTTTCATTGTCTTTCTCCACACATTCCATCGAGTGTGCATCATGATGAAGAATTCACTGATATACCTGATAGATCCCATATTTTTGCACTTTTGGACCGTTATAAAGTGTGTTATCAAAGTGCTAACCTGCAACCCTTTATTTCAACATTAAATGATCCCAGATCTGTCACTTAGAATCTGTTGCACAAATTTTCCTTCTTTTTGGAACAAAAAGGAATTATTTGTATATTGCAAAGAATAGCCTTTTATGGTGAAAAAATATTTATCCGGGTGAAAGGACTGTTACTAAATTGTCAAAATTCTCAGTCTCAGCTGTTAACAAAATCATTAAAAATGATTTGAAAGGCCAATAAACACAATTTTCATTGTCTTTCTTCACATATATCACCAAATGTACACTATGATGAAGAATTTACTGATATACTTGATACATCCCATATTTTTGTGCTTTTCGATCATTATAAATTGTGTTATCCAAGTGCCAACCTGCAATTCTTTATTTTTATTTTAACATTAAATCACACATATCACCGAATGTACACCATGGTGAAGAATTCATTGATATACTTGATACATCCCATATTTTTGCGCTTTTGGAACGTTACAATGTGTATTATCCGAGTGCTAACCTGCAACCAGGGCTGCAGAGTCTGTGGTATGGGAAAAATGGACGACTCTGACTCTGAGAATTTTAACAGATCAGACTCTGACAATGCAGCTCTGCTTGTGAAATTTTTGCTCAAAAATGACTTTGATGCCACTGCCTACCTGCAACCCTTTATTTTACTATTAAATGATCCCAGATCTATCACTTAGGGTCTGCTGCATAATTTTCCTTCTGTTTGGAGCAAAAAGAAATTTTTGTATATTGCAAAGTATAGTCTTTTATAGTAAAAAAAATATTTATCCGAGTGAAAGGACTGTTACTAAATTGATAAAATTCTCAGTCTCAGCTGTTAACAAAATCGTTAAAAATGATTTGAAATGCCAATAAACACAATTTTCATTGTCTTTCTTCATACTTATCAACGAATGTACACCATGAGGAAGAATTCACTAATATACCTGATACATCCCATATTTTTGTGCTTTTGGACTGTTATAAATTGTGCCAATCCAAGTGCCAACCTGCAACTCTTTAAATCACATTAACACATCATCATTAACTCATTAAATCACACATATCTCCGAATGAACACCATGGTGAAGAATTCACTGATATACCTGATAGATCCCATATTTTTGTGCTTTTGGACCGTTAGAAATTGTTATCCAAGTGCCAACCTGCAACTTTTTATTTTAACATTAAATCACACATATCACCGAATGTACACCATGGTGAAGAAGTCACTGATATACCTGATACATCCCATATTTTTGTGCTTTTGGACCGTTAGAAATTGTTATCGAAGTGCCAACCTGCAACTTTTTATTTTAACATTAAATCACACATATCACCGAATGTACACCATGGTGAAGAAGTCACTGATATACCTGATACATCCCATATTTTTGTGCTTTTGGACCGTTAGAAATTGTTATCCAAGTGCCAACCTGCAACTTTTTATTTTAACATTAAATCACACTTATCACCGAATGTACACCACGGTGAAGAATTCACTGATATACCTGATACATCCCATATTTTTGTGCTTTTCGACCGTTGTAAATTGTGTTTTCCAAGTATCAACCTGCAACTCTTTATTTTAACATTAAATCACACATATCTCCGAATGTACACCATGGTGAAGAATTCACTGATATACCTGATACATCCCATATTTTTGTGCTTTTGGACCATTAGAAATTGTTATCCAAGTGCCAACCTGCAACTTTTTATTTTAACATTAAATCACACATATTACCGAATGTACACCATGGTGAAGAAGTCACTGATATACCTGATACATCCCATATTTTTGTGCTTTTGGACCGTTAGAAATTGTTATCGAAGTGCCAACCTGCAACTTTTTATTTTAACATTAAATCACACATATCACCGAATGTACACCATGGTGAAGAAGTCACTGATATACCTGATACATCCCATATTTTTGTGCTTTTCGACCGTTGTAAATTGTGTTATCCAAGTGCCAACCTGCAACTCTTTATTTTAACATTAAATCACACATATCTCCGAATGTACACCATGGTGAAGAATTCACTGATATACCTGATACATCCCATATTTTTGTGCTTTTGGACCATTAGAAATTGTTATCCAAGTGCCAACCTGCAACTTTTTATTTTAACATTAAATCACACATATCACCGAATGTACACCATGGTGAAGAAGTCACTGATATACCTGATACATCCCATATTTTTGTGCTTTTGGACCGTTAGAAATTGTTATCGAAGTGCCAACCTGCAACTTTTTATTTTAACATTAAATCACACATATCACCGAATGTACACCATGGTGAAGAAGTCACTGATATACCTGATACATCCCATATTTTTGTGCTTTTCGACCGTTGTAAATTGTGTTATCCAAGTGCCAACCTGCAACCCTTTATTTTACTATTAAATGATCCCAGATCTATCACTTAGAGTCTGTTGCATAATTTTCCTTCTGTTTGGAGCAAAAAGAAATTTTTTGTATATTGCAAAGTATAGTCTTTTATAGTAAAAAAATATTTATCCGAGTGAAAGGACTGTTACTAAATTGATAAAATTCTCAGTCTCAGCTGTTAACAAAATCGTTAAAAATGATTTGAAATGCCAATAAACACAATTTTCATTGTCTTTCTTCATACTTATCAACGAATCTACACCATGAGGAAGAATTCACTAACATACCTGATACATCCCATATTTTTGTGCTTTTGGACCGTTATAAATTGTGTTATCCAAGTGCCAACCTGCAACTCTTTATTTTAACATTAAATCACACATATCGCTGAATGTACACCATAGTGAAGAATTCACTGATATACTTGATACATCCCATATTTTTGTGCTTTTGGATCGTTACAATGTGTATTATCCAAGTGCTAACCTGGAATCAGGGCTGCAGAGTCGGTGGGAATGGGAAAAATGGACGACTCCGACTGTGGGAATTTTAACAGATCCGACTCCAACAACGCAGCTCTGCTTGTGAAATGGGCAACTCTGACTCTTTTGCTCAAAAATGACTCCTGATGCCACTGCCCTACCTGCAACCCTTTATTTTAATATTAAATGATCCCAGATCTATCACTTAGAATTTGTTGCATGATTTCCCTTCTTTTTGGAACAAAAAGGAATTATTCGTATATTGCAAAGTATAGTCCTGTATGGTAAAAAAAAATATTTATCCAATTGAAAGGACTGTTACTAAATTGTTAAGATGCACAGTTAACAAAATCATTAAAAATGATTTGAATTTTTAAAAATGCTGATAAACACAGTTTTTATTCTCTTTCTCCACACATCAACGAATGTAGACCATGATGAAGAATTCACCGATACACCTTAATACACCTGATACATCCCATATTTTTGTGCTTTTGGACCGTTATAAAGTGTGTTATTAAAGTGCCAACCTGCAACCCTTTATTTTAACATTTAATAATTTATTTATTTTATTTTTATTTTTCAGGAGCATCATAGTAATAGAACGTGGACATGAGAAAAAGAAGGCGGCGAATTAAAGTTCTTCCCACTTAAGACAATTTTTTTTTTTAAATCTTAAGTTCATATAAGCTGCTATGATTTTATATTAACTTAATTATGATATTAATATGAATGATTAATTATTTTTGGAAATATTTAACAGTTTTTGATAGTTTTTTTGAATAGCAGTTTCCTGAAATTAAAATATTCAAATTCCATTTTGGTTAGAAACGTATTTAAAAATACTCATTTCATACCATTCAGTAAAAAAGAAGCACATGCTTCTTTTTTACTGAATGGTTTATGTTTTTTTTTTTTTCCAAATACATAAAAGTAAAGCAACAAAAAGACGAAGGAGTTGGGAGTATATCTACTAGAACTTCATAACAAAATAAAAATATGAAGATTTTCTTTTACAAGTATGTTAGAAATTAAAACAAGATTTTTTTAATTATTAAATCCTTTTGGATTTTTTTCCGGTTAGCAAAACCAATTGATCAGTAATAAGGTTCCTGAAGCTTGTAAGTACACATGCATCCAAAAAATTAATATGTAAGTATTTTCAGGTTATATTTAGATTTCAGTTAATAACGTTTTTGACCTATATTACATACACTAGGCAGTATATTAGGTATCTGAACTTGGGTCGGTCAGATTTCATTGCCTGGTCTTAAATAAAATGCAAAATCTTGCCTGTGAAATAATTTATTTTGTACTTATACAAAGCACAATTGCTTGTAGTTATATTCAACAAAGGTAAGCTTATAACAGAACTTTAAAATATTATTTTGAAACTTTATATTAGTAATAGTATTAAATTATCATAAGTGATCGAATGACTACTTTAATATTTTTATTGTAAAACATTTCTCGATTTCATTGCCTTATAATTTTGCCCTGTAAACAATTATAGAATAAAAATTATTTTGAGACTGTTCTTTAGAATTTCATATAATTAATTTATATTTGCCCTTCACGGTGTATTTGTAACTTTTTAGTTATTGGGGTTTTCTGAAAAAGTCAGGTTTTTCACAGACTTTTGACAAACCTTAGCAATTTGAATCAGTTAAAAGAAACTGAAATCAAATTTAAAAAGTTACCTAAATAGATGCATCAAATTATTAAAATCATTTTTTAACCCCTGTTTTTAATTATATCATTTGGACACTAAACTTCTTGCAGCTTGGCTAATGCTAAAAGCAATGTATATCTAAAAAGGGTATGTCCAATTGTTATAACAAAGCTACAAATATAGCATGAAAAAAAAAAAAATTGTTGGGAACACAAAACGGGAGAAATGGAAATTATGGAGATAGATGGACTTAGACGGTTTACTTTTTGTTACTATTGAACAATGAGATGGGGAAAAAATTGAAGATTTTCAACTTTGTGTACTTGATGATATAGGGAGAGACAAAAAGGAAAGCTGTTATTTCATGGTTTCTCTGTGTGTGTTGAAGGGGGGGGGGGGGGGGAGAGGAGACTTTAAATAATTTACTGCTAGGGTTAAGTAAAAAATCTTGGGTAGAAAAAATATTGAGGTGGGAGACAAAAGAAAGGAGTTTGTTTAGGATGGAGATGGATTTTGTTGAAATTTTAAAAAAGTTGAAATTTATCAAAATGCAGAAAATTCTCATTAGAAATGATGATGCAAATGTATGCTAAGATTGAACTTAATAATTCGTCATTCTGTAGTGTGATGCATTTGGCAATTATGATCATTCCTTTTCACACTAAGCAGGGGTGCCCAGAGAGGGGTTTGGTGACGCAAAATGCGTCATAAAATTTATTTTTTGGGGGGAATTTAGAGAAAAAGTACATTTTTTTTTGGGGGGGGGGGGGATTTTTTAAATCTTAATACTATTTCCTTTTTTTTTTCACTATTAAAAAAGTTTTTGATTTTTTTAATATCACTTTTAACTTCTTTTCAACATTCAATTTCCAGAAATGGTCATGTTTTTTTAATTCTTTAAATTCTAGATAAGGGCAATAAGAACCGATTTTGCATCTTAATATCTTTGAAAGTGCGGGAATAAAAAAAATACTTGGTATACAGGTGGGAAAATGTTTAACACATTCTGAAAGGCAATTAGGACCGCAAGACTAAATAGCTAAAAGGAATAGCTTTCCAAAAGCGTCTTACGTAATTTATTATATTATTTGACAGGGTCGAATCGTGCAGTCCGAGTGCAAAAATACATTCTTGATGGGTATGATAAGAAATAACAACAAAATAAGCATTTCAGAGGAAGAGACAACGCTAAAATTACTTGACGATTTTCAGAAAACTAGGATTTAAGTACAGTATATTTTAGTGATGTTAGAAGAGTAGTATTGTATGTCATTAAAACAGTATAAGGTAAACAACCTGTACAGAGAAAAAGACTTCCAGCTAGTGATGGGCGAAAACGAGATGTTTTTATAGATTTTATCGATTGTATAGACATCTCGATATTTTTTGATTGTGCAAAATTTTTCTCGATGACTCCAGTTTGCCAATTGCTTTTATACCATACCCGATTCGATTTTATCAAGAATCGTCTGCCGGAAAGCTGAAATGAGTCAAGTTAATAAGGACTGGATGGCTACGCCCGCTAGTGCTCCCTTTCTTTAATCAGGGCCTCTAATTTATACGCAATCTTGTAATATGAAATCTCACACTGGGTCCCCGCTGCATACTGCACCGTATAGAAGGCGTGGTGTGCACACACTGCAAAATCTTGTAAATAAAAAAAATCTCGAACCGAACGAACCTCGAACCGGATCCTTTGGGGGGTAAAAGGGCGGGCACAGGAGCTGCATAATATGAATAAGTGGTCGCAGGGATTTCAAACGATATATCACATGAGGGTTATAGGCAAAATTTAGAAAACTGTCCCCGGGAGGGCAAAGTGGAGGAAGGGTCATCGGAGGGGTATAACATCAATAAGTGGTCACAAGCCTTTCCAACCAAATGTCACATGAGGGGTCTTGAGCTAAATTTGTAAAAATGCACACCGGGGTGACCAAGTGGGGGGAAAGGGGCGCGGGAGGTGCATAACAGGAGTAAGTGGTCACAGTCCTATCAAACAATACGTCACATGAGGGGTCTCAGCTAAATTTCCAGAAGTGCCACCCGTGGGGGAGAAGTGAAGGGAGGGACACCGGAGGTGCATAATATCAGTAAGTGGTCACAGGCCTTTCCAACCAAATGTGACATGAGGGGTCTCGAGCTAAATTTATAAAAATGCCCCTCCCACCGCGAGGGCAAAGTGGGGGGGGGGGGAGGTGCATAACATGAATAAGTGGTCACAGTCCTTTCCTACAATATGTCACATGAGGGGTCTCGGTTAATTTAGAAAAGTGCCACCCTGGGTGTCAAAGTGAGGAAAGGGGTACGGTAGGTGCTTAATATGAATAAGTGATTGCAGGACTTTCTAATAATATATCACATGAGGGGTGTCGGCAAAAATTAGGAAAGTGCCCCCCCCCCCCGGTGGTCCAAATATCGCAACCCCCAGTAATTCAGCCCCCTTTTAGAAATTTCATATATTATAATATTTTTCGGAAAACTCCTTAAAAAATTCGAATTAAAATGATGAAAACGCAAAAAAGTTCAAAAACTGGGGCCAGATTGGGAAGGGGAGAAGAAAGTCTCATAATATGAAAGAGTGATCCGAGGGCTTTTCAATGATATATCACATGAAGGGCTTAAAAAAGGTTGAAAATCCTCCCTCCCCCCCCCCCCCCCCCCGGTTTGTTCACTCTTTCGCCCGGAATTCACGCATGTCCCACTTTTAATTTTTTATATTTAATAAATAATATCTACCGGAGGACTCCATCAAAAAAAAAAAAACACATAAAAAATTATATTCATTGTAGAAATCACTACGGTTTTAAAAATTTGTTCGCCCCTCCCCCCCCCCCCCCGCACCCTCCTCTTTGAAATTTTTATATTTAATAAATAGTATTTAACAGAGGGTTCTAGGTATGTGCCAGCTTGATAGGGCTAAAATAAGAGGAACTTTGAATATTACGGCTTCATTTCACAGCTCATTGTGTTGATATGAGTGAGGATATGAGTTAGGAGGTATAGTGGTTTATTTATTCAGTTCTGTATAGTCCTAATTTCAATAATTACTGTTGAATTTAGTGTCATTTTGCCCCGAATTTTCAATGTTTCTCTAACTTTAGCTCTGTCAAGCTGTCCCATACCTGGGGCCCTCAGATAAATATTATTTATCAAATATAAAAATTTCAGAAGAGGAAGGTGAGTGAATTCTGGAAGGTGAGTGAATTCTGGAAGGTGCGAGAATGGACCGACGGGGGATTAATTTTCAAACTTTTACCGAACCCCTTCTGTGACATATCATCGGAAAGCCCTTTGACCACTCTTTCATATTATGAACCTTTCTCCTCTTGAAGTAAATTTCGGGAGGGGGAAGCAGTAAGGGGATGTTTTTTTTAAATCGTTGCGATTTCTACAAGAAATATAATTTTAAGTGTGTTTTTTTATGGAGCCCTCCGGTAAATATTATTTATTTAATATAAAACTTTAAAAGTGAGGGTTGCGTGATTTCCGGGTGTATTCTGGTAAGAAAGAGTGAACCCATGGGTGAGATGTAAATTTCAAACTTTTTGGACCCATCATGTGATATGTCATTGGAAAGTTTTCGGACCACTCTTTCATATTATGAATCTTTCTTCCCTCCTCCCCAATTTGGCTTCCCGGGTGAGGCGCTTTTCGAACTTTTTTGAAATCGTAGCGTTTTTATCATTTTAGATCGAATTTTGTTACGGAACCCTCAGATGAATAATTTATAATACATTAAAATTTCAAAGAGAGGGGGGAGGGCGTATTCCGGAGCGTGCAATAGTTGGAATCCTGGGGGCACTTTTCTATCCTTTGCCGTCACCTCCTCATATGATATATCATTGGAAAGCTCTGTGACTATTACTTCATGTACATACCTTCCGCGCCCTTCTCCCCTTTGACCCCGCGGGGGGTCACTTTTCTAAATCTAGCCGAAACCCCTCCTGTGATATATCGTTGGAAAGCCTTATGACCACTTATTCATATTATGCATTTATTGCTCCTCCCCTACTTTCCTCCCCAGGGGGGTCATTTAATGCATTCCAGTAGATGGTCTTCTAATAAAGGGGAAATCATAGAACTAATGTCAAATGACGTAAAAACATCAATAAAAATATTCATACTATTTACCATCCTTTCAGTTCATGTTTTTGTCACTAGGGGTGCTTTTTATTCTAATTTCTTTGGCCAATTTGCTGCTAATTGTCGAAAAATTCTAATTATTGATATTAAACTCTTCTTACCGTTTCATACCTACTCGCGACTTTTCAACTTTTTGCAACCAAACAACGCCGTTACATGACTTTTCCACTATTATGGCTCCATTATAGCCTCCCTTCGGTTTGTTGTTTTTTAAATCCATCTCTTTTCAGTTACCATGTATTTACTAAATACTGCTTTATAAACATATAAAAACAATGATTTTAATAAACGATTGTAGAACATCTGGATTGCAGGTTCTCGGAAGTAATCGATGACTATATCGATTGTGTTTTTTACCGATTACGATTTTTTTTATTGGTCCACGAATTATTTTAGGGGGAAGGGATAAATTTATAGAAAAATTAGAATTTTTTGGGAGGGAAAGGAGGATTAATTACTAGGTAATAAGACTGAAAAATTATAGTGTGAAAGAAAAACATACCTATACAGAATACAGAGGCATACAATAGATTAGGACTATGTTTTAATGGTATAATGTCTGCCATTTTATAAGAATCCGTACTTGTGTAAGAGTATATTGTATGTTGTTAAAGCAGTATAAAGCAACACTTGTACTGATATAAACGCTTCAATCCACAGTTTATTTTAGGGTTGGGGGTGATTTAGAGAATTTTTTTGGGAGGGTGAGATTAAACTGTATGACTAGATAGTATTAAAAAAATGATTGGGAAATCTTAAGTGTTAATGTTTAATCTTAAACAAGGACGTATGTACATTTGATTTGCGTTTGATATAAACGACTCGTCTTTAATATTTTAGTTTTCTTAAAACAATATGCAATTTTTGTATTTAAGATTTATTTTGTAATAATTTAAAAGATTTTTATTTTAAATACTTGTAAGTAAATCTTTATTTTCATAAAAAAGTAGCTTTATTTATTAAAATGTATGTAGTGAACACGGGCTTGTCAGTCAGGACTTATAAATGTTAAAACAATCTTTTATTATTTATTACGCTGTTAAAACTTTTATTTCATGTTTGTATGACAGTACGTAAGAATACTATTATTAAATAATTTAATAATAAGAATATATTTTGCAATTGATTTTCTGTTTAGGGGGGACTCAGTGTTAATGTATGAAGATTTTTTGGGGGGGAATTTGCGTCATTGAGTTTGGGGGGGATGGTCACCACTGACACTAAGTAAAGCATTTTTGTTTAATGGCAATTATCAGTAAGAACCCTTGGTATACAGTACTTTAGCATGTTTTTTTACATTGGTTAGATGTTTGTATGTACAGTTATGATAAAAAAAAAAGTATACTCTTCTGCTAACTGCTGCATATCACTGTATGAAAATGTTCTTGAACTCTCTGTGTTTCTTTTAATGTATTATCTTATTTTGCTTGCATTTTAATTAACCATTGATTGAAATATTGGTGTTGTATGAGTCCAGCATTCACCTTAAAAATATATGCTAAATGTCTTGCTTGTACACACTTCTTTGAATTACCTAGCATTTAAAAAATATGCAACTTTTGTTGATATATAAATTTTTTATTATTTTTAACTTTTACTAGGCAGATATTATACTCTGGGTTTATTTTCTGTCTCATAATTTAACCCATAATTCCCAATCTCCTTTCGGCTATTTCCCACCTATATATATATATATATCTAAAATTATAGTGCTATCACCCTTCCAGTGATATATAATTCTTATCTCAATTTTCCAAATTATGAATCAAAGTGCTTTATCTCAATTTACTTCTTGTAATGTTTGAAAATATGCAAAAAATTTATATAATGATAATATTATGAAATTCAGGTAAGTTTTTTCTATTAAAACTGGCTTCATAAATTGACTGTCAAAAATCTTAAAGAAAATTTAACAAAAAATACAATTATGTTAATCTTGCAAATCACACAGTGTGAATAAGTGTATTGTGATCCTATCTGTTAATGGATTGGTTGCAAATTTTTCATATAACATTTTTAATAAGGAAAAGAAAAAAAAAACATTTATGTGAATGGTTAAAAAAATAGCCTCTTTAAAATATATTAAGCTTGTGTTTTTCTGGAGCGAAGTAGTAAAATGAAATCTACTTTTATTAATAGATTGATGAAATAAATTTTATATTAACTTTTGTTTTAATACCACTTAAAAGTACCATTGGAGCATAAAGCATTAAAATGTTAACTATATCCACCAATTTGGAAGAAATATAAAAGTCAGTGTGATGGGCCAAAACAAGATTCTTGAACACACTATATCCATGGAAAGAAAAATAAAGTGTCAAATATAGATTATGAAACTCCTAACACATTCAGAATATCTTAATAAAACTTCAGAGTTTAATAATGTGAAAAATGTCTAAGTAAACAATTTAGAAAGCACATAACACATTTGAAAACTCAGTTTCAGCAATTGCCATCTATAGTCAGAAAAATATCCGAATTCTTATGCGTATTCCTGAATATGATCTATAGATTTTTATATATACTACATATAATGCAAAAATTATGTACAGTTAGGAAACACATAACAGTTGAAAAAAATTTCTGCAATTTCCAGCAATAATCAAAAATGTACTTTTAATTCTTGTCTAGCCTGCATATGATCAATAGAAATTATACACACCAAGTAATACTATAGTGTGTTTTTTCCATTATTGAAATATTTATTAAAATATTTAGTATATTGTAGGTATGAAATTTTATAATGATTTTCTATTACTATGTTAAATACATTAAATTTTTACAGTTCATTAAAAGATTACTCTGCTTCTCCCAAAATACACAAAAATAGAAAAAAATGAGTCCACGTTCCCCTCCCCCCCCCCCCCCCAAAAAAAAGAAGAGGGGTGTGTGTGAGCTGAATTATACAAATAAAATGCTGACTAGAATAAACAGATGGACTTTACGCTTCTATATGAAATTCTGTAAATATATATATATAGAGAGAGAGAAGAGGTGAGGGTGATTCTTCTATAATGAGCATTTTGCAATTTTTTAAAATTTTAAATCTAAGGTGAATGTTGTGATTTTTGGATGTTTATCGTCGAGTAATTTTTGAAATTGTATTTTTCTGTATTTTGTTAAAGAAATGTTTGTTAATTTTTTCTGAAATAAAGATAATGTCGATTTTCTTGTGTAATCTTTATTTAAATGCACACACATGCACATGAGTTTTAATTTATCAAATACCTTTATTAAATGCAATATAAATATTCAGCCTATGTTTTGATTTTGGGGAGGGGGGGGGGGGGATTGTCAATAAATTTACTGTACCCTAATGGAACAAGAAGTTATTCACGAGTTTCTTGATTACACTAAATGATTCATACTATACACTTCCATTAATTTTGAAAACAGTTAATTCCATTTGTATTCGTTTATATTGCATTTAATATAAGAATAAAAATAAAAGTACAACAATGTATAACACATTTTCTTTTTTCCCGTGTCAAGTATAAAATCTCAGCATTAACATGATACTGTCTAAATTATTTAAAAAAAATCTGAGTACAGTAAAATTGAAAATAAAAAAATAATAACAATGTCTAGGACTTGTTTTGAATAGCAATTATTTTCTATCCATTTTGTGCTCTTTTTAAATAATGCACCTGAGAGGGAAAAAAAGGTTATTACTTATTTGTTTGTCAAATTTATTATGAAATTCACAAACTGAATTCTTGTTTTTGCGGGTTTGTAATAAAACAAAATGCAAATAAAACATTTCAGCATTTATTTTAGTTTTTTAAAAGAAGTTAGTATTTGCAGTTTGTCAAATTTATTATGAATATTTAACAAATTAACAAACTGTATTCTTGTTTTCATGGTTTTTATATAAAATGAAAAAAAAATACAATTTAAACATTGCAGTATTTATTTATTTTTAAAGTTAATCTATAAAATATTTGCAAAAATTACATGCCAAATCTAGGACACAAGTTTTATGTAGATACACCCTTGATTACTTCGAATAGCTACAGCAAAATTTAAAAGAAAAAAATGTATTCTAGATTTGTCTTCAACAAGAATTCATGTTTGTTTATTTTAAATACAACTAAAAAAAAAAAAGTTTTTGTTATTTGCAGTTTGTGAAATTTATTTTGAATATTAAGTAAATTCATAATCTGAATTCTTGTTTTCATGGTTTTTTAATAAAATAATAAATTCAAACAAAAACATTGCAGCATTTATTTTAATTAAAAAAATATATATATGAAAATTACATGCCAAAATTCAGGACAATGTTATATAGATACTCTCGATTAAAATAATCTGAATGCAGTAAAATTTAAAAGGAAAAAAAAAATGTATTCTAGACTTGTCTTGAACAAAAATTAATATTTTTTGTTCCATGTAAATAATACAGCTGAGAAAAAGGGAGTTATTTTCAGTTTTTAAAATGTATTATGAATAATTTACAAATTTTAAAAATAGTTTAAGATTTTTATAATAATAATAATAATAAAAAGTAATATTAGGAGAAAAAAAAACCGCTACATTATTTAAAAAAAAGAAGTTCTCGTTTCTAACTTCAAATGGAGATAATAGATGGCGCTCCGACCAGTACCTGCATCATCGAACTTTTCTCTTTTGGTTAATTCTTATATACAGCGTTCCCCTACCTTCTATTCTAATACCATGAGTATGATGTAGCTACAAGCAAAATTAATTACGTAGTCCATTCTTCCATATAGTCAGTAAGAGCCAACCATTCCTTGGGTGGTCATTCCGAGTTTGCCCAGAATAGAAAGGACATGAGATATTCTATGGGAAGTTAAGACCTGGACAATTGGCATTGTCCTTAGCTATTTCCCAAGTTCCTTCCATCCAGACATCGAGATGGTATCTCTGAGATTTGATTCTGGATGCTACAGAAAAGAAAAGTCTTTTTTTATCTGTAACTTTAGTCCCCCATCGGAATAGGCGTCGGTCGTACTGGTCTGGGACTGAGACAGAATAAAGTGCAAGCGACAACCGGCGAAGAAAAAGTTATTTCAAATAGGAAGGTGGCGATGACATTTTAATTCCGACCTCGAGGGGTAAATCTATAATACAACCCTCTTCTTTACGTATTCTCAGGGCCGAAACTAGCCTATTTTGCACCCGTGGCAAACATGGATTTTGGCGCCGCCCCCCCCCCCCCCTCCCTTCCTCACTCACAATAAAAGTTATTGACCGCAGGTAACCTATACAAATAAATAAATAAATCCTTGAAGAAAATAAAAATCATTTAATACTAATTAAAAGGCTAGCAAGAAATATGTAAACAACGCTCCCATAGGATTAACATTATATTGAGCGTTACGAGCCTACGCTAGTTACGCGAAGAAATTGGAACGCTAATGTTAAACCTCTGGGAGCATTCTTTTTAAAATTTCTCGCTTGCATCTTAATAGTATCAAATGATTTTTTTTTCTTGCTTAGAATAGCTAAGATTGAATTCTAACCGGGATAGTGTTTACTTTTTCGATTTTGGTTGCAGCTTTCTTTTTATATAGTTACTTTTACTTTCACAAATTTGAAAAGAACGCTCCCATAGATTTGACATTAGCATGCGAGTTTCTTTGTATTTCATATATATGTACATTTTTGTATGAAACGAAAAACAAAATCTTCATTTGGAGCCCCCCCCCCCTTCTTCTTACGTTTTGGCGCCCGGGGCATATGCCCCCTCTGCACCCCCATCCCCTAGTTTCGGCCCTGCATATTCTTTTATTCGCTTAAAGTGTTAAAAAAAAAAAGTGACAGTAATCTAATTTGACCTTTAACACGTAAATGTTTTTTTTAAAAAAAGGTAAGGAAAGAAAAGAAAGCAAACTCGAGCGGTTTATTATAATTATTATTAGAGCTTTGAGGTAGGTGCTCAAATGATCATATAGACCCTATCCGACGAAGCAGTATGAAAAACAGATCGAAAAAGGAAACACAGAGAAACAGCAAATACATAAAACCACGAGCCGAAAACAGAAAACGGGAGAGAAAAGACACCCCTGCTGTAAATCACAAATTATTTATACCCTAAATATAAAGAAAAAGCATACTAGAACGAAGAACCATACAATTCATTACTCATCCAGACCAGCAGCACCAATTCAAAAAGACAACACCCGCCATTAAACGAGAATTAAGAAAAAAGTAAAAAAAAAAAAAAACAAAGAAGTGACTGAAAGCATCCGCTCCCGAGGAAGAGATTGATGAACAGACGAAAACATTGACGATTAGAATTAACTTTTGTCTGCCTTGAATCGTATCTGAAATAAACAAACAAATAAATCCGTCTCTGGCCACAAAAAACATTGAAGTACTAATTAATGTATGATCATATCCGAATGTATACATTTCTCCTTAAAGGGGTCCTGGTGCAAGAAACAATTTCCGGCCGTATAATAAAATAATAAAAATAAAGGTAGGAATTAGTTAAAAAAAGGTCTCGTCGAGGGTGGGGTAGACAAGCGTAAGTAAAGCTAGGCACTAACCCAGATGCAAAACTTTTTTAGAAACCTTAAAAAAAAAAAAGGAAGTAAAAGGTATTTTTGTCTTGTTGGGGATCCCTATAAGCGCGAGCCTTGCACTTTTCATATGGTTTGCCTTGTGTAAAATTTCGAAAAACGAGGCTCGTGTGAAGTAAAAAAATTCTGTAAAATAATAAAAATAAAATAAAGGTAGGAATTATTCAAAAATAGAATAGGAATCTTAAATAAATAAAAAAAAGAAAAGCTTAAAAAAAAGTAAATATGTTATACAAAAGAAATATAATATTCATTATTTTTATTTTGAAAGCGGATATGAGAAGCAATTAGTTAAATTTGAATTATATCGGCAAATTCGAGCGCTGTATCATCCATAAATATCAAGCCTACGTAAGAACTATGGTGAGAAATTAAGTTGTTGTTGTGTTTATGACAGCCAATTATTAGCACTAGGGATATAGGGCCCAAAGAGGGGGGGGGGGGTGCCCTTTCCAAGGGAACCTAATCCGTATTTACGCTTGGAAAACCAAGGTTCGAAGAAAACCACGAAAACTCCGAACGATTAGGCCGACGGGCGTGATTGGGATCGAACCCAGCACCTCCCGTCTACCAGCTTCGAGAGCAGAACCTCTTGGCCACTGGTGGGGCGGTGAGAAATTAAGAGAACAGTGTTTATGCACACCTAATTTTATCATAATACTGCAGAGCAGCACAGCAATTCTATTTCGCGATGATATATTTTTTTTTTTTACCTTGCATCGCCAATGCATCTGTTACCAAGGTCCTGAATAAGATTCTTTTTTTTTTTTTTTTTATGCGAAGTCAACTCGAATCTGATAAAAAAAAAAAAAAAAAAAAAAAAAAAATGTTAGCAATGCGGAAATCGATCTGATCCCGCAAAAACAATTTTTGACAACCTGCAGGCCATTATACTTTAATGATTCACCCAAACTCTCTTCAAAATGAAAGAAAAAAAAAACATTTAAATACAATCAGGACTTTGCAACTTCGCCGGGGGTGCAACTAATACTGCAATACTGGACTAATCAAATTATTTTTAAATTGGACATGTAGAATAATACATAAAATAAATAAATTTTTTTTTAAATTGGATAAATCATAGAATGATACGCAATATAGATAATGAAATATATAAAAAATATCACTACTTTCACATTTAACATGCACAATTATTTTTTATTTCGCAAAATATCCTCTTTATAATATATTTATTTTCTGCGTTCATCGTTACTTTCGGGATCGTCGAATCTATGTATTCTCCGGCAATTATATCACTTTTGCCTGTAAGAAATTATCACAAAGAAACCTTTAGAAACAAATGTGGAGCAAAAAATATTTTAGAAACGTTATTTCGAATTGTATATTGAGACTCGGAGCCACCAAGGTGACCCCAATTGGTGCGGAGATCTGGGCAGCTGTCCCGTTTGCTCGATGGATGCGCCGGCCCTAGAGGTCTGCACGGGCCCGGGCTTGGCCCGAGGCCCGTACCCGGCCCGCGGGCCGGGCCGGCGGATTGAAGGCGAATTTTCAAACGGGCCGGGCCGGCAGAATTAGGACAATTTTTTACACGGGCCGGGCCGACAGACAAAATAAACGGGCCGGGCCGGCAAAAAAATTAATCGGGCCTATCGGCCCGATATCAGAATTTAAGCGAAACAGATAAAATACGAGCCATTTTCAGTTAATATGATTTTCTCGAGAAGTATAAATGTGCGTCATGAGCCGATGCCAGTTTAACAACATCATTACAGAAATGTAACATGTCCATCGTACAGTTACAAGATGTCTGATTCCGAGTTTAATTTTTTTTTCAGGAGAATCGTGCCGGGACGGAACTGATCTTAATCGATCTCAGGATGTGTAGAACAGTCATTGTGTTTTGTAGTATTAATAGTGATAATGAACTTCTCTTAACAGGAAATATATCTTTGGAAATATACCTTACGGTGGTTCTCATAGTCACTGCTCAACAATGCGAAGCTTTCAGACACATTTTCTGACAAAATTTTTAACTATAAAGGCATAAAATTGACAGGCTTGACTATTGAAGGCATTTGGAAACGAATAGCTTTTTCCATATTTGATAAATTACTTACAGAGAAAACAGAGATTCCTGTCACGTGACTGTACGTTTTTCTCCTTTCCTGTGCTATCGCTTCCGGAAATTCGATTCAAAACGCTAACTTTGACAGTATTTTCAGAAAGATATATTGCTTTTATCTATGAAAAAAAAGACATTTACATAGCTTCTGAATAAGAATACCTGCCAATCTTACGCGTTTCCGAAAAGAAAAGAATTCATAAATGTGTCGAAATGTAGCTCCTTTGGATTTCAGAAGAGCCTTAAAAATGAGGGAAATATTTCACAAATCTACTTTTTATTATACAGCTTCAAAAATTATCATGTTTTTAATCATTTATTCTGAACTACATTAATCTTTTAATGAATCCTTATTTCCATTTTGAAATGTCTATAGACACGATGACTAAAACACTGTAAGTAATCGTTAATGTTTACTATTGTGTGCTCTCTGTTTTGCGAACATCATAGTAATGTAAAATATACTGTAAAATGTTCCCATAAATATGTATGTAGTATTCATTAAAAGAATCTTAATTGTATGTTGAGCAAAAACGGATTTTTTTTTTTTTTTTTTTTTTTTTGTAGGAATTGTGTCGGGCCGGGCCTGTTTTCACTGATTTTTGTACGGGCCGGGCCGGGCCGAGAACTGTAAAAATGCAAACGGTCCGGGCCGGGCCGAACTTCCAATTTTTACACCGGGCCGGGCCAAGATAGCTTTCGTTCGGGCCGGGCCGGGCCCTGGCCAGGAAATTCCGGCCCGTGCAGACCTCTAGCTGGCCCTGAATAGAAATTACAGTAGAAGATCTTTATAACGCAATTCTCCATATAACGCACAACTTCTCAGATGTAAACAATAATTTTTGCAGTTAAAAAGCACCTGCATTTTCACATTGTAAAATATTGCTACTCTCTAGAGGACTAAATTTGACACATTAGTTCAACTTTACCTTCTAATTTAAGACCTTTTTACTGAAAAAAATGCTATTATTACTATAAACATTTTTGAAAACGTTTAATATAAGGGATGGTTGTGTCAGTTATATTTGGATCATGTTTATGAAGTAAATGTAACAATGTCAAAACTATATTATGCAAACAATTATAATTTGGATAACTCTTGGTAACAAGGAATGCAGTATAAAGACATTCTAATGTATTTTGATATGTTTCAGACATATTTGGTCATGTTTACAAGGTGAATTTAATGATGTGATCCACATAACACAAAATTCTACATAACGCACAACCTTGCGTTTTTAGGTTTGCGTTATAAAGATCTTCTACACTATAGAAAAATTGTAAGAATTACATTACTAGTATTGTTTCTTATGAAGTATAATGCAAAATCTATGTGCCTATTTTTTGAAATGTGTCAATTTATATCGGAAACAGTATTCGGGATTTCCTTTTATAAAATGGGTTTTTTAAAAACCGCGAGCCCCCCCCCCCTCCCCCCGTGACATGAAGTAGAAATACGGGAGCTAATCTGTAGTAATAACTGATGCTAAGAATGTATACATGCCTGTTTGACACCTGGAGTCCAGGAATCCCCGGCATCACCTTAGCTCTGTGATTCTACATTAAAAAGGAAGAACTTACTTCTTGCACCGCCAGTGTTGAAATCAAGCGGTGGCCGGGAGGAACATTCCCCCCAGAGAAATGAGATCCCCCCCCCCCTGGAGGATTTCAGATTGTGTGTCTTCAATGGTCAAAAAGTGCAATCCCCCCCCCCTCCCCGGAACTCTATAATGCGCCCCTGGAGTCACACAAATCCCTCTCGGAGAAAAGTGTCTGAATTCAACACTGTAATGCACCCTGGCCATAATTCCATCTGTCTTGTCATGGCCAATGTTTTCAGAAAAGCTGTATGGCACAGAGATCTATGCGATGCCAGCCAGATACGTACAATTTTTTTTTTTTTTTTTTTTGACCCATTACAGTATGAAAGTTAAAAGTTCAGCCCGGCATAAAAGCTAAAAGTTTGGTCCGAGCCCGGCCCGAAAGAATTTCTATAAAACAGATTTTTAAGCCGATATGGTAAAGAATTCTTTCGTATGAGTTCTGACAAAAAATAGCCTTTTTTATGTTTATACTCTTTATTTATTTATTTTTTCTTTTAAGTGTCCTGGGCTGCGCAGTACAGATACTTCAGTCCCAAAATAGTGCTCCTCCCTAGATTTCTTTCTACATGTATCCTCGTCAGCTATATATTTTTTTAATGAATCACTGTATGTATGTAAATGTCTGAGTTATCTGAGACTACTACACTCACGCGAAAACGCACGTTCGCTATTGTTAATCCTATGGAAGATTTTTTTTTAAATATCTCGTTTGCATTTCGATATTTTTATTATTATTATTGCATTGCATAGCTGAGCTCAATCTCTTCAAATGCTTTTTTTTTTTTTTCTATTTTATTTACAGGCTTTCTTTATGAGGATAATTTTACTTTCGAAACCAGTTCTGAGAAACTGAAAAGACCCCAATAAAAAAAAAACTTGTAAACAAAATCTAAAAATTAAAAATCGGTCTTTGTAAAGATCGACCTCAGCTATCCAATGTAAAAAAAAAAAAAAAAAAAAAAAAAATCATTTCAAAGTATTGAAATGTAAACGAGATATTTAAAATAATTCTCCCACAGGACTAACATTAGTGAGCGGGTGTTTTCGCATGGGTGAAGTAGCCCCTTAACTATATTTCGAGGCTTGGGGATTTAAGATTCTGAAAAATTCTACAGTACAATCTTCTAAGAAGGAACTTATGAGAAAAAAGAAAAATCAGTTAGACAGATTCCTTTCTTAGCATGTACATCATCCGTTGCAAATTGTATATCATATTCTTTTCGCACACATTATTATATTAATTTTGCATGGATCGAAACCTTTTTCCGTTTAAGATTTCTTTTCACAAGTTTTACTTAATTTCATTGCCTAGAAATATATGTGCTATTTTTAAAAGTATAAATTTTTAATTGTATAATAAGAGCGATTTAAAATGTATGCATTTTTTTTTTCAAAAGTTGTTTGTTGTGCCGGGCCAAATTTTTGCACGTGTCAGGCCAAGGCCAATGATTTGCATACGGGATGTGTCGGAACGGAAAAGGTCTGAAAATTTCAGTTCAGGCCCGGTTCGCCCCCCCCCCCCAAAAAAAAAAAAAAAAAAAAAAAAAATCCTGACCCGAACAGGACTGAGTCTACATAAAAAAAGTATAAGTTCCGGAAAAAAAAGTATATCTTCCAGACGGCACGATTCTTGCAAATGAAAACTGTTCCGTCCAGTGGGCCGAACACGGGTTTCGGGCCAGGGGCCATGCAATGGGATACCTCTATTGCAGCAAAATATAAATATCACGGAAAAGAAGGCTTTCTGCTTCCACCAGAGTCAAAGATTTAAAAAATAAATTCATTCTTAATCTACAGATGCAATATACAAAACAAACATGAAGCCGCTATTAGTAATTAGTCAACAAACATGAAGCCGCTATTAGTCAATTGGATGTTTTACCTTGCTTTTAAAAGCAATCGAAAATTAACAGATGCTGAAAGAAATACATCAGTTTCCACATAAAGTTGTTTATGTAACGAATAAGACTTGCTTTATTTTGATAAACAAAGTGCCGAAGTGACGCAATTAACGCATTCAACTTTGCATTTTTTTATGTGATGTCAACAATTTTACTGTAATGAATGAGCAATTTATGTTCTTTACTTTCAATTAATGCATTCATAAGAACAGATTTGATGACGACTTTCTACTTTTTGTGCAGCAAAACATTTTGGAATCCAAAACATTAAAAAGACTTATTTTTTTAAAGATTTATAAAAATAAATCTTCTTGACATGTATTTGTGGGGGGGGGGGGGAGAACCAAGGGGACGTCCTCTGTATACCAGGGCTTAATTTGCGCTGGAAGTCTGCACAGGCCCGGGTTTGGCTCGTAAATGGAGGCAAACTTCCAAACGGGCTGGACCGGCAGGATTAGGACAATTTTTAATGGGACAGGCCGTGCATACAAAAAAAATTAAACATGCCAGCGGCCGATTAAAATTTAAGCGGGGCGACCAGCTCGATATAAAAATTTAAACAAAGCCGATAAATTATGAACCATTTTCAATGAATATGATTTATTTGATAATAAGCATAAATGTGCTGCAAGAGTCAATGCTAGTTTGATTAAAGAATAAATACAGTAGAGTTATACGGAATTATAGTTTCTTTGGTTTGATAACATCAGTACAAAAATACACCATGTCAAGTGTAGAGATCGGCATCGGCCAGTTATATCGTGTTTCGAGTCCGAGCTTAATTTTTTTAGCAGATTCCATCCGGAACGGAATCAGGTTTACATTTATAGTCGAGCCGACTAGAACTGAACTTTGTTCTCAGGATGTGTTGGGAAGGCAATTTGTTTTGTAAAAATAGTAATACTAACTCATTTTTAACTATAAAGGCATAAAACTGACAGTCCTGACTTTTGAAGCGATTTGGAATCGAATAGCGGTTTCTATTTTTTGATTAATAAATTACTTATTGAGTTTTAAGCGATTCTTGTCACGTGACGACAGGTTTTTCTCATTCACCGTGCTATCACGTCCGGAAATTCGATTCAAAATGCCAACTTTGCAGTATTTTCTGAAAAATCTTTTGTTTTTATCAAAAAAGAGGAAAATACAACGTAATTATATAGTTTCTGAATGAGAACACCTGCCAATTTTATGTGTGTTCCGAAGAAAAATGAATCAGACTCCTTTCTTCTTTGTATTTGAGAATAGCCTTAATAAATTACAGAAAATCATTTTCAAAAATCTACTTTTTATTATGCATCTTTAAAAGTTTCTTTTTTAATTTTTTTTTCTTTTATCCTATATTTTAATGAATATCTATTTGAATGTTGAAAAAGTCTAAGAGTTAAGTAATCATTAATGTTGCTATTTTGTATTTTCTGTCTTGCGAACACATAATAATCTGACATATACTGTAAAATTTTTCCATAAATATGTATTCAGTATTCTTAAAAAGAATCCTTATTGTATGTTAAGAATTTTTTTTTTGCACGAGACGGATCGGGCGATTAACTGCGAAAATATAAACGGGTCTGGAAATTCCAGCCCATGCAGTGTTCAAGGGACATTATGAGTATCCGCGCCCCTATTCTTTTTTATTTGCGGTTTGGATATTTATTGTATGAGTTTTATGAATTTAATCTAGGTATGTTTTCGCAATTTGCCAGTATTTGTTTAAAGGATTATTAAGTATTATAAATTATTTTAATGTTTATTAAATTTATTCAGTTTTAAAAGGATCAAATTCTAATAAAAACATTTTTTTAAATTACCTAAATAAATCTGGAAGGCCCCGAAATTCCGGGACTCAAGGCTCGGGCCTAGGCGAAAATGGAGACCGGCTAACTGCGCCGATGCCGACCCTTCTTTGCCTCCCCCTGTATGAACTGCGCTCGGCGTCACGTTGGACCGGATATCATTGTCAACCCCCTCTCTTTACTTAAGCTGCGTACACACTATCCTTCTAACTGTAATCAGTGTCGGCTTCGTTTGTTCTTGCCACGCGGTGTCTTTGATTTTTAACGACTTTAGCAGGAAAGGGACTGATGTCCAGCAAAAGAGGAACCTTTCCTTCAAGTAGAGTCGAGCTCCTTATCTCCTGACCCATTGTTGATTCCCCTCATTCTTTTGTCAATAAACCGCAGATGGGTTCAGAATAAAAGCTTTTCCAAGAATACTGGACAAGCAGGCAAAATACGCGTGAGTACGCAGCCTTATGGGCACGAAGTGACAGCTTTTTTTGTTAGAAAGACTCTTTTCTGTTGGCGTTGATTCACTAAATTGGGCGCTTTATCGATAATTTCGGCTATCAATAATGCTTTTCTTAAACTCGCAAAAAACTTATACACATATATTTTATATATGAGTATGTTTTTTTTTTTTTTTTTTTTTTTTTTGTTAATAATAACTATTAAATCACAGAAAAATCGACACTATAAAAATGTATATTCCGCTAATATAATATGCACAAATTGAAAAAAAAGGGGAAATAAATAAAAGTATGATGATAAAAAAATCCATATATATAACCATGATAAAACATTACAAATCATCATCAATTTTAAATATTTACATAAGAAATTTAAACGTTAAAGAATTTTTTTTTAATTACTTTAGAAGAGAAAATTGTTACAGGGGTACAATATACAATTGTTACACATTTTATACACATATGTTTTATATATGAGTATAATTTTTTTTGTTAATAATAACTACTAAATCACAGAAAAATCGACACTATAAAAATGTATATTCCGCTAATATAATAAGCACAAATTAAAAAAAAAAAAAAAAAAAAAGGGGGGGGGGAAATAAATAAAAGTATCCTTCTATATATATAAAAAAAAAGTTTTGATTTGGAAATGGACCAATGAAAATCTGCGTAGATATTCCGGGTAGATCCACATCCAATTTGAATGCTTAAGCATGGCCTTTCATCGTTAATATTAAAAAAACTGTTACATAAAAAAAATATGAAAATCGGTGGTATTATAGAGACATGTTTGATAAACACGCTGATGCAAACAGTTTTCAAATCGAAGAATTATTTTAAGAGATATTTAATGCTAAAGTTGGACAAAATCGTTCCATTAAAAAAGTTTTATGGAGCAAAAACTATACATGAGAATTTAATCATTTTTAGATCATTTTATTGTTATAAGTTCCCAATGTGCAGATTGCATTTATTTTTCTTATTTGACTCATTTTTTGAGGTTTTATTTCAATTTTAAATTCAAATTTTCAGCATTTTTCAGAGATATTTTTTACAAATTTTAGAAAATGTTATTAATTTAAACTGTCGCCAGTTGTATAAACAGCGCAAACAATAATGTTTACTTCAAATAAAAAATTTATTTTACACGTGACTATTATAAACAGAAAATATAAAAAGCAGGAACTCATTGAAAATTACGTCGTAAAAACTATAATTACACGTGAATTTTAAAAAAGACATAATATTGTAAAATAATAAATTCATAAACATGCGTTAGAAGTCTTAAATAGGAGAATTTACGCCACATTTACGTCACATTACACTTATTATATAAAATGAACAAAAAATAATATTGCAAAACAGTTTAAATTAAAAAATTGCTCGCGACATTTATTTGATATTTTAAGATGATCATAATATTTCATTTCTTATAAAAGTATTTTTACGTGAATATTAAAAAGGAAAAGAAAAGTTTGGTGAAAATTACGTCAGATTATAATTCTCAGATTTAAATTATAATTCAATCTTCCGAAATCTTTTTAAAGCCGATCAAATTATCGTGCTGTTAGAGTCTGCGGTGTCTAAACGGGGGTTGACGAGCGTAGCTCGTAGGGGGCAGAGCCCCCTAGTGATGATAAAAAAATCCATATATATAACCATGATAAAACATTACAAATCATCATCAATTTCAAATATTTACATAAGAAATTTAAACCTTGAAGAATTTTTTTTTAATTACTTTAGAAGAGAAAATTTTATGAAGAAATAAAACTTGTTACCTAATAATGCTATTTTTTTCTCCAAGCATATTATTTTTCGTTCAATAATATAATATTTGACATGGGCCAATTATGTATGGAAACAAATATTTTCGTAAGGTTTAAACTAATATCTCATTCACTCTGCCTTTAGATGTTTCATTCTAAGATTCTTCAAGAACCTTAAACATTATTAACATTTATATACAGATATTTACAGATATTTCATATTTCAATTAATATGCTAGAAGTAAATTTCACTTTAATATTATTCTCTGTAGTATTTTGAAAGAAAGATGCTGAGGAAAAAAAACAACATTCTAAATGGAAGAATATTCTTGCTGCTGAAATATTCCTATGAACGCTAATGTGTACTTTATTGCTCTTAACATTATTGTTTTTACTATTATTATTATTAACTTATTTAGAACTATGGTACATAAATAATCATTTTTTATTTTCTTTCAAATCTTAATTTTTTTCTAAGTTCTAAAGTAAATTTTAAAATTCCAAAGCGGTTGCACGATGTTTTATAAGTAAAACTTAAATATGTATTTCTTGATAAAGTTTAATTTTTACTGAATATATAATTCTTATAATCACGCACGATTCTCTTATGCACAGGCTGATAAATTAATAATAATAAGAAGAAGAGCATTAATTTCTCATGAATTCAAAACTGAGAAGTGCATTATCATTTGAAAAATATGCATTCAAAAGTGGTGTAAAGAAACTTAATTCCTTAAGGGTGTTCTCAAATCCAAAAGGGCAACTTTCATAACTTTTCATCTTGACATAATTTTTAATTTATTTTTATTCGAAAATGCATGAAAATAGCTTGTTCAGAAACTATGTCATTAAGCTATGTTTTCCATTTTTTTTTCTTTTTTTTTATGCAAACGCAATAGATTTTTCAGGAAAGAGTGTCCAAGTGGACGTTTGGAACCGAATTTCCTCGCGAAAGAGGAAACAGCCCTCAAGAGCGGGCGAAAAACGTGTTTGTCACGTAATCAAATTCGCTTCTAACTCAATAAGTAATGGATGGATCAAAAAATGGAAAAAAACAGTTCCATTCCAAATCGCTTTCATGGCCAGGCTGTCCCATGTTATACTTTTCCGTTAAAAATGAATTTGTAAATGTGTCAAAACATTTTGCGCTTGTTGAGCAGAGCAGTTAAGAACAGCTTAAGGTGCTTCACAAATTCCCTGCTCGCAACACAAAATTTTGTGACACATTGTCCGATTCATTTTTGTACTTAAAGAAATAAAATTAACAAGCCTAAGCGATTTTTAATTAAATAGCGTATTCCATTTCCAGATAAATAAATTACTTAAGCAGTTATAACCCATTCTTGTTATGTGATGAGAAGTTTTTATACTTTCTCGCACCGCTGCTTTGTGAATTTGGTTCAAAACGCCAACTTTTACAGTATTTTCTATAAAATTATCTGCTTTTCCCCCAAAATAGAAAAGTCATTCGATTACATAGTTTCTTAATAAGAACATCTTCTAATTTAATGTGTTTTCAAGCATTCAGAAATGTGTCAGAAAATAGCTTCTTTGAATTTGAGAGCAGCCTTAAGACTGTTTTCAAATGCAAACTGGTTACTTTCTAGAATTCATATTTGTTTGTATTTACATGAGAGTGACCTATCTGTTATTTAGAATCTGTGAAATCGAACGGTTTTTTCAATTTTTATTAAAGGCAATTTTTTACAAAATGCTGTTAAAAGCATTTAGCATTTGAACTGTATTTCCACAATGCGTTCTAAACTGAATTTCCAGACGTGACAGTCCGATAAATTTTTATCAAACAACAATTGCTTATAATTCAACATGTAATTCAGTTATCTGAAAATGAAAGATTAATAAATTCTAAATCCATTCAATAGTATTTAATTAATAATTTTATTTAATTAATATTCAATAGTCAAATCCGTCTGCAAGTAACACGCTTTTACGTTTAAAAGCAAGTTTGTAAGTTAGAAAATTTTGAGGGAAACTCTTTGCAACACCCTTAAATCTAAAAAAAAAATTTACCTTTATACACATAAGATTATGATTTCTAATTTCTTATTAAATCAACACATCTTCTCCAAATATAGTAATTTCACACATTAGATTATGATTTTCTAATTTCGTATTAAATCAACGCATCTTCTCAAAATATAATTTCAAGGTTTTATTTATCTATAAAGATAAAATATTCTTTTTTAATAATAGATGACTTCCCATAAAAGAAAAATATACTTTAAATAATAGGTTATAGTTGACTTTATGATTTTGATCCTCAAAATATTTTTAAATTAAATTTTTGCTGACTTTTAAAAGCTAAACTTTTAAGTAGACCTGATGAATTAGTTATTTGGTATCTGAAAGAGAATATAAATACATGAATGAATGAGAATTATGCTGTGATAGAAAAATTTAACATATTAATGATTTTTAAAATAATCCTAAATTAGACCATTCTCCATTCTGCTTCATTTAAAAAATAATACTAGTAATAATAATAGTAATACTACAACTTATAGTAATAATCTTGTTAATTTAAACATGCTGCTGACAGATTTGGTATTATTTGCGGAAAATAATTATGAAAAGTTCAAGTCCATTATTTTTATCTTTCGAAAATAAGAATTTTCACTGTATATTAAAAATCATAATAGCTTTGGAAATGAGGTTATGATTATCTGTTACAGGTTATCTCGCGATTTATTTCGGACGCCAATATTTTGCCAAAAATTTTCCCACCAGAGAATAAACATTTATTTTATATTACTACCTATAGTTCTTGCAAAAATGAATACATTTTTTATTTTTTTTTTTATTATTATTTAACCATTCAATAGATTTTCGATTATAATAAATAAAATATTCCGTTTTAAACATCATTAGCTCAAAATAAGGTAAGGGAGGAGGGGATTCTACGTCAAATTCCTCCAAGAGCATAAACTAATAACATGCATACAGAACTCATTGTGTTAAATAAATACATTATATGTAAAACCAACGTAAAGAAAAGTATAAACAGCCAAAATTTTTAGCATACAACTGTTTCGTGGCTCCATAATGAGAGCCTTTATTAGAAAAGAAAAAAAAATTTAAAGAAAGAAAAAGAATGCAGAAATAGCAGCAAAGTTGTAATGTTACTGCTACTACTGTTTCTCTGTCTGTCTTTTCTGAAGATTAAGCCTTTACGCACATAAATGCTCAATTTATATAATGGATGTTTGTGCTTTTCGTTAGTCTTTGGAATGGATCATTTTCTTCTGATGGACTGATGGCTTCCATTATTATGAAACAACCATTATAAATGAAGTGTTAGGTGAAGATGAAAGAGCAGTCGTAAAAAGTTAGAAGTCCGATTTTCTGGTCATAATGGGAAAGAAAAATGGCCATAATTTAAAAAAAAAAAAAAAAAAAAAGTATATGGGCTTTTTTCCCCCCACATTCTAACCAGAAAATCAGAGTTCTAACTTTTACGGCTGCTCTTTCATCTTCACCTAACACTTACTTTATAATGGCTGTTTGATAACAATGGAAGCCATCAGCCCATCAGAAGAAAATAACTCGGTTAAGGCGGAAACTTGGTTAAGCGGAACTCTACTGTATATTTCATTTAAAAAATGGTCTTTAGAATATTTTTGTTGGTGTTCAGAGGGGGTTCATGATCCCCGTGACCTCCCTCTTGGACGCGTCATTGTAGATTGCATAGTTCAGTATTACATATATTATGATTACATATTTTAAATTTTAAAATAAGTCGGCTATTAGAAAATTAGTAACATTCTCTTTGTAAATATACTTTCCGGAGGAGAGGGGGGGGGGGGGGGGCAAAATCCATGTTTGCCCCGGGTGCAAAAAAGGCTAGTTTCGGTCCTGTTTAAAAGGTGGCTTGATAAAGCAGCATTGAAACGATGCAAAGTTAAAAAACAAAAGAAAATCACAACATATTTTGTAAAAAAGATGAAGTGTCGTACGTGTCTATCTAATAAAGTGCCCGAAATTACGCAATTGACAAAATAAGTAAGTTGACTCTGTTTATTATTTTCATAAAGAACATGCTTTTTTAACACTATTTCTACTCACATCCAATAACACCTTTCAAAGTTTTGATTTTTATTTATTTTCTTTTTAATTTTTAAAGATAATAAGTATTAAAACAACTCTTCAATGTACTAAAAATGATTCGGAATTGTTTGATCTAAAACTTACAAATAAAATATTAATCATAAATCAAAATATGTTAAAAGTTGTCATTTGACATCGGTCAAAATAGTGTTGGCAATAAAATTTTCCACATTTAAAAAGGACTTTAATGAATTTTAAGGGCTTTCGGTTAAGCCGATTTTCGGATAACCGGGTTTCTACTGTATATATATATATAATGTTATTTTTAAAAGTTACAGAAATTTAATTTATTTACGGGATTTAAATACTATATATTTAGTAAAACTTTCTTCGTGTACTAATAATTAAACAATAAAAGTTTCATTTTTGTACAAATAAAACTTACCGAGTTATGATAACTTGAATTTTATGTATTTTCAGCATTTTTTTTCATTGAAAAAGGAAAAACACTTTTTATCCAAATGTTACAAGTCAAAATAAAAATGTTCTTAACAATGGTGTGTTTTTTTTTTAAATTAACATTAGATATTTCTTGAAATACCTTGAAAGAGCTAACAAAATTTGGGGCGGCAGTTTGCACCGCGCTATTTAAATGAGAAGTCCCCTTCTTTCGTAGTAAATATTAGTGAGTATCCTGTAGTAATATTTTATTTGTATTCATTACGTTGAATATCTCATAAGATGTAATGCAATGCTAGATGAATACAGACCTTAAGTATTGTGATTATTGTCGCCAAGATTTACCATGGCCGAATTTGCATCCAGAAGACTTTTTTGGGAAAAATAACTCTTTAAGGCAACCCTCAATAAAATGATGGATTGCTTATCTCACCCCCCTTCGAGCGCAGTTCATACAGAAGGGGCCGAAGCTGTAGGCGCAATTTATGATCTCCTCCCACCGTAGGCGCAATTGATGTACACCCGCGAAAATCAGGCCCTGATAATCAACTATTGTAATGACATAAATTATCTATTTTAGCACAGACAGATAGTCTTTTTTTCCCCCCCTCTCTTTCGTAGTTTCTTTTTCCAATAAGTCCGTTGGTTACCAGTGAAAGAGCCCAGAGGACAATACGTCCCTATTTCCTGAGTGGATAAGAATGCCCCCCCAAAGAGCTGTTTTTTTTAATCAGTTGTAAGCTAAAGGATGGTGTCCGAGCCGAGGGATGAGGAGCTGATGTTCGGAGAGGGGATAATGGCGGGGGTGGGTCTGTTTAAAGGCAGAAAATTGTCCTCAAGACTTTTTTTTCTTTTTTTTGTGTGTGTGTTGTTGTTGTACACAGTATATTGCGTGTACCATGGACGCTTTAAACAAAAGAACCCCTCCAACTGGAATTGTACCCAACCGGACTGGAAGGAGCAGTTTGAAAACTATATAAATAAGAATAAGTAGTTCTGTTAACGCAGTTACAATTTAAAAACTTATATTCAATGCGCACATTCCGAGCTAATTTTTTTTTAAAGAAATTAAATAATGATGCCTTGTGCCAAAAGAAAGCATAAAAAACAAGAAAAGAATAAGAAAGATGTTGGCAAAAGATGCAAGAAAATCGATGATATGCTTAAAACAAAGGTAAGCTATTTACTCACATACTGACTTTTGTCCCTTGCGACTTTTAACGTTTTTCGATTTTTATTGTTATTTTCACTGCGATTTTTTGCATTATTTTGCATTCCGCGGCTTTTTTTTTTTCTTTTTTACATTTGTAAAAGGTATTTGGGTTAAACATTTAGCGTAATATAGTACATTACATCTTCGTGATTTCTGAATTTTTAGCAATTTTTCATGTTAAAGACCGATTTTTTTTACATTTGTGAAAGGATTCCAGTTACAGTGTTTCAGCTCACTGTACTAAATTTTGTTATCTGCGATTTTTTTAAGTTTCATGGCGATTTTCTCTCACTAGTTAAAAATTTAAATTTTTAGCCCAATATAATAAATTTTGTTCTCTTTTCAATAAAGTTTATTTGGAATTCGCGCAGCGAATTTTAAATTTTTTGAGATTTTTATACGGGCTCGGGCAACATCGGACAAGTCAGCCAGTTAAACAGATAAAAATACATTTAGGAATGGTAATGATTTCATATTTTTGATAAGCTGTATTCAAAAAATTTTGTTAATTTGTAGTTCATATTTTTTTGCCAAAAACCCTCGCTTATACTTTTCCTATATTTCTTATTTTCTATATTTCTTAATCTGGGATGCAACCTTCACACATTTTAGCAGATATCAGATTTTTTTTTTAAAATGTATCTACTAATCCTTCGCCCCTTCTGAAATTTCGTTTCCTCCACTTAACCCGTTATGTTCCAAATTATGAATTGGCAAAAATTTCATCTTCTAAAGCATATTTTGTGAATTTTTGAAACTACATTGCACGATTTACACAATCATTTAATAAACTTTAGAAAGATTTTGCCAATTAAAATTAATTAAATTTGAATTTTTAGGGATTTTGTGCAAAATTTATGCAACTTCACTCAAATCTTTTATTTAATTTCTTTTTTTTTTTTTTTTTTTTACTATTTTGTAGAATAAGAAAATGCACAAATATAATGTTCTTACAATAGACATATATCCGAATTGAAACTTTTAACCCACAGTCTTTAAATGTCAAAAAAGATGCAAAGACAAAAGAAAAAGAAATCAGCCATTAAAAAATGTTTTTATTTTGTGCAACCAATAATGCTTTTGGAACAAGATAAAATAAAGTATCTATAACTCATTCTAAACGGTATTACTATTAATCAATTTATTAAATTAATTTTACAACAAGTTATTTTAATGGTACTTTAAAGTACCATTGGTGCATAAGGGTTAATCAGCACCCACAGTTCAGTTAAATATTTAAAATTATTTACTTTATTACTTTTTCTGTTTTGTTTGTTATTTTATTATAAAAGAATTTGAACTCTTAGACTATTATAATTTTTTTCTATTCTAATTGTAAATTTTAGTGTAAAGTAAAAAAAAAATTATAAATAAAGTATAAATATAAAGTATTGTAATAAATGTAAAGTATAAATAATCAATCATCCAATCTAATCTACCTCTTCTTGCCCCTCCCCCGCCCCCCTCCTTCTCCGAAGGTTAAAATCTTTAAAACTCTCTCTCTATATATATTTTTTTTTACTTGCAACTCTGTCACTTCATTGTGACAACCATCTAAATTCTGCTTATCTTTCTTATCAAATACACCAAATTTAAAGGCTTTTATTTTTTCTGTCCTAATTGTTAAAATTCTACTAACGATAATTAATTAATTACATAATAAACCTCCCCCCCCCCCCAAAAAAAAAAAAAAAAAAAAAAAAATTGCTAATGTCTCTTTGCCTCCACTTCCACAGCTCACAAAAGCTTATGATCTTTAAATTATATTTGGTGATTTATTGTAATAATAATTAATTGGTCACCCATCTAAATTTTACTACCCCTTAAAATTTCTGCTTTACCCTTAAAACTGCTAGTTTATGGGACTAATAATTTTTTAGTTTTTTATTTGAAATAAAATTACTTACCTAGATCTTTGAAATATCAATTTAAGAAAAAAGAAAAAATATGTAATCTGTTACTAAATGTGCGCATAAACAATGATGAGTTTGTAGTAATGTATAATTCTTATGTTAGTTTCAGTTTCGAAGATCTACATTTTTCAGGGTCGAAACAGGGGGGGGGGGGGGCAGAGGAGGCATGTGCCCCGGGTGCCAAATGAAGATTTTCTTTGTTGATTTTTCTCACGTCCATGTTTAGCACTGTATTGTTAAAATCGTCCTGTCTGGGATATGCCAAAGCACAGAAGAATCTAAGGATATGGCATAAGGCTGCTGTATAAAGCGGAATTTTTTTCAATTCCGTTTTCAAGATTTTAATGAATCAATATTTGACAAAGTAGATTAAAGTATCATAATGAAGGGAACGAATATTTTTTTTTTTTTTTTTTTTTTTTAAAACTGGAGTTTCCGTGTTAAAATAGCTTCATCATGTAAATGCTATAGTTATAGCTCGGATGAATGAAACAAGCGCTGCAGTTCGCAGCCAAGTCCAACTAATAAGAGTGAATTATGTCAGCCAGGTATCGGTCCGGATAGCCTAACAGGTAAGGCATTGGCACGGTACGCCAAGTATCCAGGTTCGATCCCTGGTCTGGACATTTTTCGCTCTGTTGGAATAAACTTCAACTGTGCTACTCCAGCCTTTAATATAGATTAAAGTAGTTCAGTATTACATATTTTAAATTTTAAAATAAGTTGGCTATTAGAAAATTAATAAAATTCTCTTTGTAAATATACTTTGTGGAGGAGGGGGGGGGGGGGTGCCCCAAAATGCATGTTTGCCCTGGGTGCAAAAAAGGCTAGTTTCTGTCCTACCTTTTCTGAAGAAATAATGCCCCTTTTCGCTGAAAAAAGTGCCCTCTTTCAGCTTCAACTGTGCCCTTTTTGTGGCTAGCACCCTGCCCTTTTTTTTTCTAGAGTGAACACTACCTATATTACCTTTGGATAGTTTCAGTGGAGAGAAGATGTCAATCATGATCAACAGATGATCATGGAATTGGTAAGCAGGGCACTTCTTCTGTGTATTTGTGTGAATCTGTGAATATCCTTCAAAATAACATTAAATTGCAATACATTGATGACAAATTCTTGTATGAAAAAAATTCCAGCTTTTTTCCACTGTTTTAAATATTTAATAGTCAGGGCACTTTCTTAAAGACAGCAGTGAGTCAATTTTTACTATGCAAGTAAATTCTTTAATACACAAAAAAGTAAATGCACCCTTTTTCAACTGAGAGCAAGAAGGGTGCTAATTTTTTGGATGAGGGACAAGAAAGCTGCTATTTTGTAAACTTAAGGGCAGGCAGGGTGCAACACCCACCTGTGTGTAGTTTTCCTTATATAGTTTCAATTAAAAAAATAATCTATATATTAAACATTTTTATCTTTTAATGCTTTCAACAAATGAAAATGTTCATATAAAATTAAAATATTTACTTAATCTTGTATATTTATAATGCTTGTATGTATCATAATCCAAAATTATACACAGCTTAAAAAATCTGAAATACTGTCTTTTTTTTTTTACATTACTGTCCCGAGACATAAAATTATTTTTTTTTATAGATTTATGGTAGAAATTATTGTTGGAACTGGAAAATTTGTAAAGAGGAAAACACAAGCTGTAATCCAAGTGTACCTGTTCCTGATTGGTTGTGAACAGGTTTAAATCAGGGTTGGCAAGTTTTTGACGCATGACGGTTTTTACCAGATTTTACCATGGTTTTTACCATCATGTCAAAAACCCATTTTTTAGTAGTTTGTTTTTACCTTATTTTTTTTTTCATTCTATCTTTAGTATTAAGTTGTTTCACATGAAATATTCAATATTAAAGACTGTAAGTATATTTGTCCATCTGAGAAAAACAAAAAAGAATTGCATTAGAATAATACCTATACATCTCTGTTAGAATATCTCTACAATAATCTTAAGCTATTTGGCATATTCTACAAAAATTATATTTTCTGAAGAAATTCTATAACCAATAAATATAAGATTAAAAAATATGTATAATTTCAGCAGAATGTAGTACACTGTTTAAAACTAAATAGCTGTCTCAGAAATTTCCTCAGAAGTGAGTCTTCATAAAATGTTAAATCCAAATTGTTCGTTGATTATTTTTATTTCTAAATAGCAATAAATGAAATAAAATATATTTTAATAGTTGAGAAATTACATATATCTTTTGGGAGAAAGGAATAAGACTTGTTCTTCAAAGTTAAATCTTGTAAAGATTAAAATTTGCAAATCATTATTAAACTTTAAACCACGTGAAAACTCAATTTTTAACTATATTTTTGTTAAGTAGTTTATTTTAGCCTTATTATTTCCTTAAACTAAATAAATATTATTTTTAAGCAGAAATGTAGATTACTAAAGATCCATTAATTAACAAGTTAACTGTACTAAAAAATAAATAAAACATTTAAGAATCTCTCTAATTTTAATAATAATTTTAAAGGTAAAAAATTTTTACTCATACAGTCATATGTATGTAATAAAAATATGCAATGTGTTATTCCTTTCAATTCACTTTAAATAATGCCAAAATAATTTTAAGTAAAATGTATACAGGACATAAATAGTTGGTCTTTATGGTAGATTTAATAAATTTCGATTTAATCCCCATTGCGGCAAACGTCTTTTACAGAATTTTTAATCTTTTATCACTGGTATTTTAAAACAGAAATTTTTGACTAGATGAATTGAGAAAATACCTTGATTAAATAAGGCAAAAGTTACAATAAAAAATAACTGGTAGGAATAATCACGAGCGTATATGTGACGCTAGTCCCCAAGTGGTTAAAAATATTTCATTACTGTTCAGGTATAAATTTATATCTAAAAATATAGGTGCTGGAATGGTCTGTCTATTATAAGGTTCATATGTATTTGCACTAAAGTAAACAAAAAGAAAAACCTATGGTGTGTGTATATATATATATACATAAATTGTTATTCTATTCTGTTTTTTCTTAAATATTGTTTTGTTATGTTAAGTTTTCAGCCTAAGAGCTTTCACCTGAAATCAATGAAAATGAAAATCACCATAATTGCATTTATGAAATACCCAAGATAGGCATTTTAAAATATCATATGTAAAAACATTCAAATTTATTCAATGATCATAGTCCATGCTTGACATCTGTTTCACACCATATAACAACATTTTTGCATCTCTAAAATAATTTTAATGTATTTTATTAAAAATGTATATTGAATATTATTTAATAATTATAATAACCTTTTATTATCATTTAATATTAGTGCTCATTGCAGTTAGTAGAATCTATATTAGGGGAGATTATGACAAATATTGTCCTTTCTTTTTTACTCTTGTATTTTTAAATTTTTCCCATTTAGGAAATGCTCTTCTTTTAAATAAATTTAACAAAGTAATTGTGAATAATAATAACAAGAACAACAAGGAAAAATCAATCTACAAATGTATTTTATGCTACAATTAAACTATAAATTGGCGGAAAATCAAAAATGATAGGTTTTGACAGAATAAACCGGTAAAAACACGGTTTTTACCACTGTCATGTCAAAAACCCAACCCTGGTTTAAATTTATAAAGACTTTTGTACACTTAAATTTCATGCTCATATTCCAAAAATTGCCGACAAGCAATATGTTAAGCTACTTTCGTGCCTGTAATTCATGTGTTTTTTGACCCATGATTATACTTGTATGTTATTATTATATAGTATTTATTTATTTATTTTATCTCCATTTAGTGAATGACAATGACCAAGCTCCACAGTTTCCTCCATATATTCAATTTCAAGTCTCTGTTCAAAATCCGCAAATCCCAGTACAATGTCCAATTCTACAAGATAGTGGAACTGGTTCAATGACTGGTCAATCTGCACAGAACTTTCTTCTTGCAGATAGTTTACAATACAATTTTGGTTTAATGAATACTCCACCTGTAGTAGTACCAGGGTGCTCATTTGACAATCCTGCTTCCAGAAAAGATTGGCACCAATCTGTGGGCCAAGATTTAAGGGAGACTATGGTACATAAAATGTATGTTTTGCTGTAGTTGAAAATTTTCACAGTTTCTTATTTTCTTTCTAAATTTTGCCTTAATTTGCTTCATGAAATCCAGTTTGATGAAGTTTTTGTGTGACTACACAGTCATTATTTTCACATATATTTTTATATTCATGGGTTTCTTCAGTATTCCGGAGATATTGATTAACCAGATCAGAAAATTCCACTTATTTTTCTTATAACTTCATTTTCTGGGGGTATTGATACTTTTCATTTATAAATTTCTAGTTAAATGTTATAAGAGGAAAAAACTGTAAACCAGCGTTTCTTATGTTTGCATTTAAAGCTAACAGTTTTATGTGTGCCCTTTTCAAAAATTATGAAACGAAGAATATGGAAAACTTTTTAAAAAAAATTATGAACATTGTATCTATTACTAAATCTGTTAAGCGAAATATAAAAAAAATATTACATAATTTTTTCTATTTTATAAATTATATGTTATCTGTAGTTTTTTGTTCTTACAAGTGTGGAAACTTCTTTTTTTATCTACGTTGTTTTAGGAACGTAAATGACCCTACTGTCAACCATATTTTTTGTTGCAATTTAATCATTTCCAAAATCTAATTTTAAATGTTTAAAAAGTTATTACTATATTTAAAATAAAATGAATGAATTTTCATTGCTTGAAATAGACAATAATAATACTTTTAAAAAATTTCTCTATGAAATTATATTAAAGTATAACTCTAATTTTAGGCATCCATTTTGCCAATCAGAAACGTGAAGGTAAAAGATTAAGATTAATATTATGAAAAGTGACATTTAATTAATATGATGTTAGCTTACAAATTTACTTTTTGCAATAGCCATGTTTAGTCTGTTCATATATAAACTTTAATTTTATAAGACAGACTTTTCAGCCAGAGAAATTTCCATGAGAAGGTCATTATCACAAGTGAGTTAGTCTAAGGTTTTACATATGTCATCTAAAAAAAAAAAGAGGAAATAAACTGGCAGAAAGAAAACTCCATATTATTTGTCTTATGTTATTTTGTTTCTCACAAATGGTAAATTGATGGAAGTTTTCTTCAATTCTTGCTAGAACTATTATCATAGCTCTTTAAAATAATATTTTTATATTAATTTAATTAAAAATTATTTAAAATTTTTATTTGGATTTCTTTGAAATTATCAAATCAAGCTTGATGTTCCTTATTGTAGTGATAGCTTAGCTTAAATTTAGTATAATGATTCATTCAAAGTCATAATTCTGAAAACTATCTTCCTATGATAAAAAGAAATTAGGCTCTATGAAGTTGTTTCTAAGAAAGCATTTTAAATAAGAAGAAATATGGTTATTAATAATATTTACTTACATAACATATATAGATATTGAATTCTATACACATGATATGCATAAAATTTATTTATTAGACATCCCCTCAAAATGTTCAGTAATTTATTTTTAGTGTTTGGCTAAAGATATCTATCTACTTCTTGAATTTATCATTAAGCTAAAGTTGCATTGCCACTTTAATGCTTGTGTGAATTTAAGATCTTTCTCTAATGAGTCTTATTCTCAAATGCTTTGTTAATAGTTGTTGAAATTTTTGTTTTAACATTAATAACATATGTGATGTAATAACATAATGTTAAAAATATTTAATGTGAATCTGAATCATTTGGAATATACATATACATTTAGCATTGCTGCATTTGTTATGTGTTTATGTATTATTGGAATAATACATTAATGAAAAATTAATAGCTTTAAATTAAATAGAAATTTATACACAGAATACACATAGATATGTATAACAATTTAAATTTAATAGTAAAATAATAAAATTTTAAGTTTTAAGTGAATCATCTGAATTTGTTTGCAACAGTTTTATCTTGAATTCTTATCCAAGAAATGTAATGAAATTAATAGAAATGTGTAAATCTATACAGAAAAAATAAATAAATACATGCACATATGTAAATAAGTACAAAAATAATATTAATCAAATAAATGAAATAATAAATATTAATTAAATAAATTTCTTTTACTTTTAAAAAAATCATGATTTTTATCAACTGTGCTTGTAAGAGAGGCAAGTGTTCCATTCCATAACATTCATGCAGGATGGAGCACCTCCACATATCACTGCTCCTGTCACAACAATATTGTTGTCTGCATTTAGAAAGACCTGTGTCCCAAATTATTCTTTTCTGCACAACTGGCCTTCAAGGTCTCCAGATCTTACACCTTGTGACTTTTGATTATGGGGTTACTTGAAGTTACAATGTGCGCAGAGTGCCTATGCTATTGGCCCAGTTGAAAGATGCTATATGCCATCATGTTTCAGAGATATCCCCTGAAATGTTCTTCAATGCTGTGCAGGCTGTTTTTCATTGTCTGACGGCTGTAGTTATAAGTAATGGGTATCACAGTGAAGAGTTGTACAATTTAGACATTGATTATTTCTTCTCAATAAACTGTACTTATACCATAGCAAAACTATATTTTCAATTGCAGCATCATCTGTTGTTAAAAAATATAACTGTTATAACATTTTTTCTAACATTATAAACAAAAATCCTACATGTTTCTAAGCATTGCTGAGGAAACCTATTGTTTTCTATTGTTTAGATTTCTATTGTATATAGCTTATTATTATTAACTATTTAAATGTGTTGGGGCTTCTGGATCACCCGGTATGTATGCAGAAGGGTCATTCCATTTGGATACAGTTCCTGCTCGACCCCCTTCAATTTTGATGCAATTGTAAAAAAAATGTACATATCACCCTATGATGGATATCTGCAAGCCGCCAGTGTTAGTATAGTTGGGTTATTAGGGGTCCTTCTGTAAAGTTCACCATTTCACAGTTGCAGAAAAGGACCAAATCCCCAAGTTTGTCATCTTATTGCTCACGATATAAGGCACCTTACCTATTGAAAATAGTTGATTAAGTAAAACTTTTTGTGCTAAAAAGCATAATTTCAATATTAAAGATCATGGATCAATACCTGGCCTGAAAGTAGGCCATACGGTCTGTCACAATGAATTTTACCCACCCTTTAACCAGCTGTAACTACTCAAAAAGTTATTTTAAAGCTTTGTCTCTTTACCAATTTGCTTAAATATTCATTACTTTATTCATCGTTTAAATCCCTTTAAAAATACATTAATAAATTCAAACCCATTTTCAGAAGTTCATATCTCAAAAAAGGCACTTCTGATTTGATTATCATTTGTACCACTGAAAAATACATACCTTAATTGACAAGAAAACTTTTGTTTCATTTTGGGCCTTTTCGGCATAAGGTAAATAAAGAAGGTTCAAAACATCTGCTTTGTGTGAGATTTGCAAATATCCGCTGTAGAAATTGATGCAAAAATGTCTCTGGATAATTGAGAACTAACTCTGCAGTAAGAAAATAGGAGAGAAAATATATGAAATAAGTGGCTCATTTCCTGTCAACTGGCCTAAGGGGGGAGGAGGTACTGGCCAGGTGCATAGTAATGTCCCAGTACACTCAAATATCTCTTGAACAAATATAGCTAGAAAAGTGGAACAAGTGTCTACCTGTAGTAAAATAACTGTGCTATCATATGAGAGTGGGTGCAGTGTCCCATAGTGGCAGAGTTGGCCAAATTTGTAATCTCAATTATCCGCATTGAAATTACAAGTTAATTGCATGTGATTGGTTATAACTGGACACATTCAAACACAGAAATTTTGCACACATAATGGAATGGGGTCAGTTTTGACTACAGTGCTGCAAGAATTTTTTATGGCATGTAATTTAACTATAATTAATTACCTGTAATTAAATTGTAATTACATTGAAGATAATTGCAATTACGAATTTGCCAAACTCTGCATAGTAGCTTAATGTGCAAAATGTTGACCATATTTTAAAAACTATGAAAGATACCAATAAAATATCAATTACAAAAGTGTAGAGCATCCTTGATTTAGTATAAAATGACGACTTACATGTAAAAATAACTGTATTGGAAGCTCTGAAATGCTAATTTTTTTATAACCAATCAGTGGCTTAAATACGCCACTAAACGCTTCGATATTTTCAGATCTCCTGTAAAGTATTGTTACATTGAGATGTCATTTCATTCTAAATCAAGGATACTCTACACTTTTGAAAGTAAAATTTTTTCTCTATCTTTCATTTCAAGATAAGGTTGACATTTTCCACAATTAGCCACTAGGAGGCACTGCAGCGATTCTCATATGATAGTTCATAGTCATTTTACTACAGACAGGCACTTGTTCCACTATTCTAGCCATATCATTCAAGAAACATTTGAGTGTACTGGGACATTACTTATACCCAGCCAGGACACCCCCCCCCCCTCAAGCCACTTGGCATGAAATGACTCACTTATTTCATTTACTTTTCTGTTACTCTTTATCTACTGCAGTGTTGTCAGTCTTCCAGATAGATTTTTAGAGCCAATTTCTACTTTGGATATAGTTGCAAATCTTACATAAAAGAGAAGTTTTGAACCTTGCTTTATATAGGAGAGACCAGGGTACAGTGATCCACTTTTACAGTTAACATTTTTTTTCTCTTTAACGGAGAGACAAATGAACCTGAAAATATTTTTGAATATTCTTTAAACCTTTCTACATGCCTCATAATTTTCACAGAACATAATTTCCAATATATTTTTCAAAAAAATTTTATTTACATACACTGGTCCACCCACTGGGGCACAGTGGTCCACTATTAGTTATTGTCTAAAATACAATATAAATCTATTTATAATTAATCTAATTCTTTTTTATTTTCCCTTTACCTCCAAAATAATATAATAGTACAAATTTACAAGTAGCATTTTGAAACAAAAAACATATAAAACTAAAAAAATATCAAAAAATTTATTATGTTTTGAAAATAACAATATAAGATACAGGAGTGATGGTAAACAAGTTATTAATTAAGTAAAAAAAAATCAGCAAACATTAAGACAAATATGATGATGAAAAATTTATTAGAAGCTTAAAGTAGTCAGGATAAAATAGTTTATGAGCTAACCATGTGCTCTGAAGTTATAAATAACCAATCCAGTGAGGTTATCTATTACTTATTAGGCTACAGTTATATTTTTCAAAGGCGGTAAATGCAAAACAAAATATTTCTTAATATGTTAACTCTACAATGCATGATTTTCATTTCTCCCCCCCCCCCCCCAAAAAAAAAAAAAACTGCTATATTGAACAAGAAAACTTATTTTAAAAATCACACATAAACTGTTATCCATAATTTAGGAGAAAACTAAAGTGTCAGATGGCTACATTATAATCTGAACAACATAATAACATGAAATTTAAAGTGTGCCAAATGGCTAATCTATGCATTGTAGGATTAAAAAATTGTCATTTTTCTTAGTTTATTTTATAGTTAAATAACTATTTTAAAACAATATTTCTTTATAGAAAATAAATAATTATTAAATATTTTGGAAATTCTTCATTACAGGAGCAGTATTCATTGTGGACTACTGTACCCCAGCAGTGGCCGGTCCACTGTGCCCCATGTTAAAGTTCAATACATACTGATAAAAATATTATTTAAAGTTTTCTTTTAAGCATACAAGCTTTTAAATTTAATAAAGACCAGTGTTTTACCATTTCAAAAAAGCTGTTTTATCTTAGTTATCCATAACCTTTAATTACTCAATAAAGAAAAGTATGATGATGAAAAATTTTACTTTTAGGAGCTCAAAACAACCAGTCAGGATAAAAGGGTTCATTCTGAGCTAACAATGTGTTCTGAAGGCTATAAGTAATTAATCCAGTGGTCTTATCAATTAGCCTAAAAGAAAAGCTTTAAAAATAAGTAAAATATAAGGGGTGGTCCACTGTGTACTTAGGTCCACCGTACCCTGGTCTCCTCTACCTTATATCGAAAAAGCCCAAAATGAGACAATAGTTTTCTTGTCAATTGAAGTTTTTTTTTTTTTTTTTCAGTGGTACAAATGGTAAATTAATAGAAGTTTTCCTTTCGACATATGGGCTTCTAAAAATGAGGTTCAATTTATGGACATTTTTTTAAAGGAATTTCAAAGAGTGATGAATGAAGTAATGAAAATTTAAGCAGGAGAGAAACAACTTCAGCAGATGTCTTCATAAGTAATTAATTGGTAAAATGATAAACTTGTAAAATATTTTTTCAGTTGGTTACAGCTTGTTAAAGTAAGGATAAAATTAATCACGACAGACCGTATGGCCTAATTTCACACAGGGCCGTAGCAAGGTCTTCAGAGGCCCCCCCCCCCCAAACATATTTTTCGGGGCCCCCCTCTAAGAATTTAGAGAAATATCTATATTTAATTTTCCACCAGAGTTCCATTTTATAACAATACCAGCGCAGTTTCGCTGGTCGAATTTTCCAAAACGAACTTCAAACTGAACGAATTTGTAGTTGGGCTGCACTGCTTTCGGCAGCGTACACCCATAGGGGCTATGTCCGCTCCGATCTTGAATCGTACGAACCTTGAATCATTGTAATTTTTTTATTTAGATCCAAGATTAAATTCAAATTTTCAACATTTCGTTCACGTTGCTACAGGAACAGATTTGATATTCTTACAACGTGAATTTAATCAAAGGACTTGCAAAATTTAACTCAGAATTCTTTCATTTAGGAAAAAAATGTCAAAAAAAATCGCCGAAGAACGCGAAAGAACGCCAAAAATTGCATAAAAATTTTCAAAGTTCATAGAGATTAAACTTTACTTTTATTGGGCTAAAAGATTGAAACCGGATTTATTTATTTTTATTTATTTTTTACGAATATTAAAAAAACTACCAGAAAAGTGAAAAAGCTAAAAATCACATAAAAATTCTCGAAAATTTTAAAAACAGCAGAGGACAAAATTTGGCAAAAAAGTTTGAAACTGAATTCCTTTTACAAATGTTATAAATTGCTAAGTATTGCTCATAAACAAAATAAATAAATAAAAAATATGGAAGTCGTTTTCGTATTTTCAATTTTCTCTTCAGTTTGACAATGCCATCCGCGTGGCCCAGAAAGATTTTTTTTAAGCAGAAAATATTCACTTATAACAATTTTTTTCCCGCTCGGATTGGTGCCTTTTATTAAATACATATATATATACGGATTTACTAATTTAAAAAAAAATACTTTTGGGATGTTGTTTTCATACATTCCGGTTTTCTCCAGTTTAAAATTGTCACCCAAGTTGAAATTTAAGAAGAAAAAAAAATACCTTCGGATAGAAGGTACCTTTCTTTGGGCATGGTTGACGGGTTTCCTAGTAGCTAATAATAAAGACAGACGTTTGTCTGTCCAGAGTTTTTCTTTGTCTGACCAGATGTTTTTCTGTTCCGTACAAAATTTGACAGGAAGGTTACCTATATGCCTAAGTTGCTCGAAACAGGTTTTTAAATTTTTTGATTCGAATTTTTTTCATTTAATTTTTTACGATATTTTTTGTATTTTTTCAAGTTTCGTGCTTTTTTCCCCACATTCATAAAAAGGATCTATTTTCGATCCATCTTTCCATTTTAGCCGAATATAATAAAGTAGTCTTCTTCGATTTTTAAATATTTCGCGAATTTTTTATGTGATTTTTAACTTTTTTTCGCGTATTTTTTTACATTAGTAAAAGAATCAGGTTTCAATCTTTTAGCCCGATGTACTAAATTTCGTCCTTTTTGCGATTTTTGAATTTTTCACGAACGTTTTTTTTTTTAAGACCCCTGTGATTAGAAGAGATTTTATCTCACATTTGAAGAAACTTTCGTCTTTAGAAAGGAAAATTTCTAGAAATTTTGATGTTTGATTCGCGACTTCTTCGTGTTATGAAGGAAAAAAGTCATGCGTTCAGTTTCTAATCATCAAGTTCAGTTTCTAGTAGGGAAAAGTACAATGCAGAAAAGTTGGTGGAACACTCCTGTGATTTGATTTGGCAAAAATGCATCTTCATATTTAGTAAGGATGTTAGGTAATTTTTATGTTAGATTGGTGAGTTTTCTATATTTTCGCGGAAAATGAGAAAATCAAATCAAAGCTTTTTTTGTGTGTGTGTGTTTGAATGAAAGAAAAAGTTACGGAAAAAATCCTCAATTTACTGATTTCTTTCTTTCTTTTCTTTTCTTTTTTTTTTCTTGGAGAGAGAGTGTAAAAGGAACCCAGTTTCTATCTTTTATCCCAATATAGTAAAAATTTTGCCATCTGTGGCACAGATTTTTGACATCCCTAAAAGAATCAGGTTTCAGTCTTTTAGCTCAATATAGAAAATATGTCCATAGAAATTTCTGAATTTTTTACGAACGTTTTATGTGATTTTTAGCGTATTTTTGTCTTTCACGGCGTTTTTTTCACATTCCAGTTACAATCTTTTGGCTCGATATAATCAATTTTCTCTCAGCGATTTTTGAATTTTTGCCCAATTTTTTATAAGATTTTTACACTTTTTTTTTTCGCGTTTTGCGGAGTTTTCTTGACATTTTTTTTTTTTTTCCTGAAACCGAAGAATTATACAGTACATTTTGCTGCTGTCATAATTAAGCTGAAGTGGAAAAATAACAAATTTGTTCCTGTAGCAACGTGAGCTACGATGCTGGAAAATTTTACTTTTATCTGGACACTATCACTTTTATCGAAAAAAATCATGGAAATTCGAAAAATATCGAAAAATTCAATGATTGTTTGATTCAAGATCGGAGCGGGAATATCCGGAACAGGTTTACGCTGCGGAAGGCAGTGAAAGCCCCCCAATGGAGAACATAAAAAAATAGGTTATTTTTTTTTAAAAGCAATTAGCGAAGCTCTGCTAGTAGATTAAATAAATACACAATGTAATTTATGTATAATTAACATAAGTAATTTATCGAGACAAGAGAAATGAAATGTTCAAAACGAAACAGGTCGAACATAAGGGGATAGGCGGCATATGCAATGCACATAGATGCCCGCTTATTGGGGTCCCCAACGAGATTAAGAAGCATATATTTTTTGAACATTTGAAAAAAAAAAATGAGGCTTAAAAGTTTTCAATCTTGAGTTCCGAATTTTGCTCACTTTTAAGAGCGACCCCAAAAAAGAAAATTTATAAAGTATTTAGAGCCTTCAAAACTTCTTTCATCTGGGCACCTTTAAAAAGAATGGTAGCTATAGAAAAAAAAAGGGCATGTCTGTTTTGGTTAAAAGAAGTAATAGTATTAAGAAAGTTTTTAACCTTATTGGGGCCCCAACAAGATTAAAAAGCATATTTTTAAAACATTTGAATAATAAAAATTGGGCCCAAAAGTTTTGAATCTTGAGTTCTAACTTTTCCTCACTTTTATAGGCCGCCCCAAAAAAGTCAATTAAAAAAGTATTTAGAGCCTGCAAAATTTCTTTCATCTGGGCACCTTTAAAAAGAATCGTGACTGTAGAAAGAAAGCACATATCTGTTTTGGTCAAAAGAAGTAATAGTATTAAGGAAGCTTTGAACCTTATTGGGGCCCTCAACGAGATTAAAAAGCATATTTTTAAAACATTTGAATAATAAAAATGGGGTCTAAAAGTTTTCAATCTTGGGCTCCAACTTTTCCTCCCGTTTATAGGGGGCCTCAAAAAAGACAATTCAAAAGAATTTAGAGCCTGTAAAATTTCTTTCATCTGGGAACCTTTAAAAAGAATGGTAGCTATAGAAAAAAAGGGCATGTCTGTTTTGCTCAAAAGAAGTAATAGTATTAAGAAAGCTTTGAACCTTGTTGGAGCCCCCAACGATATTAAAAAGCACATTTTTAAAACATTTGAATAATAAAAATTGGGCCTAAAAGTTTTGAATCTTGAGTTCCAACTTTTCCTCACTTTTATAGGGGGCCCCCAAAAAGTTAATTAAAAAAGTATTTAGAGCCTACAAAATTTCTTTATCTGGGCACCTTTAAAGAGACTACTGGCTATAGAAAGAAAGCACATATCTGTTTTGGTCAAAAGAAGTAATAGTATTAAGGAAGCTTTGAACCTTATTGGGGCCCCCCAACGAGATTAAAAAGCATATTTTTAAAACATTTGAATAAAAAGATGAGGCTTAAAAGTTTTGAATCTTGGCTGCAACTTTTCCCACCTTTATAGGGGGCTCTAAAAAAGACAATTAAAAAAGAAATTAGAGCCTTCAAAATTTCTTTCATCTGGGAACCTTTAAAGAGAATACTGGCTATAGAAAGAAAGCTCATATCTGTTTTGGTCAAAAGAAGTAATAGTATTAAGAAAGTTTTGAACCTTGTTGGGCCCCCAATGATATTAAGAAGCATATTTTTTAAACATTTGAATAATAAAAATTGGTCCTAAAAGTTTTGAATCTTGAGTTCTAACTTTTCCTCACTTTGATAGGGGACCCGAAAAAAGTCAATTAAAAAAGCATTTAGAGCCTGCAAATTTTCTTTCATCTGGGAACCTTTAAAGATAATGCTGGCTATAGAAAGAAAGTGCATATCTGTTTTGGTCAAAAGAAGTAATAGTATTAAGAAAGTTTTGAACCTTGTTGGGGCCCCCAACGAGATTAAAAAGCATATTTTAAAACATTTGAATAAAAAGATGGGGCATAAAAATTTTGAATCTTAGGCTCCAACTTTTCCTCACCTTTATAGGGGGCCCTAAAAAAGACAAAAAAGAATTTAGAGCCTGCAAATTTTCTTTCATCTGGGAACCTTTAAAGAGAATGCTGGCTATAGAAAGAAAGTGCATATCTATTTTGGTCAATAGAAATAATAGTATTAAGAAAGCTTTGAACCTTGTTGAAGCCCCCAACGATATTAAAAAGCACATTTTTAAAACATTTGAATAATAAAAATTGGTCCTAAAAGTTTTGAATCTTGAGTTCTAACTTTTCCTCACTTTGATAGGGGACCCGAAAAAAGTCAATTAAAAAAGCATTTAGAGCCTGCAAATTTTCTTTCATCTGGGAACCTTTAAAGATAATGCTGGCTATAGAAAGAAAGTGCATATCTGTTTTGGTCAAAAGAAGTAATAGTATTAAGAAAGTTTTGAACCTTGTTGGGGCCCCCAATGATATTAAGAAGCATATTTTTTAAACATTTGAATAATAAAAATGGGGCCTAAAAGTTTTGAATCTTGAGTTCCAACTTTTCCTCACTTTTATTGGGGGGCCCCCAAAAAGACAATTTTAAAAGTATTAACAGCGTGCAAAATTTCTTTCATCTGGGCACCTTTAAAAAGAATAATGACTATAGAAAGGAAGCACATTTGGTTGAAGGAAGTAATAGTATAAGGAAGTTTTGAAACTTATTGGATTCCTAAGTGAGATTTAAAAGCATATTTTTTAAAAATTTTAATAAAAAAATGGGCTTAAAAGTTTTGAATCTTGGGCTCCATCTTTTTTGCTCTTATATAGGGGGCCCTAAAAAAGACAATTCAAAAAGAATCTAGAGCCTGCAAAATTTCTTTCATCTGGGCCCCTTTGAAAAATGGTTCCTGTAGAAAAAAAGCGCATATCTGTTTTGTTTGATGGAAGTAATAGTATTAAAGAAGTTTTGAACCTTTGGTTTCACCTTTTTCGCCCATTGACAGGTGCACCCCAAAAATACTAAAATGCCATTTATTTTTTAAGTAGAACTTACAGCCTTCAAAAACTTTTATAAAGAATGGTGGATATAGAAGAAAAGCACAAAAAAATTTCTTTGGCAAAAAAAAAAAAATGAATTTCAATAAAACAAAATAAAATGTTATTAAAAATACATAAAAAAATTATTTAAAAAGTAAAAAAAAAAAACATTCGGTTGAAAGATACAATAGCTCACTACTAGGCCCCTGACTTTGCTCAGGCCCCCCCCAAATGGGGGGTATGGGGGGCGGTCGCTACGGCCCTGATTTCACACCAAGTAATGATGAAGGTATTGCTTTATGATTTTTAATACTGCAATTATAGTTTTAGCACAAAAAGTTGTACAAGATCATCTATTTTCAATCAGTAAAGTCTCTTATATCATGAGCAATATGATGACAAATATGGTAATTTGGTCATTTTTCTGCGACTGACATAGTGAATTTTACAGAAGGAACCCTAGTGATCCAAATATACCATTTCTGACTAAGACAGCAGATGTCCATGTTAGACCTATAATGTATATGCTGCAGTAATTACACCAAAATTGAAAAGGATCGAGCAGGAGCCTCTTGGCTAGTTGACATGAAATGACCCAAAACATAGCTTTTTATTTAAGGTGGCAGTACATGCTATTATAGAAGACAATGAAATGTTTTAAGCCAGCCTTATTCTTCAGTACTTCCATATCTTTCATGGAAAGTCATTTTTTTCCCTTATAAAAATATAAATATTTTTATCTTTTCTACATTCTTCACATTGGATTTCAAATTTTTTACTTGTTCATTCATTTTCATACCTTTTTCTTTTCATTTACTTATTTTGTTTATGGGGGAAGGGGCGAACAAATTTTTAAAACCGTAGCCGATTTCTATAATAAATTTAAATATCACTTTAGATGGGTTTTTTTATGCAGTCTTCCGGTAAATATTATTTATTGAACATAAAAATTTTAAAGTGGCGGCTGTGTGAATTCCGGGGCGAAAGAGTGGGCCCACGGGGGGAGGGAGGGGGAGAAATTTTCAAACTTTTTTTGGACCAGTCATGTGATATGTCATCGGTAAGCTCTCGGATGACGTTTTCATATTATGAGACTTTCTTCCTCCCCTACCCAATTTGGCCCCCACTGCGAGGGTAGTTTTTCCGTTTTTATCATTTTAGATCGGATTTTTTTATGGAGCCCTCCGCTAAATATTATTTATAATATATGAAATTTCAGGACACTTTTCCAAATTTAGCCAAGACCCCTCATGTGACATATCGTTGGAAAGGTTTGTGACTACTTATTGATGCAATGCACTTCCGGTGGCCGCCCCCCCACTTTGCCCCCCCGGAGGATACTTTTCCAAATTTAGTCAATACCCCTCTTGTGAGATATCGTTGAAAAGGTCTGTGACTACTTATTGATGTTATGCACTTCCGGTGACAGTCCCCCCCACTCTTTGCCCCCCCCCCGGGGGACACTTTTTCAAATTTAGTCAAGACCCCTCGTGTGAGATATTGTTGGAAAGGTCTGTGACTACTTATTGATGTTATGTATCTACGGTGTCCCCACCACCACTTTGCCCCCCCCCCGGGGGCACTTTTCCAAATTTAGCCAAGACCCCTCATGTGAGATATCGTTGGAAAGGTCTGTGACTATTTATTGATGTTATGCACCTCAGGTGACAGTCTCCCCCAATTTGCCCCTCCTGGGGGACACTTCTTCAAATTTAGCCAAGACCCCTCATGTGAGATATTGTTGGAAAGGTCTGTGACTGCTTATTGATGTTATGCTCCTCCGGTGTCCATCCCCCACTTTGCACTCCCCCGGGGGACACTTTTAAAAATTTAGCCAAGACCCCACATGTGAGATATCGTTGGAAAGGTCTGTGACTACTTATTGATGTTATGCACCTCCGGTGACCGCCCCCCCCCCACTTTTCCCCCACGGGGGTGTTTTTCTAAATTTAGCCGAGACCCCTCATGTGACATATTGTTGGAAAGGCTTATGACCACTTACTCATGTTATCCACCTCCCGCACCCCTCGCCCCCTTTGCCCCCACGGGGAGGGCATTTTTATAAATTCAGATCCAGACTTCTCATGCGACATATGATTGGAAAGGCCTAAAGACCTTTGACGACTTAATCATATTATGCAGCTGCTGTGCCCCTCCGCTCGCTTTGACCCCTCCCCAAGAGATCTGGTCCGAGGTTCATTCATTTCGATATTATATTTTTTACAAGATTTTGTAGTGCGTTCACACCATACCCGCCTGCTATCATATATCAGTGCCGTATATAGCGGGTAACCTGTTCGTGATTTCATATTACAAGATTACGTATAAATTAGGGGTCCCGATTAAAGTAGGGGCCCGCTAGCGGTCGAAGTCACCTAGTCTTTATTAACATCGACTCATTCCAGTTCACCCGCAGACGATTCTTGATAAATGTATGACGTATATAATACGTAATATATGATTTATAAAAGAAATTTGCAAACTGTAGTCATCGAGAAAAAATTTACACAATCGAAAAATATCGAGATGTCCATACAATCGAGAAAATCGAGAAAAACATCTCGTTATCGCCCATCACTAGTTTCTGTTGTTGACCGCTATAGGTTAGGCGCATTCACTATCTCAAACTGCCGTTAGTCTAGGCAGGGTGGCGGAATAACCCCGAGGAGCGCCATTCCTCCGGTCTCCGCTAACTATTTTTTAGTAGGTTTGTTATCTTGAATTTCCCGCTTCTACCTAAAACTGCTGCTGAGATATGACGAAATGTGCTATAATTTTCGACCACCCCTTTAACCCCCTTAATTGGAAATTTCTAAAATCGATAAAAAACATGTTTAAGTATGTTTTAGTATTGACGTATCGTTAAAAGACGTTGTTTGATAAAAAGAATGGCAGTTAATTAAAAATTAACGAAAAAACGTATCAGCAAATATTCTCAAAGATTGCGGCGAGAAGCCTCGCAGGTGTCTTCACCCCTCCCCTTCCCCTGCCAGCTTTTTAGGTGCATTCGTAATTATATAAATACGTAGCACCTACAGTCGTCGTTCGGTCTGTCCGCCAGTCCGCATATAACAGCAAAAACTGCCCAACCGAATAGTCTGAAATTTTAAATATATAATTGTTGCAAAATTTTGTCGAGTCATTTCAAATTTTATGAAAAGCGGATGTATAGTTTAATTACAGAGACAGTCAAAAGTTTTTCGTTACATTACGGCCAATGGGAAAAAAAAAAGATTTCATGTGCATTTTAATGATGTTACAGCCTTTCGAATAGAATGAAATTGATATACACTTATGAAGTGAACTAAAATATACATTCAGTACAATATGCGGTGCAAAAAATATTTATAAAACTAGTTATAGTACGAACGCACCTCATTTGCAACGTTTGACGTGCAATATCCAACTTGTTTTTAATTGATAACGCTAATAGATTTTTACATTTAATATATTTGTAAGAATGTCCACTAACAATAGTAAAAATCATATTTATATGAAAAATAGCAATAATGCGTTCAAATAAAGTTTTGAAACGTATTAAAAGCGATATTTTTATATTGTCCTTACGTCAGCAGTTAAAAGCCAAAGAAATCTCCAAAGATCGCTATTTACAATAAGCCTTTTTGATTCTGTTCATTTGAGGGGACTAAATGCGAAATTTGATTACACGTCTTAAATTTCTGTTTTATTTCTATTTTATTACCCGACTGCCAAGAAGGGTTATGTGTTTGGCGCCTATCTGGGTATGTGGATTTCTTTATACCCTCGAAACATACCAACGGCTGGATGGATTTTAATCAATGAGGTCTCTATCGATTCGTCTTAACCGTCCGATGGTTATAGGCTAGGTTTTGTTTTTATCAATTCAAAATGGCGGCCGTAAAATACAAAAGAGCGGTAGAGATGAAAAAAATTTTTTACGCACCGTATTGAGTGGCCTATCATTGGATAGGTCTTTTAAAATGAAGATGATGTTTCATTGACTATTTTACAGTCAGAAGCTCTAATTAAATATTACAAAGCCTGGAAGTTGTGTAGGTAGGATCTCTATGGCTTTACTGCAACTCTAACCTTTATATACATCTATAGGCCTCATCAAAACAGTGTTTATAGATAGGAACTAACAATTAAACACAACTTAAAAGTCATCAATACAAGTAAAAAAAAATATATATATATATAGGTAAGTAATATAAAAAAAATAGCTTTACATTGATGAGAAATAATTAATTAGTTCGCTTTTTACGCAGTCGGGTTTTTTGATTTTTTAAATTTAATTGTTTTATCTATTGATTGATGATTGTTTTAATTTCGATGAATGTTTTAAGTAGGAATCAAATGACGAACTATTTATATTAAGTGTAAGCGGATTTATCTTTCGTAATCGTCTGCATGCAATTAAAAAACAATTCACGCTTGAAAATTAATTTAAAAACAATAAAAATTGAGTAAATTGCGATACAGTTTTCAAATAAATTGCAATATACTTTTCAAACAAATTGCATATGAAAGTACATTTTTTTTCCTATTCGACGGTGTAAAAATTGAAAATGTGCGGTATTTAGAAGTTTAAAAAATTGCAATAAAAGTTAATAAAAGTTAAATTTAATCGTCTGCTGTTGCCACCGTCAAAATGACGTCAGTGTTACGCACGGACACGTTTTTCCTTTATAATATAGATATCGTAAAACATATTACAATATTAGAATCAAAATGTAGGTTATGAACGTCAAATTTGCTTTCAAACACAAGGGTTGATTCATTGCGATACAGTTCCCAATCTTTATGCCTTTTTTTATTACCACCAGTTTCGAAAAGTGAACGATTTATTTTAAATCACAGAAATTCTATCCACAGTCTACGATTAAGAAGATGAACAAAAATGCGCAAAAGTTAGCAGCTATGCTAATTTCAAATGTAAGTTATTTATGAGAAGATGTAATAGAATGTTTAAATTTACGTTAAGGGGTCTCAGGACTCTTAAAGCTCTAAAATTTTCGAAATTTTAAGTTTTTTAGATGTTAAACTTCCATGTTTTCTGAACATTTTGATATAATTGTTATCTTGAAATTCCTATTAGAACAGAAGTTATGGCATTTAGAATTATACTCGCTCAATAGCTGAAGTGGTGTTTCCAAAACTTTGAAGTCATTTTTCTCAAAATGACGTTTTTTGGCATAACGCGCACGATATCTCAAAAACTTCTGAATATTTTTTCATGAAATTTTCAAAACATATGTTTCATGTTAGTCTGTATAAACTGAACCTAAAATTTCCTTTTTATTGTAAAAAGAAAATATTTTTTTAGGGGTTTATATTGTTGAAATTTTCTAAATTTTGCATTAGCTAAATACAACTTTGTATTAAAAATATAAAAATGCTTTAAATACAAATTTATTTAGGTTCAGTGTCATTATTATAATCTGAGGTATAAGTAGACACCAAAATTTTCATTCCAGTTGCAAAATTTATTTTGTAATCGTGCGCATAAGCTGCTATGCCGATTTTCTGCTCGTCAAATGTCTGACAGTTTGAAGCCCCCTGTAAATGCTAATTCTGCCTCTTGCAATTTTTCAAATATTTGAAATTAAAGAACATACTTGTATCTTTCATTCCCATTTAAAATTTTGTCTTAATATCAAATACATTTTAAGATATTAAATGTTGAAAATGGTCCTTTTTTTTCTTTTTTTCCAATTTTAAGAGTCCTGAGACCCCTTAATTGTATATTGGTTAGAAAAGGCATTAAAAAGGCTTACACACAACTTACAGGAAATATATTTCGATACTGAATTCAATAACTAACAGAGGAAAATATAAAGTACGGCATTTAAAATTCTGTATAACAGATAGATGAGCAATAAAGAAAAAGGAAATAAAAGAAGGATACATAACTAAACGAATTATGAATCATAAATTACAATGCGGTTAACTACAACTATAAAAAATGAGACTCCGCTCGATTTTCCCAACACTGGTGTACATGCCCAGAAAGTAAGAGATTTTATGAATATCTGACACAATGTAATCCGCTGGACTAGAATGCTGGACCTCCCCGTTTGGAAACGAGAGACGTTACCTCTGCGCTACTATAATGCTTGATGACATCGCCGCAATATTTATCACTTATACTTTGTCTCAGTTCCTTGGTGATTTCCTCTACAGAATCAGTCGCAAAATGACTTGAAAAGGGATTAAATACGCAATCCGCTAAACCAATTTTTAGGAAAATTTAAACAGTTCTTGGTCTATAACATATTCGCTAAATGGGAGCTCAATCGGAAGTACCGTTTGAGAGTTATGTTTATACACACATACAAATCATGATTACAAATACTTTCCTTACACTATGGGTTCGGAAAGTAAATGACAAACACTAACTGAACCAGAATGAACAATAAAATTAAATGAAGATTTTAATTTTAATATTTCCTAAATAAAAACCGTGACACAGTGGTGCAGTCAGAATTCGACCCTAAGGGCGATTTGAGGTGTTGATAGTTAGTTCAGCGGTCGTTGCTTATTTGAATCACCGGTTAACAGAATCAGACTTTTAAATGAATGGAATTGCAATGCTATTTTTTCATATATTAGAATTAGCATCTATGCTGGGCATGATTCATTTAAGCAGCGTTTACTGTATTAGAGTTACGAAACGTGAATCAAATGAAATAATATAAAATTAATGTTAATTTTATGCAATGTGTCTCCAAAAATATGAGACACACTAAGAATTGGAAGAACGCACCACAGCAAACAATTTTTGCACTGGAATCTAAGGTCGCAATCCATTTGTTCAATCAAAAATACAGAGTGTTTCACTCCAAGTCGAATGTGAAATCTTGATCATAACTTTAACAATAATGAAGCTATTTTAAGGAAATTTTCAGTAGATATGCCTTGTTTTGTGTAAATGTAACAATATCATGAGAACTGGTGAAAGGTATCCGCCACCTGCCTCTAAACAGCGCTAAATTAGGCGCTTTATGTTTGGACACAGGAATTCCTATTTCGGAATGTATAGTTGATATTTTATACGGCATCACGGATCGAATTACTGTGCATTTCCGGCACTTTTCATGATATATAATTTTACATAAAGCAAGGTAAGTCTGTTGAATATGTCATTAAAATATCTTCATTGTTAAATTTCTTAATAAATATCAGGCTTCGGCTTGAAGCAGACACCCTATATTTTTGACTGAATAAAAGCACTGCGATCCTGGTTTCCTATTCACAAATTGTTTGTTGTGGTCTTCTCTGTCAGCTGTGCATCAAAATATGTATCATCTTTTTTGAAACACTATGAATGGCACAAATATATATTTGTAAGATAAAAAGTAGGTATGTTTTCAAAATATTTTTTGCATGATTTTATAAATATCGCGATATATTAACTTTTCTGTCTGCGATAAAATGGTAGATATCAAGATAAAACATTTTTTTTTTTACCATATCTACAAGATTCGTTTCATTTGTAATATCGAATGGGAAAACTTTGAATTAAAAACTAAAATTATGTTTCAACTAAAAGTGCAGCTTATAAAAATTTTATATAAATCTTTACAAAGTTTTCCCCCTCAGTATTTAAAATTTTCATGTGTAAAATTATAAGGAAAACATTTGGCAAATTTATGTAACTTTTTTTTACAGCATTATAATTTTGTATTTTTAACCTTCTTTTATTATAATTATTCATTAAGTTTTATTTTAATAACGCATAATTACAGACATAATTTTTCATATATTTGTTTATAAGATTACTCCAGGCATAGTTTAGAGCAGCACCGTGCTATTTTATGGCTATGCCCTTTTCGTGTGCACCATTCAACTTTTCAAATACGCCTTTCTGCTTTTATTTTATTTTTTCCGAGAGAGTAAGCACTAAATGTTTCAGATTTGTAGGGTTATATTTTAGCCAGTAAAATTTTAAATTCCATATTATACTGCCTACTATGAAGGTATTCATAAAATGACGCTAACGGCTGAACATTTTTGTTATCCGCGCGGGCTTATAATTTTATTATTCTGCTCTGAAAAGTTATAATACTTCATATAACAACATCAATGACATAATTCATTGCATATCAATATAAGATTCTTTATAATCCTAAGCGTATATACGAGAACTCTATTTTAAAATGAAACATTATTTTGCGTTTGTTTAAAATGTACTCACCCCAAAATCGAAGTGTAATTTTGAAGTTTTAACCTTGTATAATGTATAGACACATTACATTATATGTATAATATAGAAAATACGAATTATAATAATTTTTATTATATAATAATTTAAAAACTATTTGGAATTGTTTTTAGAATTCTAAATTTCTGGTATACTTAATAAGAAAAGAAATAAGATAGTAAATTGCAAATTTTTATGCTAGTCAAAAATGCATTATAAAATATTAAGAAAATCATTTTACACTTATTTGCAATACATAAAAAACTAAAAGTAATTTAGTGTTGAATTTTTTAATTTATCAAATATATATATATATAATAAATTTGAAATCACAAATATATGAAGAAATTGATATATATATATATATACATACATACATACAGGATGTGCAAGAAGATTGAAACGTGCTTTAATGTTTTACTTTAAGATACGTAGTCAATGTAAATTGAAAAGTGTTCAAAATAAAGTAGGAATTAAGAGTATGCTGTTGAAACAGTCCTGTCATTATTTTTCAAAGAATTACGCGCTTTAAATTTTTATACGTCCTGGATCTTTAAGTTACATAAAAAAAAATAAATCTTCATGCCCTGAGTACAACAGAAAAAATTCCATTCTTCTACAATCAAAACTCATTGAATTATGATATTTTAATTTTCAGGAATTTCGGAATTTTCCGGAACTAAAAACAGATACAGATTTTTAGCGACGGAAAGTTCCGAAATTCCATAAAATTAAAGGTTTCATAACTAGGTGAGTTTTAGTCATGGAAGAAGGAATTTTTGCTGCTGTACTTGTCAGAGCACGGAGTAAAATTTTCCAAATATAACTTATATGACCTATTTAAAAGTTAAAAAGCGTAACTCTTTGAAGATTAACGGCAGGGGTATTCAATAATATAATATTAATTCCCACCTTATTTCGAACACTCTTGCAATTTATATTGACTACGTATCTATAACAGGTAATAAATTAAAGCGCGTTTCAAACTTTATGGGACTCCCTGTATATAAGTATATATATATATATATATATAAAACTTTAATAAAGATTACCAAGATTTCATGATAAACAAATGGGGAATAAATAAAAATCATATCAATGAAAGATGAAACTCAAATCTGTCGTTAAGAGTACCCAAAAATATTCAACACGTCTCCGAACACCTCTATTTAGCTTCCCCCCCCCCCCCCGAAACACGTATTTATTTGTATGCTTTTACTTCTAAATAGTAGATGAAATTCAGGTACCTGTTTGTTATTCAGTGGTTTTACTGTATATGTACTGTTAATGTTTCATTGTACTGTTCCGACAGAAATTCCACTTATTATTTATAAAGACAGCAATAAATCTAACAGACATAGCACATTTTAGTCTTCTAATTTCACTAGTTTATTTATTTATTAATTTTTGGTACTGAAATGCATTAAATATCCATTTTAAACATAAAGAAAAATATGTCAGAATCTATAGTGCTTATTTTATGGATATTGGGATTTATAAAATCGACTATTCAACAATTCGTAAAGAGATTTATGTGTCTTTATATGCATTCCATTTTTTCAAATATCAATGCACTTATTATACGTCTATATATCCATCTATATACTAGGGTGAAAAAGTTCTGGGAAATTCTTGAAAGTTGCGTTGTTCTGCACAAATTAACAACAAAAGCAACAAAGACTATTCTTCAAAGTAGAGACCATCATTAGTCCACGACTTTCTGCCAACGTTCTGCCAGATAAAGGATTTGCTGGAAGTACCACGGCGGCTCCTTGGAATTGAAAATTTCTTGACATGCTTCTTCAGCTTCATTAAAGGATTCAAATCGATGGCCCTTGAAAAAGTGTTGCATTGATCGAAAGAGGCCATAATCGGATGGTGCCACCTCTGGACTAATACTCCTACACTAGTACTCCTACATACGATACAAATTCTGGTAACCATTAGATTAAAAATTTTCCAGAACTTTTTGCTCAACCCAATAATATATATATTAATAAATCAAAAAGACTTTTCGTAATTTTTTGAGGGGCATCTTTTAATGGTTATTAGTATATTATTTTCAAAACATACTTTGATTCGAAGAATGTCGGGGGAAATTTTTACGCTCATCTTTTTCAGTACTTTTATCAGAGAAAAATACTTTGCCTTTGCGATAGCAAAGAGCAAAAGAGCAAACAATAGTATTTGTAGTTACATGACATACGTTTTGGGAAATCGATGGTTCAGTCTTATTTCGTAAAATGAGCAAAGAAAGACGTGTAATTAAAAGACACCCCTAGTACAAGTACTCAAGGTGTCGATGCGACACAAATTGACCATTTCCATAAACTAGGGAAGGCTTATTTACGATAAAATGATCGTTGGCCCTTTTCATAATAAGTAACATTATGCGTTTTCTGAATTTTTAAATGCAAAAATCGCCGTTTAAATGAATCACATTTATCGGATAGAATTTGATTTAGTAATGTGGTTTGTTCCGAATAAGGTAAGAATAATAATACTGATTTAGATTTTAGGCAATTTTATTCATAAAAGCAGCTAATTCGATTAAATAGTGATTCATATAAGGGTAGTTCTGAAATTAAGTGGAAATTTGGGTCCCAATCCACTTTTTTGTACATTTATGCAAATAATTGGTCAACTAAATAGATAATCTATGAAGGCACATCTAAAACTTGTAATTAAATATACTTTAGAGTGAATTTGAAATTTAAAACTATTTTAATAAAATTAAAATCATACTAAATGTAACCTCCATGGTATGTCCCTCCATGCCTGTCTTTACTTTACAACATGAATATATGCCACAAGATAAACGAAAAGAACCGTATAAAATGTATTAAGTTAAAAAAATGGATGTACTTTACTTACTTTTTGAAAGAAAATTCTGAAAATTTATATTTAAAAAAAAAAAAAATTACAGACCGAGACACATCAGTCCCCCGAATTAGAGCTACTTTCATGACATATCAGTTATAGTTATATAAAAATCTACTAGATGGCAGCATAATCTAGAACTTGGAATACAAATTAACTCCAGGCAGCTACTTATTGGATGAAATATTTCTAAAGCATGGTAAGTTGTTACTTCATCTAGTTTTAATTAAAAATCTGTTAATTACTAAAGTGTACTTTAATTGGGTGTCAACTCCATGGCCTCATTAATTTTGTCAGTTTTAAAAATAGCTGAATTCTGTTGATAAGTAGCGTTAAATTGCTTTATTTAATTTTATAGCCAAGGAGCATTATGTTCATGTTGCCCTTAGTTTAGAAAATATTAGGCCTAATCTCAGATATGTCACCTCCATGCCATTGTTGTATCATGGAGGTGTTACTGATCTATGGATGTGGCATTTATTGATGTAAACAATATATTAAGGGTGCTTAAAGTATATTTTTAATTTTTGAATCTATATTTTTATTTTAGGGATAATTTTATATTAATAAAAATATTTTTTGAAACTGAAAATTTTTAATTCTAAAATATTTAATTTTGTATAAGTTTGATTTTTCAATGCCGTATTATACCTTTAAATACAAGTTAAATTTTAGGTTTAATTAAACTTTATTTTAAAGCCTCTTATTGAATTTCCTGATCTCCTAAACTTAAAAAAAATAAAAATAAAAACAGAACTAAATTTAAATTTTCAGTTTTTCTATGCTAGCCAATTTGATAAATATATAATAAAAAAAAAATGTTTAATATTTAGTATATTTAAATAATATGGCCACACTAGAGTACTCTGCAATCGTATATTTAAAGTGCTGTATTTTCTATTTATCTATAAATCTATTTATTTTTATCTAATTACGTTAATATTTTTTAATAGTTTTTAGTTATGGCTCGGGCAAAAAGAAAAAACAATTCTGTAGAGAAGAAAAGAAAACTCAGACGAGAAGCAGAGCAGAAAAGATGGGATAAAATTAAAGAAAATCCAGAATTGTATGAAGAATGTAAGAAAAAAGAGCGCAAAAGGTATTACAAGAAGAAAAAAGAAGGAAAAATAAAAGCTATTTTTCAATTAAGTGAACGACAGCAGTGTGCACAAAGAAAGAATTGATTACAAAAGACAAAGAAAAGTCGAGAGAAGAAAGCAAATAAAGAAAAATTACAGCAAGTTCTTTTAAATTCTGCTACACAAGAAACAGATGATCATTCCGAAATTATAAATAATCCTATTGCGAATGTTAAAGATGTGATAGGAAGAGCAGGCAGCAATCGGGTAAAAAGTGGTCGAAAAATTGTTAACAGAAATAAAACAAAGGCATACTAAAGAATAAAATTGCTTGAAAAAGAGCTTAAAAATGTTATGAAATGTTGAAATATAAAAGGAAAAAAGATTATTATAAGAAAAGATATCAACGCATCATAACTAAGCGAAAAAATTTAAACAATCTAAAAGAGAAGGTACAGAAAATATTGAAAGTTGAAAACGTTTCTCCTAAAGTTAGAAAATGCCTGGAATTCAGTTAAGCATTGACCACTCAAATCGAGAAAAATTTTGAAAGCAATTAGAAGTCTCAAATGTCAAAGAAAGCCTCTGGACTTGTCCTTTCTGAAAAAATAATAAAGTAGTACCGCAGTATGCACAAGATTTCAGTTAGGTCCTGTTAATCTGTATTTAGCAAATGTGACCTCAGTTGAACATTACGTGGAAGTTAAATTTATGCAAAGATGTTCCAGATCCTAGAACAAAACTGTTTTTAGTAAGGAGCAAGAAACAATCATAAGATCTGACAAATAAATTTGTGTGGTTTAAACAGCGGAAAGTGAACAATCAGTTACAACGTATCTTTGATTTAATCCCTCAAAACTGTAATATTATTTAATAAAAAAATTAATTTGAGCTTTGTTCTTTTTTAACATGTTACTCAAGAATAGTGTTCTTTACCTATATTGTAATCCAGTTTTTGTTTTGATGTGTTATTTGACTTCCTGTATTTCATTGAAATAACATATTATACCTCTTAAACAATAAAACAAACTAATATCGCAAACACAAATGTTATCCAATCTAGTAAATAGACAATAAAACTTATATACATCATTACTATTAAAGGTTGTCACCTCCATGGAATAATGTGTCACCTCCATGTTCATATGAAAAATGAAATTTAATTTTAAATTAAAAAAAATTTAACCTTGACCTCGGATCATGATTTATTTATCTCTAAAACCTTAAGAAAATGTTGGAAACACAACTTAAACGCAAAAATTTGAACTTTTATTTTTTTCAAATTACCAAAGGGAAATTTCCACTTAATTTCAGAACTAGCCATAAGCGGCAATTACAGTATACTTTTTAGCCCTGTGGGTGTTTGAACCTCAACCCCCTCCATCCCTCGCTGCGTCAGTGCGTGACATATCTCTTTCGTATTATTTTATCGATGCTCATTCATTTACTGTTTTCTTTTATTTCCCTCTTTTTTAATTATCTACAACGAGGTAAAGATGAAATAAGTCATTTAAAGTTATCGGAGAAAAATATAAAAGACTTTACGTAATTTTTTGAGTAGGAATTTTATAGTGTATTATTCTTATATGAGGAATTGTAATTTGCTGAAAAGTTTTGAAATATTAAATCTTATATCTGAAGTAATATCGAGCGGCTAAACATAATAATGCAATATCAAAGATTTGTTTCTGTTTATTAAAAAATTGCATTAAAATAATATTATAATTTTAAGATGGCATTTTTTTTCTTCTATAGATAATGCAATATTTTTAATATGCAGTAAAAGCTTTATAAAACATAATAAAGTAGAAAATAAATAACGACGCCCGTTTCAGATGAAAAATAAACTATACGTCCTATACGTGTCGGTAAGTTGCGTGTCACAATCAGTTACACAGAGATAGTGTTTCAAAATGAACGATTGAAGCTTGTCCACTTTATTTTTTTAATTACAGTTTCTTCATAAATTGTAAAAAAAAGATAATCACACACATGTGTTATGTAACAGTCAGAGTTCAAATGACAATGGTTATCTTAAAATTAATCCACAAAGGGTCCATACGAGCACATTTCGTTATTCTACACAAGTTAACTCCATATTCATCTTGCAGTTCACGCACATCTTGGGGAAGATAAGGTTTTTAACTTACAACAAAGGAATAGAATTTGCATTTTTAAAAAAATGTATGTCCGCACATACCTTTTTAAACAGATGCTCTGATATTGATGTTTTTCTTTTACTATAATGTGCTCGTTTTGGCGGTAGTTTTATATAAATTTCATCTGGATCCAAAAATTGTAGTCTGCTTGTCCGGTTTCTTCCCTCTCTTTTTTTAAAACTTTCTAAGCTGTAACTTTCGTAAAATTAATGCGAAAATTTAGTATGTTGTTAAGGTACACAGTACTACTTTATATTTTAAAAATAGTCATTGTATCGCACATACTTTCAGTTTTACGGGAACAGATTAAAAACTTTAGTATGTGATCGTCTTCCGCTCTTCAAAATAAGCGATATTTTCAACAATGGGATTTAAAGTGAACGAAGATAAGAATGAAGGGTTGTCACAGAAATACCCTTTAGTGTCAAACCACATTCGCTAAAATACGCTAACTGGTGTGTATTAAGTAAATATCAATGCAACAAAGTAAAAAGCAATCCTTTGAAGTCGGTTTTATTTTATTTTTTTTAAATTACTTGTTGTAGACAATGTCACAACCATATCACATGGTGTGAGGCCTTGTGTCTTAATGGGAAAAAATGCTGTAAGGAAATTTTATGGAGTTGACGTATGCAGAATAATGAATGAAAGGTGATCATATTAAGCCTTCGTAAGTTAACTTTGCGATAATCATTGCCTTTTGAACTGTTCCATTCCATTATACAAAGGCGAATAAAAGAAACAGTATTGCTGATAGACAAAGTTTAAATTTTGCTACCTAAAGAACATAATTTGAAGTTTTAAATCATATAGTTTTAAAGAAAATATCTTGAAGTCTGTGGCCACCTTTCTCTATGCACTGATGCAAAAAATTTCTGAGGAATACTTTAAAAATCATCAGAGGGGAAAAAATTAGGTAACAAATTTCAAAATATATTAAGGGCAGTACATCCCAATATATCGCAAAACCAACCTATTAATATTTAAATCAAATTAGAAAATATTACAATACATGAAAATTAACATTTGAAGAAATTTTCTATCGCCAAAATTTCGCCAAAGCTAATAGATATATCTGTATACAATTTATATATATATGGGGGCTGTTTAATACCCTCTGCTTATTAACCAGGAGAAGATCATTTAATTGCCTTCGAGGAGGACTTAAAGGAATCGACTGGGAGCGGAGACAATGTCCAATCCGCACCTTCCACCGGTGCAGTCTGTTAGTACCCTTGCCTAGTGCATGGACAACGAACGCGGATGGGCTTCCTCCAACCCGCTTAGTCAGCGTGGAGGAATTTGGCCACTTACCCCCATATTTCAACATGATTTCACAAAACAAATCACGGCCCTTAATTCCCGGCGGTCTGCATGTTCCTGGTTACGGCAGCGATCAGAAAGACAAGAAGACAGATGGTGCTAAGAATCCCCGAGCTCGACTCGGCTCGGCTGCCATAAGTTGATGACGTTGGATACGTATAATGGACGATCCCTAACTTCGGAAAATCGTTTACAGGAACTTGAAGAAGAACTAGAAAGAATCAACTGGGATATCCTAGGATTATGTGAAGTAAGAAGAAAAGGAGAAGAGAAGATAGATCTTGCCAGCGGACATCTATCATACTACAGAGGCACAGAAGATGGAAGAACAAGCGGTGTAGGATTTCTGATTCATAAAAGGTGGAAGAATCACATCGTAGAATATGATAGTGCATCAGATAGAGTTGCAAGTTTAGTAATACATGTGTTCAGAAGATACAAGCTGCAAATTACTCAAGTTTATGCACCAACAGTACGCTATACTGATGAAGAAGTTGAGGATTTCTATGAAGAAGTAGCTTCAATGCATCAAAAGGGAAAATGCTACATAAAATTAATAATGGGAGACTGGAATGCTAGAATTGGGGAAAAGAGAAAGGTGAGTTATCAGTAGGAAATCATGGATACGGCGTGCGTGATGAAAGAGGAAACAGATTGATCGAGTTTGCAGAATGTAAACAGTTGTATATCATGAATTCATTTTTCAAGAAAACGCCAAAAAGAAAATGGACATGGCGTTGTGCAAATGGCTCAACAAGTGAATTCGACTACATCTTAACAAACAAAAAGCATCTTATTCAGGATTGCAGCGTTCTCAATAATTTCAATACAGCAAGCGATCACAGGTTGGTTAGATGCAAACTGCTGTTAAATACTAAGTGGAAAGAATGAAGCTTTTGCAACACAAAGAAATCAATCGATATAATAAATCTCCAGAAACAAAGAAGAATTCCATTTGGAACTTAAAAACCATTTCCAAGTAGTACTTCAATCAACTTTAGAAGAAGAACAAGATGTTACAGTAGTGAACAAGAAACTAACGAATACTCTACCAGATATTGCAAAGAAGATAGCCGGCGATGCACAAGTAAAGCAGACAAAGAAAATAACAGAAAAACACGAAGATTGATGAAGAAACGCAGAGAATTTAAAATGAAGAAAACGATCCTAAATCAAAAGTTGAATATGCTGAATTATGTAAAACGGTAAGAAAATGTGTTACAGAAGAAATTTTAACTGTGATCTTGTCAAGGAAATTCAAGAAGATAACAAACGTTTAAAATCAGCTAGGCACAAACTATGTGTTGGAATAAAAGGTATTTTTTGCACTAAAGAGGGCAGATGGAACAATCACCAAAATCAATAAAGAAATAGTACATATTGCCGAACAATACTATAACGATCTATATAAATGTGAAGATCAAAGAGAAATCAACCTACGTAATCCACGAGAAAACAGAAACCGAAGCGATAATCCCTGTGATGACAGACGAAGTTTTACAAGCCCTTAGATTTATGAAAAAAGATAAATGCTCTGGCGAAGATGGAATTACAATCGACCTTATCAAAGAAGCAGGAGAAGAATTTACAAAAATGCTATCCTCATCGTTTTCTAAATGTCTCAAGAAGTCAGATGTACCAGAAGATTGGAATAATACTGTGATGGTGCTACTTTACAGGAAAGGAGAGAAGGAAAACATTAAAAACTACCGTCCGATCAGCTTACTATCAGTGATTTATAAAATTTTCACTAATGTTTGAACGACAAGACTTGAATAAGCTCTGGACTCAGCTTATCCTAGAGAACAAGCAGGATTCCGAATTGGATTCAGCACAATAGATCATATCCAAACGGTAAGGGAACTCATAGAAAAACATAAGGAATATAATTTACCTCTCTGCCTTGCCTTTATTGATTATGAAAAAGCATTTGATTCGGTCTACACATCACCAGTAGTAGAATCTCTGGGGGACATTGGTATAGACAAACCTTACATAAATATCATAAAGAAGATTTACAAGAAAGCAACAGCAACCATCCGTTTGGACAAACGAAAAGCAAAGATCAAGCTTGGAAGAGGGCTAAGACAAGGAGACACCATTTCGCCTATGCTTTTTACTGCTGTCTTAGAAAACATTTTCAAGAAGCTGGATTGGGAAAACAAAGGGATTAGAATAAATGGGGAATATTTAAGTCATCTCCGATTCGCTGACGACATTTTAATTTTCAGTAACACTCCTGAAGAATTGGAAAATATGCTAAAAGATTTGGCAGAAGCTTGCATTAATGTGGGATTAAAGATAAACTTGGAAAAGCCTAAGGTGATGTTCAACTCATTTGCATCAAAAAAGAAAATCGCCTACAACAACACTGAAATTAAAGAAGTGCAAAGTTATGTGTACCTTGGACAGGAAATATCATCGGATAATAGTATCATGAATGAAATCAATAGAAGAGTAAGAAATGGATGGAGTGCTTTTTGGGAAAAACAATATTATTCTGAAGAGTATCATGCCTCTTTGTTTGAAAAGAAAGGTATTTAATCAATGTAATTTTCCTTTGCTAACTTATGGAGCAGAAACATGGACGCTAACAAAACGGATAATACAGTGAATTCTCAATAAGTCGAATATTCATTTAAGTCGAAGTTTACACGAAGTCCCGGCCCCTTTATTACAATTCAATATTAAACTTTCTCCTTCTGTCGAAGCCTACATTTTTTAAGTCGAATTTTTTCCGATAGAGAAAAAACAGTAATTCGACTATTTTTTTTAAATTTTCAGCCACAATTCAAAAATACTGGCACTTTCTGTTAGATAAAACTTTTCTGCACTCCTTCGCCGGTTTTGAAAGGCGCTATTTTTACTTCCTACATCGGTCCGTGTGGAGCCTCTGCGAGTTTGGAATTTCAGCTGAAATCGTCCCATCCCCCCACCCCATTCATTTCTCTTTTACGCATCCCCTTTTCTCAACAGGTAGTCTTTGGAAACAGAGCAGGTGGCTAAGTGAATTCTGATTTTTCAATTTTCCCACGCTTTTATGCAAGGATTTTTTTTTTAAATTATTCTAGTGAGATTTCATTGAAGTTCATAAATTTAATGTTGAGCCTTGTCATTTTAGTGTTTATTGCTTTCACATCGTTTTCAGTTGGGTCTTTCAAAATGTCAAAGCGGAAATTACAAATCCTTATTTTAGAACAAAAAGTAAATTTGATAGAAGATTTTGAAGACAATCCTAATTTAAAGAAAAAAAGATATAGCCCTGAAATATAGTATCCCTCCCAACACGCTATCTACCATACTGAAAGATAAAAAAAAAAGCATTTTCAAAAGACATAAGTCAAGTGTCAACCCAATGTGCAAAAGGATGAAGACGTGTGCCTTCCAGGGATGTAGTGGAGGGTATACGGGGGTATACGCCGTATACCCTCTGGATTTTTTTTAAGGAACACTGTATACCCTCTGTTTCTCAAGAAAGCTATAGTAAATACACTCTAGGGTATACGCTCTGCCTTGAGCGTATACCCTCTGCTTAGAGCGTATACCATCTGTTTTTTTTTTACGACTACACCACTGGTGCCTTCCCAGATATCGAAAGAGCCTTCGTAAAATGATTTACATATTACAGGACACAGAAGAGTGTAATTCCTTTAAGTGGTACGATGTTACGTGAGAAAGCTTTGGATTTCGCAAAATTACTGAATGTGGAAGGCTTCACTGAAAGTACGGAGTGGATTCAAAAGTTTAAAGCCAGACACAACATCGTGTTTCGGACATTCATGGTGAAGCAAAATATGTGTCTGATGCAGTGTGTGATGAATGGAAGACATTTTCATTACCCAAACGTCTTGCAGGTTAAAGTGCGGACTATGTTTTCAATATGGATGAAATGGGACTTTTTTACAAATGTTTTCCTAACAAGACGATTATGTTTAAGGAGGAATCATGTTCCGGTGGAAAGCTAAGTAAAGAACGTTTAACTGTCCTTGTCGGAACAAATGCTTCTGGAACAGAAAAATTAACTTTGCTGGTCATTGGTAAATACAAAAATCCTCGCTGTTTCAAACATAAAGAGTCACTTCCCGTACAGATCTAATCACAAAACTTGGATGACGCTAATATTGTTCGAGGAATACATCAGAAATTTGGATGTAGTGTTTCATGCAAAAAAGCATAAAGTGTTGATATTCGTTGATCAGTGTACAGCTCATAGTCAACTTTTGAGCTTGAAATCAATCAAGTTAGAATTTTTCCCTTCTAACACAACTTCTAAGCTACAACCAGCAGACCAGGGAATAATTAAATGTTTAAAGCATTCCTACAGAAAACGTCTAGTGCGGAAGGCAATCGAGGATGACGAAAATGGAATAAATCAAAAGTGTGATATGTTAGAAGCAATTAGACTAATTTCGAGTGCCTGGAAGAAAGATGTGAAACAAATCACTATCAAAAATTGCTTCAGTAGATGTGGCTTCTTTGCAAGCAATACGGACTCATGTTTTGCGAATGAAAATCTATAAGATCAAGTTATTTCTGAAGATGACGATACTGAATATTTGAATATTGATGAAAATGTTGTAGTTTGCGGAGAACTTAGTGATTCAGATATAGTTGAAGCAATATAAAAGGTGGAGAACGATCCTGAACCTGAAGAAGATGATGTGGAAGTAAGTTGCATTTCACCACCAAATAATCAAGAAGCACATGCGGCAATGACGACACTATAGCAATATCTCGAAGTAGAGACGATGTGGACGATTTTCTTTTTTTCCTTTGTTAACAAAATGTGAGCGACTTTCTAACCAGTGAAAGACAAAAAAGTACCTTCAAGCAGTCATCATTAACAAGTTTTTTTCACAAAATTTGAGTTTGTAAGTACCTTATATTATGTACTATTAAATTGTATTTTTCTTTAGTGCTCATTTTGCCAGACTCCGCTATTTCAGTACAATTGCAATTCCTAGCTATAAGATTGAATTCTTTTTTATATATTTTCTATATGTTTAAGGATTTTCGATAAGTCGAACTTACGATAACTCGAATATTTTTTCCGGTCCCCCCGAATTCGACTTATCGAGAATTCACTGTACAAAGATTACAAAACATAGAAAAATACGGAAAGATGTATGCTAGGTATAACTAGAAGAGACAGAAAAAGAATAACCTGGATAAGAAGTCAGATGAAAGTTTTTGACATCATTGGGAGAATTAAACGGCTAAAATGGAAATGGGCTGGGCACACTGCAAGAAGACAAGACAACAGATGGAGCACAAACACCCTACAGTGGTATCCCAGAGATGTAAAACGGCCAAGAAGACGACCTCAAGTATGATGGAGTGATGAAATCAGAAAAGTAGCCGGTGTAAATTGGATGACTAAAGCACTAGACAGGAAACATTGGAAAAATCTGGAAGAGACCTACATCCAGCAGTGGGTTGAAAACGGTTGTTGTTGTTGATATATATATCATAACAGTGGCTTATTTTAAATTAAATCAGTTTCATTTAATCAGTCAATCGTTTTTGCGTTAAATTTTTAAACAAATCATATATCGAGTGAGATTTTATTAAAATAAGCAGCGCACTTCTTCTCGCGGATGTATAATGTTCACAGTACTGTAAATCTGCTCGTTCCCCCAAGTACAGACGCACCAGTGGCCGAGAGGTTCTGCCCTCGAAACTGGTAGACGGGTAGTGCTGGGTTCGAACCCAGTCGTGCCCGTCGGGCTAATCGTTCGGAGTTTTCGTGGTTTTCTTCGAACCATGGATTTCCATGCGTAAATACGGGTTTGGTCCCCTTAGAAAGGCCCCACGAAGGGCACTCCCCCCTGAGCCTATATCCCTCGAGTAGATAATTGGCTGTGAAAAATCATCCCAACCCAACCCAACCCCAAGTATAGACAGAAACTTCCGCGACTGCTGAGTTCGCAAAGCCCATTCCCACTTCTCTACGTTTTCCCATCACTTCACAATGCGCCTTCAAGAAAAGGAAGTTTCTGCGCCCAACGGCATACAGGGTGTCCATGTAGAGCCTGACCGACATTTATTTTCGCAACTGTTGGTCCTAGATGCATACTTCCAATTACAAAACTGGTCAAAATTAGGTGCAGATTTAAGACAAAAAAAGTTTGAAGCGAAAAAACTGTTTAGTGAAGAATTACATAATCTAAATTTTTATACGGTCCCACAAGTTATATTTAGTAAAACTTTCCTGCTACACTGACAAGTAAGGCAAAAAAAAAGTCCCGTTATTCTTCGATTAAAATTGACCGAGTAATAGCTGTTTAAAGTTGGAGCATATTTTTTGCTGCAAATTAGGGGTCATTCACAAATGTAGTAGAAATATAATTTCGTCAGATATATTAAAGAAATGGTTGAAAGTAAAATTAGCATTACAATATAAATTTGAAATCTTTAATCATTCTGATATATTACTGCAAAATATGCAATTTGTACTGAACATAAAAGAGGATAAAAATAAAAGAATTTTTCTTAAATAAAAGGATGAAAAACAGCAGCCTCAATTCTTTACAAACTGAAACATATTTTTAAATGCTGTTAGATTACACTGTCTTTCAAATGTTGGGTTGCGCCATGTTTTTTAGCTTTTAAAAATTGATTTTCATGTATTTTTTAACGCTTAATCCGAAAATGACCTTCATTTTAAACCATCACATCAGGATTTTTCTCAAATCGCAAGTTTCAAAGTTAAAAAGCTCAAAATTAAAATTGATCCCTCTCCCCTCTCAACCTCATCGGACCCCCGAGCTGTTTAGCTGTAATAAACCTAATATAAGTCAAAAAATTGAATAAATTATTGAATTAAATAAAATTAACTGAATAAAAAAGTCTTACATCTATTTTATAGTATTATATTTTTCGCTAGTTTTTAACCTTGAAATTTACGATTTGCGAAAAATCCTGACATGATGGTTAAATGTGAAGATAATTTTTGAATTTAGCGTTGAAGAATACATAAAACGTAATTATAAAAGTTAAAAAAACACAACCATCGCAGGTTTATGTTATCTAATCTAAAACTCTTTCTTAAACTTCTTGACGGTAATCTATCCGAATTTTTTTGTGTTATCCTCTAATATAAGTATGCATAAGATGGTAAGAGTCGAAAATCATAATATTACATCGGATTTAAGTCATCGGATTTAAGTTAGTATAAAATTTAACTTCTATCAGACATTTGAAAGTGAGTTAGAGTACAAATTTTAAACTGGAAAGACGATCCGTTGCAAGTTAAATAAAACCTTATGAAAATAACATAATTTTTGTTAAAATAAATCATAGACTCAAATCCTTACAAAATAACACATATGTTAAAATACAATTATTTTAATTAATCTGAAACTAATAAAAGTTAACTCAATCGTAATAGTTGTACGAATTCTTTCAAAGCGCAGATATCTTGAAATAAGTTTAAATACTTTCTATACGACCCCTGAAAGCATGGCCGAAATCATCTGTTTTGATATGCAAAAAAGTGCTATAAGTCATGCATTTCAAAGTTTCATAACTCTGTCAATTTTAATGTTAGATGAATGGGATTTTTTTTGTCTTACTTGTTAGTGTCACAGTAAATTTTTACTAAATATCACTTATAGAACCGGGGGACCGTATAAAAATTAAATTTCGTAATTTTTTAATAAATGTTTTTCTTGACCCAAATCGCTTTAAAAATAATTCTTTACCTTATTTAAACCATTTTTGTAATTGGAAGTATGCATCTAGGACCAACGGTTGCGAAAATAAAGGTCGGTCAGGTTATACGTGGACACACTGTATGGGTGACATCATACCTTATTTTAACAATTTATGAATAAAATATAATGAGTTAAAATCGTTTATACCAATTTTAAACAAGCTGCATTTTAACTGATGTCAGTTTTCCGTAACTATTCTGAAAATGCAAAAAGATTTAAAAGAAATGAAACTTTGCTGTTATATAAAGTCTTGTGTTTTAGTCTAACACGTTGTTATACAATAAAAAAGAAATATTTCTACATGCTATAGTTAAAACCCGTTAACAAAAAAGTTAAACTTCTCTTTAAAAGTTCATCATTTTAAATTACGAGACAATACGAAGACTGTTATGCAAGCTTGTTGTGCAAATAAATTAGACTTTTCGAAAAACTAATTCAAGTGTTAGTCGCAATACAAGGAGAAGTGAAGTAAAAGGAAAGAAAAAAGATGTAGAGGAGCACAACTAATTTGACGTCATCAAAACATCTGTAAGGGATTTATATAAAATGACTTTCCTTTCAAAAGAAAATTAGAAGAACATGGCTAATAAAAGCGTCATCTTGCGAAATACTTTTTATTTTAAAGGATTTTTTTTAAAGATATTTTGTGAAATTTCAAAAGTGTTGAAAGACTGAAAATAAGGCCTGATTAAATTACGGTCTGAAGGAACTGTGACCTTGGGTCTTCTGTTCTTTGGGTGTCCTAGTACGTTGCTTTAACTTCCATTAAGATATTTATGTGCTAAATTTTTGAATAAATTTTTGACCTTGTATTGATTGTAATCAACAATACGTACTTCTCTTCTAAAGTAGAATTAGGTTTATGACAGAAGATATATTTATCTAAATATGTATTTACAAGATCATATATGTATTCTAAATATTGAAAATGTTTAACATGTTGCAAGTGTAAGGCCTGAGAAAGGGTGGGGGGAAGGAGGAGGGACATATTACTGGGACCCGGTTCGTTTAAAGACCCCGCCATGGGTTCTTTCTTTTAGATAAAATACTAAAAAAGTAGACGCATCACTTTTTATGTGACCAATTTCAATTTAAAATAACTAAAAAGTAAGAACAAATAAAAAATTCCTGACGGCTCGGCCTACAGGCACAGATAGATTTCGAAGTTAAGAACTAATTTCACCAACAAAAAACAAAAAAAGTCAAGATTAGAGATAAAGCCAGTTTAACAATTTTATCTGGCCGCTTTCGAAGAGTTTTTCTTTCATTTTTCTATAAGAGTTGATTTTATCAGAATCATGTTAATGAGATAATTTTTTCTCCAACCCTTATTGTTTTTTCATCCCTTGATAATATTTTTAGTAATATAATCCATTAGTAGAGTTCATCTTATCAAAAACTTGTTACTACAAAAGTTATAATTAATATCACGACGATTTATATTATAAATTTAAACCGTGTGGTGATTGTTTCATTAAATAAACCACACACTATATTTTAAATTCTGACATTCCTATTGCCTTGGTGGCGGATTAACGGAGATTTGTCTTCTCCAACACCCTACCCCCCTTTTTTGGCTGTAAGAGCTGGTCCTATCAAAAACTTGTCAACATAAAAGTTGTAGATAATATTGTGAAGATTTATAATAAATTCAAGCGGGTTTGATATCTTGTGAATTGACGAAGTTATGAATTTTTATCTTCTTAAAACCCTATTTTTTTCGCCCCTTGAGCCCATTTTCAATGATATCAAAAATCTGTCATTCATAAAATTTTGAAAGTAAAAAAAAGGAGGAAGTGTCGTATAATTATAATATACCATACTTAAGGACAGGGCTTAGATTTCACCAAGATGCTCTTGATGTGCCTTTTTTTAGGTGCATTCGTAATTATATAAGTACGTAGCACCTACAGTCGTCGTTCAGTCCGTCCGTCTGTCGTTCTGTCTGCCCGTCCGCATATAACAGAGCAAAAATACCCAACCGAATGGTCTGAAATTTTAAGTATATAATTGTTGCATAATTCTGTCGAGTTATTTCAAGTTTTATGAAAATCGGATGTATAGTTTAATTACAGGGACAGTCAAAAGTTTTCCGTTACATTACGGCCAATGGGAAAAAATTATTGCAAGTGCATTTCAACGATGTTACAGCCTTCCGAATGGACTGAAATTTTAAATATATAATTGCTGCAACATTTTGCCGACTCATTTCAAATTTTATGAAAATCGGATGTACAGTTTAATTACGGGGACAGTCAAACATTTTCCTTTACATTATACGGCCAATGGGAAAAAAAAAAATATTGCCAGTGCATTTTTAATGATGTTACAGCCTTCCGAATGGTCTGAAAATTTAAATATATAATTGTTGCAAAATTTTGTCGAGTCATTTCAAATTTTATGAAAATCGAATGTATAGTTTAATTACAGGGACAATCAAAAGTTTTCCGTTACATTAAGGCCAGTGGGAAAAAATATTTCAAGTGCATTTTAATGATGTTACAGCCTTTCAAACAGAATGAAATTGATATGCCCTTATGAAGCTCACTAAAATATACATTCAGTACAATATGCGGTGTAAAATAATTATAAAACTAGTTACAGTACAAACGCACCTCATTTGCCACGTTTGACGAGCAATTTCCAACTTGTTAAAAGTTTGATACTCTCCGGTCCGGGCCTCAAAACTTTTAGGGCCCCAGAATATACTTAGCGCATTTTAAAAATACACTTATTAAATTATAATGTAAAGCTTACTTGCAAAGATAATGGATTTATTAAATATTAAAATTATTCATAAAAAATAAATTTTAGCGCAATGCCTTTAGTGCTAATAATGTACCCAACCCTCTACAGATTTAATGCTGCGAAAATGACATGTATATTTCGTAATTTTTCAACTTTTTGCTGTTTCCTGTACCTCGAACGCCTATAACTCGAATTTTCGGTACCTCAAAGTAGCTTTGTTAATTACTTGATGGAAAAAGAAACGCAACAAATGTTTTCTCTAGCTAGTTTTTTTCCATTACTCAAAAGATTCTTTGTCACAGCACTTTGAATTATTGAAGCCTATAATTAAGTTCATGTTATGAAATAGATCTCTAGACATAAAAGAAATAAGCACTCTTAATTTTTACATTAAGTTTAAATTTGTCACGTAATTACAACTATGTATGTTCAAAACTTTTATTTTCTCTGCTAAAACAGAACTTTCTGACACATTTACGAAGTCATTTTTGAACGCAAATGCATGTCATTTGCAGATATTTCTATTTAAGAGCCAAATAAATACTTTTTTTATTGTCCTGTAAATGAAATATGTTGAGGTATTATAAATTGAGGAGTAAAAATAGAAAACGCTAAAAGTACCAAAAAATCGATTTTTTTTTTTTTTTAAGGAATAAATGTCTTAAATGCCAAGCTTAACAAACAGGAGAACCCTTGAAGTGCCAACCCTAGCAGAAATAGTTCCAAAAAGAGTAGATAAATGTCACTGGTTGAATGTGCCACACCAAGTGAAGTGGGGAACGCTGAATATGCCACACGAAGTGAAGTGGAGTACGCTGAAAGTGCCAGTGATAAGATGTGCGGCGACTGGTGGCCATTACACAACTTGATCATGTTGTTATTGGTTGCATAAATGAGATATATTTAAGCAAGATGAAAAATATTAAATAATTAAATAAATGAAATGTTTACAAATGATAATATTAGGTATTTAAACACTAAACGAAAGGAAGCTACAGTCGTCGGAAAAAAGTAAACACCTCTTACTAACTCTGCAACAAATTATTGTAGAAGAAAGTTACTGGTACCAAACGATTGGAAATAAAGTCTACTTTTAAATGGCGTATATAAAATTTGCTTAGGGGCCATCTACTTATCAAAACGATCCCGAATATTGTTTTTTTCAATAACAATACCCAAGATTGACAACAAATAGATTCTATAGCCTTCAATTAGTCTAAATCCAAATTTTCATGAAATTCGTATGATTCGTTTCAGAGAAATTAATTATTTTAAAATGAGCGTATTTTAGGGGTTGCATCCAAATTGAAGTCTAGTACTCAGTTGTTGAAATGCTACAGATTGACTATGTCACTTCTATTAATGTATTACTTCTTGCAGCCCAAATGTTTCAATAAAATGGGTAAAACATATATTTTTTTCAAATTATGCTTTTCTGGCCCCTTAAAGTATCATTTGGACGTTTTTTACTCATAATTCGAAAACTACTTGAAAGCAAAATTTGAAATTGAACCTATCAAAATATGGTAGGTTGCAATTCAAATTTTTTTCGAATATTAATTTTATAATTCATATTATAAAATTTTAAAAGTTACAAATTCAATGTATTTATGTTTGAATTATTTAATATTATAACCAACCAAAAAATACTATCACATTAGGATTATAATTTCAGGCGATATTAATAAAAATATGAAAATGAAATTTAACATTAGAAGCTCTGAATTTTGAATGTTTATAATTCAAAAACTTATCATCCGAATGACTTGAAATTTCGTTTCTAACCGAAGATTTAAAATATATTGTCAAATCTGGGTGTTGCCATTGAAAAAAACTAAGTTTGGTCTGTTTTTGATTTGTATATGCCCCCTAAGCAAATTTTATATACGCTATTTGAAAAGAGACGTATTTTCAATCGTTTGGCACCAGTACATTTTTTCTATTATAATTAGTTGCAGAGTTAGTAGGGGTGTTTATTTTTTTTTCCACGACTGTACCTACATTTTAAAAATTTGAACGAAGAGCTCAAAAGGAGTGAAGTGGAAAACGCTGTAAGTACCAGAAGTAGGAGCTTTTTTTTCGCCCCCTTGAAAAAAATTCTCTTTTGAACTTTCAGCGTTTTCCATTTTTAGTCCGCAATTACTCCTCGATGGTTGAACATTACGTGGCTGTCTAAGCCCGAACATCGGCTTTGACTTGAATTAAAATAACTTTGACAAGTATTTCTAGAAAAAACCTTTGACTTTATTGGAAAATATTAAATGCCATTCGATTTTTTGTTAAGTGAATATGAACGCCGGGAAATTTTATGTTATTGCAAATGAAAAGGACTTCATGAATGTGCAAAAAGTAGCCAGTTTCGACTTGAGAAATTCGTCTGTAACTAACCTTCATTTTCACGTAATTAATATTTTTATATGTAATTTAATATCTTTTATACGTAAGAAACAAAGTTCTGTCTATCTTCAGGAATAGTAGAAAAAATTAACATAAACATGAAAACTTATTGCCCGTTACTTTAAGAAATTAAAAAAATGTTTGAATTTTAAAATATTTTTTTCTTTAAGCTAACACTAGCGGGCATGACCGAGCTAAGCTCGGTCAAAATTTGCCTTGTGTTCAATTCGATATTTCATTCCCTTGTATAAATTTTGCTGTTTAGATAAAATTGGCATGTTCCTAAGCCATAGGGACCCACTAATGGAAATTTTTCTAACACACGACCTAACCAAAGCTCTTCGCGAACCCGAAAACGATAGAATACAAAATTTAGTCAAAATTGCTAAAGTCATTTTATAGATAAAATTAGCTTGATCCACTGTAACCCAAAAAGGACCTACTAATCTAAATTTATCAAACATCTGACCTATCCCAATAGCCTTCTCGTGCTAGGAAAAGGTGTAATAAGAAATTTTGTCAAAATCGTTTGGGCCATTTTTTAGATAAAATTAGTTAAACCTTGACCCATAGTGATTCAAAATGACTGCTTAATCGAATTTTCTTGAGCATGCGACCTAGACCAATGGTCTTCTGGAAGCCGAAAACGATAGAAAACAAAATTTAATCAAAATCGTTAAAGCAGTTTTCTAGATAAAATTAACTTGACCCACAGTGACACAAAAATGACCCATTAATCAAATTTTCTCAAACAAGTGACCTAACCCAATAATCTTCTAGTGTCCGGAAACAGTATAATACAAAATTTTGACAAAATCGTTTGAGTCGTTTTTTTAGTTACAAATAGCCTGGCCCACAGTGACCCAAAAATGACCCACTAATCGATTTTTCTCAAACATGTGACTTAGCCCAATGGTCATCTCATGCCCGGAAACGGTATATTACAGAATTTTGTCAAAATGTTTTGGGCTTTTTTTAGATTCCATTAGCTTGACCAGGACCCATTGTGACCCAAAATGACCCGCTAATAAAATTTTCTTGACATGCGACCAAGCCCAATCGTATTCTCGCGCCCGAAAACGATAAAATGCAAAATTTCGTCAAAATCGTTAGAGCCGTTTTCTAGATAAACTTTGCTTGACCCACGGTGACCCAAAAAATGACCTACTAATCGAATTTTCTCTAATATGTGACTTAGCCCATTGGTCTTCTCGTAATCCAAAACGACAAAATACAAAATTTAGTCAAAATCGTTAGAGCAATTTTTTAGATAAAAATGGCTTGACCCATAGGGACCCAAAAATGACCCACTAATCGAAATTCCTCGATCATGTGACGTAGCCCAATAGTTTTCTTCTACCAAAAAACATTTGGATATAAAATTTAGTCAAAATCGATTGAGCCGTTTTCTAGATATAATTAGCTGACCTTGACCCATTTGACCCAAAATGACCTACTAATCCATTTTTCTCGTACATGTGACTTAGTCCAATGGTCATCTCATGCCCGGAAACGGTATATTACAAAATTTTGTCGAAAGGTTTTGGGCATTTTTTGGATTCAATTAACTTGACCCTGACCCAAAATGACCCACTAATCGAATTTTCTTGGACATGCGATCAAGCCCAATGGTATTCTCGTGCCCGAAAACGATAGAATACAAAATTTCGTCAAAATCGTTAGAGCCGTTTTCTAGATAAATTTTGAGCCACGGTGACCCAAAAATGACCCCCTAATCGAATTTTCTCTAATATGTGATTTATCCCATTGGTCTTCTCGTAATGGAAAACGACAAAATACAAAATTTAGTCAAAATCGTTAGAGCCGTTTTTTAGATAAAATTGACTTGACCCGTAGTGACCCACTAATCGACATTTCTCCAACAAATGACCTAGCCCAATAGTTTTCTCGTGCTGAAAAACGGTTGGATATAAAATTTTGTCAAAATCGATTGAGCCGTTTTTGAGATATAATTACCTTTACCTTGACCCATTATGACCCAAAATGACCCACTAATCGAATTTTCTCGATTACGTGACTTAGCCCAATGGCATTCTCGTTCCCGAAACTGGTAAAATACAAAATTTCGTCAAAATCGTTTGAGCCGTTTTCTAGATAAACTTTGCTTGACCCACAGTGACCCAAAAGTGACCCACTAATCGAATTTTCTCTAATACGTGACTTAGCCTATTAGTCTTCTCGTAATCCAAAACGACAGAATACAAAATTTAGTCAAAATCGTTAGAGCCGTTTTTTAGATAAAATTGGCTTGACCCATAGTGACCCCAAAATGACCCACTAATCGAAATTTCTCGAACATGTGACCTATCCCAATAGTTTCATCGTGCCGAAAAACGGTTGGATATAAAATTCAGTCAAAATCGATTGAACCGTTTTTTAGATATAATTAGCTTGACCTGGACCCATTACAACCCAAAATGACCCACTAATCGAATTTTCTCGAACACGTGACCTAGCCCAATGGTCTTATGCCCGAAAATGGTAAAATACAAAATTTCGTCAAAATCGTTAGAGCAGTTTTTAAGAAAAAATTTACACACACACACACACACACACACATACATACACACACAATTTTTGCTCGCATTATAGTATAAGATATTAATTTTCATCTACATGCAGCAGATAGTCACTAAAATATGTTTTAAATTCGTAATATGTTTGGGGTATAAAATATATTTTTAACTAGCTGTCCCGACCGTGATAAATAACATTAACTATACCTAAAATCAATGTTGAATTATTTTATATATTTAAACGAAAATCTTTCTAAACGATCTTAATGTTGGCGTTGGCCAACTGCCTTCTGTAGTGTACACCCTCGATTTTCTACTTTTTTTTTTTTTTTTTTTTCAAATGAAAATCTATAAAAATAAACAATTAAATTTAAAAAATCAAAAAACCCGACTGCGTAAATTTTTAAAACTTGTAGTGGATGACACTTGATGTTAATCCAGTTTTTTTCAAATATTATTTAATTAATTAAATTAAATTAATTTTCAATAATCGAGAAAGCCCTCTTCTTGGTCACGGTATTTTAAGACCGAGAGAGCCCTCTTCTTGATCAAAGCATTTTAAGCGCCACTCAAGAGGAAGGAAGAATGAAAGAAAAAAATTCTCTTATTGACCTAAGTAGGAATTGACTTAAAATATTTTTTTTATATTACTTACCTATTTTTTTATTTACTTGTATTGATGACTTTTAAGTTGTGTTTAATTGTTAGTTCCTATCTATAAACATTGTTTTGATGAGGTCTATATATGTCTATGATGGTTAGAGTTGCAGTAAAGCTAGAGATCCTACATACACAGCTTCCAGGTTGTATAATATTTTAACGGAGCTTCTGACTGTAAAATAGTCAATGAAACATCGTTTTCATTTTGAAATACCTATCCAATGATATGCCACTCAATAGGATGCGTAAATTTTTTTCGTCTCTACCGCCATTTTGTATTTTGCGGCCACCATTTTCAATTTATAAAACAAAACCTAGCCTATAACCATCGCGCCGTTAAGACGAATTGATAGAGATCTCATTCATTAAAATCCATCCAGCCGTTGGGATGTTTCGAGGGTATAAAGAAATCCACATACACAGATACGCGTGAAACACATAACCCTTCTTTTCAGTCGGGTAAAAACTTAGATTTGTGAGCCCCACTGCCTTTGGCAGTGTACGCCGGGAGTGCTCTACGTATGCCCTGGTCTGTTTTGATTTCAGATTTTTAAATGAAAGGCCGGCGTAGTCCGGGCCTTATATATACCTAAAATCAGTGTTGAATGATTTTATATATTTAAACGAAAATCTTACCAAACGAGCCCTATTAATGGGAGATCCACTGTCTTCGACAGTAAAAAAGTGTTTTCTTCAAAGCAAAAAACTTTTTTCCCCCATATAGGCTATTTAGTATCAAAAGAAATAGTTCTTATTTCCCAAACTCTTTGAAATTTTTATAAGTTATAATTTTTTCCGAAGACTATATAATTTCAGCTATAGAAGCAAAGTCAAAATGTAAAAAAGTCAAACAGGTTAGTTTTTATGAGGAAAAGAACAGAGGTCCATATTTGTGTACGTTGGGTCTGAAGAGGTAAAAGAGCCATCCACTTTGCAATCTGTTTTGCAGCGACTAAAATGAATTTAATATAAAGAGTTTCAAATTTTAAACCTGTATAATTCCTAAACTACATGAACGAATAACTTGCCATTTGATATCTTATGTTAAAATTTTCAGAAGAATCCACAAATGATGTAAGAAGGTATTACTACAATAAATGTCTATAGGTAAATGACTTCCTAAGCAAACTTTAAGTTTAGCATTTAGTACATGTTATTACTGATCGATTGGTACTAGTCATGAGGAAAGAGATAGACGGAGATGCAGTATGCTGTAAAAAAGGTTTGCAATATGAAAGCGGTTAATCTCTCAAATTTAAATGCCCTCATTTGGCCCAAACAAGACAAGCACGTGGAACAGGGAACAAGTATTTCATCCTATAACTGCCCATATTCTCATTTTTAATCGAAATTTTTAACCATACCTACGCTCAACAAAGCGATTTATGAATAAAAATTTACAACGGTAAAAGCAAAGAAATACAGGTTTGAATTGACAAGCGCGTCAAAGCACGTGGTTGTGTTTGGGCCGAATGTAACGGACTTTAGGGTTATATTTTCGGCGTCACCCCAGACACCATATTTCATCTCAATTATTTCTCTTTATTCTATGGGTACTAGTCATATTTTATACGATGATATGCGACAGAGTTAGGCGGAGGGATTTTCCCCTTTTTCTCAAAACTATACATTTGAGATATCTGTTAAAACTGGTAACATTTCATTTATACTTCAACAACACAAATGTCAGCAGTTATAAATTTTACCAAATGTAAACTTGAGTGGAAGTAGGTTTTATGTTGCATTTTTCTCAAAATTGTTTTATTTCATGCATAAAGGTATTATGAGGTAATCTATCATGTGGTAAAAGTAACATGCTGTAAGATTATAATTATTTTTAACAGGGTAAAACTGTGAAAAGGGAATTGCTTAACACCTTAAAATAATTTTGTTTCAGGAAATATAATAGTATGGCATTATTTCCATCCGGACTATGATAATCTTCCGTTTAAGACAGGATTTCAGAAACAGGTTCCGTTTTCAGAAATTTTTCTAACTATTCTATTACATTTAACATTTCCCACAATTTAAATAATTTTTAATTTTAAATAATTAAATATTGTTTACATAGTACCACCTGCATTAACATTTTAGAAATGCGCTGCCAAGAAGAAAATGAATGAAATATAACAACATAACCATCTAATTTCAATTTTCTAAAAACTTTTGTTTTTTATTGTATAACACTTTCTTAACATGTGTCTTCCAAAATATGGCTGTAATACGGTTTCTAAGTAATTCAAAATCAGTTGAAACAAATCACTTTTATTTGCAAAATCGAGATTCTGAAATATATCCGAAGGAAATCTCGGGTTATTCTCAAATATCGATCAAGGAATTACTTCCTCTTTTCAGTCTATTCGGAATTCTACTCATCGAACCCAAATTCGAGAGTAGTTCTGATTGCGTAAAGGAGTGGAATTCAGAATTACAAGGAAATACTTCAAAACGAGAAGTCGATTTTTTTCGCCGTCAAAATATATTTTTTAACGTATTTCGAAAGAAAAGGGAATTGTCATTAAATTACGAAATCGAAGATTGAATTTTCCCTCTGTTTTTAACTAAATGTTAAGTGATTCTCTATTATTTACCGAAAAAAAAAATATATATATATCACAGTGGAATTATAGTGAAAACTTATATTTTCAACGAAGTAAATTGGTGTTGTCACTTAAATCTGCCATTCTACGAAGAAACCCCTTTCACAGGGGCGAGAATGTTTAATACTATTCTTTAACATTGCTCTTTTTTTCCTTTATGCAGCATTATCTTTCATCGCTGTGAAATCATCCCCCCCCCCCCCCCCCTGGAAACAACAAAAATTTTTTTTTTCCTCAAAACAATATTTATATTATTAAGGGTTATGAAAATTTACAAGCAAAGAGTATTTTAACGGCGCAAAGGAAAAAACAGTTCTCCTTGGACGTTTATTTTCACAACCCTTAATAATATAAACAGAGTTTAACAGGAAAAAATAATTACTACTGTTTTCAATATTAAACTTAATTTTACAGCAGGTTAAGAAATTTTCTAATGCTATAATAGAAGGGAAGAGCGATCTTAAAGATTAATATTAAAGAATTTCCTCCAGTTGGAGGGGTTTCTCCTTAGAATGATGGTTTTAAGAAACAATATTAACTTAGTTCATTTTAAAATGTTTTTTCCCCGTAAATGTATTT